>CM022472.1:3360935-3372742 GCA_011952105.1 Coreoperca whiteheadi
TTGACGTCCCGTCCCCCCCCCCCACCCCCCCCGCCCCTGTCAGGACAACAGAGGCAGCTCCTCGGACGCTTGAACCACCGCAGAGCAGCAGTTTGAGAGCTTCCACCAGACTGATGACTGTTTGAGGGGACGAGGACCCACCGTGGCCCATGCACTGTACCCGTTTCCCTCCCTGCCCTCCTTATCCCTCAAGCTGACTCAAAACCCCAGACACCTCCCCCCCCTCCCCCACCCCCACTCTCACCCCATCCCCAGCGACTCGCCCCCTCCCGCCATGGCACCCGGCACAGAGACCGTGCACTACATCCACCTGCACAACTCCAGCCAGTCGGTGCTGGAAGCCCTGCGCACACAGCGGCGCGAGGGCCTCTTCTGCGACGTGACTGTGCGGATCCACGACGCTTCGCTACGAGCCCACGCCTGCGTCCTGGCGGCCGGCAGCCCCTTCTTCCAGGACAAGCTGCTGCTGGGTCACTCTGAAATCTCTGTGCCACCGCTGGTGCCCGCCGAAACCGTGAAGCAGCTTGTGGATTTCATGTACAGCGGCTCGCTGGTGGTTCTGCAGTCGCAGGCCCTCTGCATCCTCACTGCTGCCAGCATCTTGCAGATCAAGACGGTCATTGACGAATGCACCCAGATCATCTCTCAGAGGAAGGCAGCGGCGGGGGCGGCGAGCGCAGCCGCAGCGGCCGCGGCGGCAGCGGCTGCAGCAGGAGGAGGGATGCTCGGAGGAGTTCTCCCTAAACAAGAAGAGCGCGGCGGGGGGAAAGGGACCGAGAGAGGAGGCAGTGGAAGCTGTTCTGTTAGTGGCACAAGTGGGGGTGGCGGTTACGCAAACTTCTCTAACTTCATGGCCGAGTGCGGGGCTAGTAACATGGGTGGGGGGTTGGGGGGTGCCAGCGTTGGTGTTAGTGAGAGCGGCCCAGGCCCGATGGAGCAAGCTAACACCGTGAGTCTGATGGCGCTGGGCGACATGGGCCCCGGCTCCATGTGTGGCGGCGACGGACTGGGCTCTGGGGCCGGCGCGATCCTCATGAAGCAGAGCTCCAGCTGTACTCAGGACGTCAGGTACAAGCTCCGAGACCTGTTGGCGCAGACGGCCAACGGAGCCAGCACCAGTAGCACAGGGAACCTCTCGGCAGGCTGCAGCTCCGGTGTGGGCAGCGTGGACAGCATCGGCAGGGACAGCCTCCGCGGCAACACAACTGACCTCTCCGATGACCTGGTGGGGATGGACCGGTACAGCGAGGAGGAGGAGTTGGACGGGAGAGAGCGGGGAAGAGAAGGAGACAGAGACAGGGGGGCGAGCCACAGCCGCAAGCAGAGGCAGCCGTTAAGACTCCAGGTAGAGGGATAAGGGGAAGGGTTGCCATGGTTACAGCTTTCAGGCATGCAGAGCTGCAACGGTTTGCTTTTCTTTCTTTTTCTGCTGTTCCCTCTTCTCACACTGCATTGGCGTATATCGCTGAGATGTTTCTACACTTTGCACAACTGAAGAGAGGCTCTCGTCTTAACTTCAGCAGTAATTGCCTTGTTGATATTCTATGGACTTCTGCATATTTACTGTAGGTCATTAAACTCATTAGTACCTGCTTGAAGGGGCTGTAGTGGGCTCGGTGCATCTGCTGCCTTTTAGCTCCTGCCACTGTTGCAAACATAATTTCTTTTTTTTCCCCATAATTGCAGTGGACCTTTTTCTCTCTCTGCAGGTGCTGGGAGGAGAGGGAGTGGTGGTGAAAGATGAAGGGGTTCAGGACACAGATGGGACCGTCTACGCCTTGGAGGACGGGAGACGAGATGGAGAGCAGGGAGGCTCCCAGGAATCCATGGCAGGCTTTGGACAGGTGAGCTGCAGCTACGGGAGCCAAAGAGAAAGACTTGGTAAAATGTAAAACCATCTTAGAGATGTAAAGCTAGTATTGGTTACTAATATTTTGGTAGACATTTTGCGTCAGAAGGAAACTTTTAGCTTAGCTTTTACCTTGTTGTGTTTAAAAGATTTATTCTCAGCGTTTCTGTCACAAGTCCTGAAGTGAGTAGAGGGGGAGAAACGTGGCGGCGCAGATTTATGCTGCAGCCTGCTGTACCCTGCAGACTACACGAGGAACATGTGCCACACAGGATTCAGCTGCGGCTGTCAGTTTTCTCAAAAAGTGCTGCAGAGTAAATCAGATTGGAAATGGACTAATCCACTCGTTTTAGGCGGTTTAGGCGTAATGTTCTTCATGCAAACCACGTGATCATCAGTTTATTACCTCGGCACTGCTTGAAATGATCTGATCTTCGGTCTAAGAGCAGGTTTCCCGTTCAGCTCGTTCCTGTTCACATCTCACGTGGTGCAAAGCAGTTTCTTACTTGCATATCTCAGCAGAGACCAACTTCTCATAGAGCACTATTGCACAATTGCACTATTTGCTCTTCACTGCTGTGTGTAACGTGTTTTTTAGCACATTGATTACAATACAATTATTTTTGTGCCTTTACAAATATTTTCATCTTTGTACTCTATAATTTGACCCACTACATTTATATATATATATATATATTTATATATTTTTTTTAGGTCATCGCCCCAGCCAAGCCTTCAAGCTACCTTCACACTGCTGTTTTGACAGTAGTGTAGCTTAACCGGTCGGACCACACTAACGTCTGCGCTCGTCTGCATGTGTGGGATTAGGATTAAAAAAAAAAAAAGGTTGTAAATGCAAATAACGAGGGGTGCTGTCAGTACATATGAGGATATCAGAAGAGACACAGTGGAGTTCTAAAAAATGTGTAGTAATGGATTTGTTTCTTTACATTTGTTGCGGTGAAAACATATGTTCTGTTTCACCAAAGGAGTTAGAGCACAGAGACGGGCAGGATTCTACACCTGCCGAGAACCTGCTCGAAGACATTTCAGGGTCTCAATACATGTATATCCTTGGGAGAACCAAACCTGAGACCTAACAGAGGAAGTGTTTTCTAAAACGATTTAATAAACGTGAGGGTTCTTGATGTGCCTTTTTTTTTTCAACCATCCTTGAACTGAAGCAAAAACGTGAAACCCACCGAATCTGACGTCAGATTTTTATTTTTAAATCTGAGATATGTGCATTGGGATCTTTAATTATGCCTGTTTTGTGTGCGTCTTTCAGGATTTCTATGATGAGCAGGGGGTGTTTTCTGAGAGTTTCTGGCCCCAGAGTGAGCCTCCTCAGGCCATGGCTTTCAACCCCAGAGGACGGGTCAACAAGCCTCTGACCCCCCCTCCGACCACACAGTCCATCAACAACCAGGTCAGTGTTAGTGTTGAAACGTGAAGGTTAGTTGATTGATTAAGAACTGTCTTTTAGCCAAAAATGATACAAAATTAAAGTGCATGCAACAATCTATTGGACTCAAAAATGTATGAAATTGTGATCTCAGATAATTCTCCGGTGTCTTATTGTTCACAGTTCATACGATACGTTGATGACAAAATAGATCACTTTATTATTACGAATGTGCTGTGGGAACAAAAGGACGAACCAACTCCTGATGTCATTTCTTAAGGCATACATTAGAGGAATGGCAATTTCCTTCTCAGCAAAGAAAAAGAATGAACTAGAGTCACAAAATTAAGGAAAAAGAGAGATTTTGCAGGTAAATTGTCCGAACTTTAACAAGACTAAGACTTGTTACTTTTTTAAGAGGGTCAACAATTATAGATTTGATTCAAATAATCAAGCATTTAATTTAACTGCAAATAACCACTGCCAAAACAACCATAAAGGATTCAAATGCATTTATCAGGAATGATACATTTATCAGTAACAGTTTTTTAAACATTTCTATGAAAATGTGTGTGTATATATATCAGAAAAAAACCTATTTACTAGACCCAACTTGGTCACAATAAAAGTCAAGTCAATTTTATTTATATTGCCCAATATCACAAATCATACATTTTCCTGGTCCTTTGGAACATATCGGCTCACTTGTTCATTAAAATGAAAAGATACATGTCAAATAACTCCTCCTCTGTTATATTAAAACCAGTTAAGTCTGGAGAAACACCATCAGTCTTCAGACCTATACATTTTATCAATTGTGATAATAAAATATTAACTAAGTAATATATTAGCAAAGGTTTTACCAGATTAGATGGATATGAATCAAACGGGGGTTAATTAAAAATACGCTCCTACAAACAGATACAAGAACATGTTTTGGCGTAATACAACACGCAGAAAAGCACAATACAGATTGATCAGTGATGGCGATTGATGCTGAAAAGGCATTTGATCACTGTCAGTGGCTTTTTTGTTTAAAGTCTTAGAAAAAAAAGAAAAATCTTCCAGGCTGATTTTGTAAAATCATTTTATAAATATCCCACAGCTAAGATTTACACTCATACCTTACTGTTTGGGGAATTGACTTTGAAGAGGGGTACTAGACAGGGTTTCCCACTTCCCCCACTCCTTTTTTAAAAAAAAATTTTTTCTTTATTAGTAGAGCTGCTTGCTGTGAGAATCAGACGTGTCCGTATAGATGTCAATATAAAATATAATTTTTTTTTTTGCTGATGATCTTTTGATGTATTTAACTAACTTGGAAAAATCTACACTGCCTTTCAAAAAAAGACAATTCTGAAAAAATTCAACGGCCTCCGGTCATAAAAAGAGAGAAACGTGTGGAAATGTGTAATCCTTCGCACAAATCCGGAGCACCGGGCACAGCGAGGGAGTTTTGCGGAGAGGAGGTGAGTGTGTCGTCTGTAGACTTTTCCGTGTTAGGGGGCAGATAGGGTAACCGTAAGTGAAAGGATGAGGGGAAGTTTGAATGAACGAAGCGCTATGTGACTGGTTTTGCCGTCTGGAACCGCGGCAGGCATTCACGGCGTCTAAGAAGACGGGGATATGGTAATTGAATTCCAAAGCTGAATGCTTTCTAAAAGACAGCCGAGACGTCGACTGTATGTCTTGATTAAAAGAAAGCAGAATTGAACGCAGTGCAGCACCAAAATAAAAAGCGCCCGCTCTCCTCAGAACAACGAAACAAAGAAAACCAAATGAAGGCTTCAGTTTAAGTGTGATGGACTTTCTTTTTTCTTTTTTTTTCCCCTCAAACCCCCAGCTACAGTTTGACTGACAGACGTGTTGACTTTGAAAATGAAACGCAAAGGAGGGTTTGCATTTGCATTTGACGTTTAGTAGACCCGTGACCCATGTGTGGAAAGTTCAGTGTAAACGGACCCGCTGCCGTTGAATTAGATTGGTACAATAATAATGAAATGGCAAACTGAATTATAATTCACTTCTTGTCATAGAGAATTTACATTTATTCATTTAGCAGACGCTTTTATCCAAAGCGACTTACACACTCACATACCGAAGGGGCAGCTTCGGGATTATTATTATTTTTAATTCAAATGACAGGGTCATTCTAGAAGAGGACACTGCAAATTGAATTATGTAGAGATGAAAAACATCTATTAGAAAACAATAAAGACAAAAGACAGGTAAGAGACATAAAGAAATATAAGAGACATGTACTTGTACAGTGAATAAATAGTGCATTACGTTGCCATACAATTCATACAAAAACACATTGAAGAATAGAATTAATGTAGAATCAACACCACAGAAGTATAGATTTAAAAATAGCATCTTTTTGACTTTGAACACAGATTCTCTCCCGTGAACTACACATTTTCAATAAAACCATCAAGGCCATCGGCTGTCAGCTTGAAAAGGACATTTCTTATCTGCACCAACAGAAATAATAACAAAAACCCAGGCCAATATGTTAAAGTGGCAAACTCACCGAGGCCATTAAAAGCATATATCAGCTTAGAAGGCAATCGTTTCTTATATGCACCGACGCAGAGGATGATTAAAGACAAATAAATGTGTTCCCGTGTTCAAGTGCCAGTTGAATCTCGACACGGTCCACAGTAGTCCAGGCAAATGCGAAAAAGGAACAAGGAATTCTGACTGACCCATGAAGACACCGAGTTCAAAAGGACCCCTTTGACCTCGCCAACATTTGGCCTAACCTTGGAGCGTCCTGGAGCGCCCTCCTCGACAGGACAACATGGTACCAATTAGGGCTGGGACGGTTACCGCATCACCGCGGTCACGTGACGCCTACCGCGGGTCTGAGAGCATCACCGCAAAAAACAAACAACAACAGTGGCCTGCACATGTGTGCACGCTGTGTCTAATTCCATGGATGCATTGATTCTAATGGCATGGATTGTGTCTAATGACGTGTGTCTTATGTGGATTCAAGGTTTTCTAAACAAAACTGCATCAAAAAATGACGGCGACTGCAATGTGAAAGTAAAAATATGGGAAATAAATAAACATGAACAAAGAAATATATATTACTGATCAATACCAATAAATAAAAATGTGTTTGTTGGTCTTTAAAGCGGTTTACCGCTGAGCCGCGGGAATTTCTTGCTTTTCAGCCGCGGCAAGAAAAAATCCCTTCCGTCGCAGCCCTAGTACCAATGGATGCCCCAGGTCGTCTGGTTTCATATGATACCAGAGTCTTTACTCTAGCTGTCAAACCGATTTTGAATTTGCTCAAAGTAACAATAAACAAAACAAAGAGAAAAACACCACAGCACAAAAAAAAGGGATATCCCAACCATTACCAGCCCTCCACATAAGCATAGATATACAAACAAAGACGGAAATAAGCAAACATGTGTACAGGTCATTAGCTCAGAAGATTAGCATTTTTGTTCTGAAAACCTGGAAGGTATTTCGTCCAGCGCCAACAGTGGGAAATGTTTTCGTCCTCAGCTTCTTTTCCAGTACCCAGTGAGCCAGTCGCAGCCAGCGCCCTTCTACGTGGGCGGGCCCATGGGTGGGATCGACAGCATGGCGGGGACAGAGCCCAGTCAGCAGGCTCCGCCCCCGGCGCCGATGACCCCGGCCCCGCCTCCCTCCACCTCCTCCTGCTCTGCAGGCCCCTCCCCTTCCTCCCAGGGATCTGAGACCTCGTTCGACTGCACGCACTGTGGCAAATCTTTACGTTCCAGGAAGAACTACAGCAAGCACATGTTCATCCACTCCGGTAAGACACGCCCCCTTCTCCTCCATCTTATTTGTTTTTTATCTGTCTGTTATTTATTTACTTAAATAAATACTCCTTTAATAATTCACTCGAACATTGAACATCTCCCAATAATCTCTTTCATATAAACAATGACTCAAAGGGCGTAAATGTAATGTATTGTAAAAGGGGCCGTTTTCAGTCACAAACCTAGACAGAATTCTCACCAACTCTGCAGCTCTGTCGCTTCTATCACGTTGGTTTTGTGGCACATTTACTCTCCGATTTGAATCTTAAGACATTGAGGTGTTTTCAGCAAACAGGCGCTGACAAACTAATTGTACACTACCTGCCCAGCACCAAACAGCAGTGAGACACACTTAGCTGGTGAGGAAAATGGAACCTCTAGCAGCTAAAAAGCCAGATGTTATTTTTCTCAGGGGTTGGTGAAGATGAGGTGGAGTCCAAGTGAAGGGACAGCATTGCTCCGTGTCAGCTGGATGTGTAAATACGTCGGCAGCTGTTTGGGAAATACTACATCAAGTCCGTATGTTTGTCCGTCAGCTTGTTGTGCAGTTTAACTACCCCCCCCCCCAACACAAACTGCCAATGCAGCTTTAATTCTCACATCCCTCGATGAGCTTCTGAATAGGCTGAAACACTCATTTCAGGATGCTGTTTAGCGTCATATATCAACTTTCCAGTGTCCTCATTATCGATAATGTGGATGATCGTCTACCTAAACAATCAGCAAAACCTGTGATACAAGTACTTTACTTTACTTTCCTACATCCTATTTGTCCATTTGATGGTTTAAAACATTACTTTCTAATTTAGATTTTGACTAAAATGTCTCAGAGCTGCTAACCCTGGTGGTCAAAGTGCTGTTTCGGAGGTGTTTTTACGTTGCTAAATAAAATATTTGTTAAATATTGAATAGCAAATCTTGCCAGCTTCAATAGAAAAATATTGGATCTCACCAGCATATATCAATTGGGCTCTGCTCTATGGCTATAATATATGACAAATGTAAAGATTAGATATAAAATAGTCAAATTGATATTAATAGAAAATGATTCAGAGGCGCTGACACGACTGCTGTGTGTGTGTGTGTGTGTGTGTGTGTGTGTGTGTGTGTGTGTGCGCGTGTGTGTGTACACCTGTCCCTCCAGGTCAGAAACCTCATCAGTGCTCCATCTGCTGGCGCTCCTTCTCCCTGCGCGACTACCTCCTCAAACACATGGTGGTGCACACTGGCGTCAGGGCTTTCCAGTGCTCCATGTGCGGCAAGCGCTTCACCCAGAAAAGCTCGCTCAACGTGCACATGCGCACCCACCGTGCCGAGCGCACCTTCCAGTGCAACGTGTGCCACCGGGCCTTCACCCACCGCACCTTGCTGGAGCGCCACGCCCTGCAGCACGCCCACCACGCCCCCCAGGCCCAGGGCCAGGGGCGTGGGCCCGACATGACCTCACCTACCAAGCACAGCCCTCCAGCTCTGGGAGGGCCCTCAGGTATGGCTGGCGCGGCTGGCATGGTCGGCAGCATGGCCAACATGCCCAGCCATGGAGCTTCCTCCACCTAGAGATGGGGTGGGGGGGGGGTTAGTGAGCTCATTCCTTCAACCGACACTTATGGCGCTTTTTTCATTACACAGCACCAGCTCGCCTCAGCTCGACTCGGCTCGGTTGGGTTCTCCACTGTGTAGAAGTCGTACCTGTACCTGCTTCCAGGTACTTTTCTTCGCATCACCTCAGGCGAGGTTCCGAGCAAGCTGAGGCGATACTACAAAGTGACGTGAAAACACGGCAGACCGCTGATTGATCAGAGAGAATCGTCACTATTCACTGCCTCGTCAGTGCAAGAGCCAGACGGGAGTATCCTGAATAACCCCGCCATTTTTAAATACTTTGGCCAGAGATGGCGTGATGTACCCGTTGCTATTACGGCGACTCGGGAGAAGACGCCGCGGTGAAACGAAACAACGTTTGTCTTCTTGCTGTGAGAACTGTGAGAAACAGCCACATCCCGAGGATCAAAAACAGGACACAGTCGATTTCCTCCATTGTCCTGTGCGTGTGGGTAGCGGGTGTGTGTGGCGGCAGTTTCCTGCGGCGTCGCTATGACAACCAGGTACAATTGTGGCGCTACTTTCTGCAATGGAAAACAGAGCGAAAAGCGAGCCGAGGCGAGGCGAGCTGGTACTGGTAATGGAAAAGCGCTCTTATTTGGTCCTAACAGCGTTGTTGATCTTTTGTTCTGGTGGGAACAGCGCTGATAGGTTCCTGTCACCTTCAGTCAGGGTTCCTACACATGGCCGGAAAGGCTTTTGAAGTTTGGAAAATATGTACATTTTAAAGGTGTTTTGGAATCGGATTCCCTAGAAACCCGTCTTAAGTAGCGGCAGTCCCACTGCAACTTCCTGTGCTGGGACTCATGTTGCTGTGACCGCTCATCACGAGCTATGGAGCGTCAGCGCTAACAGTCACGCACACACACACACACACACACACACACACACACCAGCCATCCAAAATCCAGCCAGTAATTTTATTTTTTCTTTCTGGTAAGAAGTGTTGACTTTTTGACCTGGAGAATGTGTAGGAACCCTGTCACAAAGACGCCAGCGAGTCACCAAAAACGGTTAGGAACACAGAGCGGGTTTGTTTGGGAGTGGGTGAGGGCGAGAGGAAGCGCTGGGTTTCTGGGTGGCGGTGGGGGTGGGGTGGGGCTTGGAGTTATATGATGGTGCAAGTTTAGATAAAATAAGGTGGGGGAGGGGTCTGGTGGGGAGGGGGTTGGTCGGGGGTTTTATTCCAGTCAATTCATTTGAGTCAAGTTGAATATTGGGAGTGCGTTCCGTTTTGTTCAGAATCACAGCAACTGGGTTTGTTTCCAACCCCAATCACCTGACCGCTCGCGCCCTGGTGTAGCATTTGATGAAATCTGGATTCAAACATTATGGCCTCATTAGGAAACAGGAGGACCCTTCAAAATATTACAGAATAGGATTTTACAAACACCTTCTGAAGGCAACACATTTCGTCCACATGGCCGTTGAGGTCAAACAACTCTTAAATAAGCGATTAAATAGCACTACAGAGCACTTAAATAAGGACAGTTAAATTGTTTTTAGCAGTTTTTACATTAAAGTGTGTGTGTCGGCTGTAGGCGGTGGACATTCGGGCAAAGACGCATTTGCTTGAGTGGAAAATGTTTCAGCTTGAACAAAAAAGTAGTGCATACCCCAAAGCTGTGCTACTCCGCTTTGTGAAAGTAGGGAAACGGGAGACAAACTGGAGGAAAATAACAGCGAGAACTGGAGGCCGGGCCCTGGTAAATGTAGGGTTTTGTAAGTGTGCATTTGAGCCGTTTCACACGCTCACCGGTAGTCGAATGTGTGTTGTTAGCTCGCCACGGCTAACGCCTTTCCTGTCACGTTCGCTGTGTGTTTGGGGCTAGAAACACTCCAGCTGTCGAATTCTCTTACGCGCAACAGAAGTAAAATCAGCTTCCCCTTCGGTTCAAACGCACCTCAAGAGCCTCATTGGTTTATTTTGTGGAATATTCAAGAACAAAAAATGCACTTCCTGAATTGAATGTGAATGGAGTCCGGCGCCATTCAGGAGCAAACCAGGGTGACAAAGTAAGGTTGTTGATGGACGATTCGAGGTAGAGGTAAAGTAGTCCGGGCGGAGTGAGACTACAGCAGGGAGGGGAGGGAGGAGAAGGAGGAGGAGGCGGCGGCGGCGGAGGCGGCATGATGCACAGCAGTGTGAATGAAATTCAGCATCATCCATCAGACAGCTTTGTAACATTTTCCACAGGCGCCACTGGTCGGCCCCAGGATCATATACCTCGAACCAGGACGAGCCCCTAACGGCTCGGAGGGACACTATTTTCTCATTCGAAGTGTTTGGGAAACATTTCAGCATGTTTTACACACACACACACACACACCTACACACACACCTACCTACAATTACCTCGGTGGTCCAAAGACAGGCATTATGCTTCACATCTTTTAAGCTACATCAGACGAAGAAACAGTGAAAACGACAGCTACGATAGATCCGTTTACTTTTTGAAACCTTACTAAAGTACTTCTATGTAAAAAAATAAAATAAAATAATAATAATAATAATAATTCTGTACATCGCTATAACGCTCAGTTTGTTATTTGTTGCTCATGTGATTCTTTGATGCAGAAATAAGGCAGAAGATTTAAAAAAACAAAAAAACCCAAAAAACTTCTAAAGTGAAAGAGCCATTCAGAGGAGGTTAAACTTGGTTGAATAACTATGACAAATCAATGATTTCTATTGGGATTTTTATTGAGTGTTTGTGTTTGTCTTTTGGGGCTCTGGTTAATAATAAATGGGAAGTGTTTGTTGCTTACAAAATAAAAAAACAAAAATAAAGCTTTTCTCGCAGCACTATTTAAAAAAAAATAAAATAAACTTTTTAACGTTTTTAGTAAAACTAAATTAATCATGGAAATGTACAATCACCCCCTACAAGTTTTGGCAAGGTAAAACTCGTGATAAAGCTAATTATCACATTAATATTTATTACAATTTGATCGCTATGCACAGTTAAGTTTGCACATCATATTACTCAGACCTAGATGTTTGTTTGACTCCGTAGTTTGTTTCGCCAGCGTTGTGGATGATGGCCGGGGGGGGGGGGGGAAGATTTTTAAAAAAAGAGTTTACGGGAGGCTGGACTGAAACTCCTCCAACTCGCTGGTGGGTGGGTTTAAGCCATCAACAAAATTT
>CM022472.1:3384169-3404524 GCA_011952105.1 Coreoperca whiteheadi
TAAACAACTAAATGTGGATAAAAGAAAGGGAAGGGGGTCTTCAGGGAAGGACCACGACCCGCCTTCAGACGCGGACCGACCCTTAAAAGCCATCTGCCACTAACTCCCCCCCCCCCCCCCCCCTCCACATCCAGAAAACGACGTTTATTTCCCTGCTTCCCTCCCTCCCTCCCTCCTCCGGCCTGAAGCGCACGTCTCTATGCGCCTCTGTCCACCGCGCTCCGTCTACACTCAACTGGAAGCATGTTAAAGGACCTGTAACGGTATGGGCCCTCCGGGGCCATATGGCGAGGGGGAAGCCAGGAGGTTGGTTTTTTTTCCCCCCTTTTTTTGGTCCCCGAAAAGGAGACACCACATGGTCACTCGTGGGAACGTAAACACGGCGCGCATCACACGATATCGATCATATGAAGCGGTGATTGGGGAAGGGGAAGAGGGAGGGAGGGTTCAACTGTGTAACGATCAATAGATTTTTTTTTACACCTGCACCTCAGCAGTGCAGGAAATATTGACTCATCTTCACTCGGAGTGAAAGCTTCCGGCCCGGGTGGAGCGCAGTGAGTTGAGTCCGTGATGGCGCCAGGGTTGGTGGTTCCATTCTCTGAAAGACGCAGGAGGCGCGAGCGAGGGAGGGAGGGAGGGGAGTCTTATAGAGGCAACCCCGTGGTAAAAATGTAGTAAGGGTCAAAGAAATGGCAGGTTTTGAATCGGGCTTTCTCAGGAGATGCTTTTACGCACGCCTCCCACGAGTCCTTACGCGCACAAAAAACTGTCGTAATAGTGGTGAAACATTTAAATTATTCCATGGTACTCTGAGAATTTAAGGGTTTAAAGTTATGATAAAGTTAAAGAAATGTTCGTTTTGACTTGATGTGTAGCATTATGCTTAAGTTCTTTATCTTTTCGAGACCCATGATTTAAAACTAGACCAAGACGGTCTTTCTCTGTCCGGTTCGTCTCTTTTACCTGCTGAAACGCAGAGATCAACAGGCTCCTTTGTGCCCAGATCAGATTACTGTGGCCAGCTGCTGGAAGAGGGGGCCACAGGCCAGATCCGCGGCTCCCCAGGGCTCTTCAGGGCTCCGCGAGGCTCCCCACGGCTTCCCACGGCTACTCGAGGCTCCCAGTCCGGAGCTGCTGCCTCATTTGCATACGTTGCTGTTACTGGAGACGTGCTGTGCTTAAGTTTATGGAAAGAGTGCCGGGGGGGTGCGGTGGGGGGGACCAGAGACGCGCCTGCATGTGTGTGTGCGTGTGCGTTATAAGCGTGTGTGAGTAGGGAGGGGGTGGCGTGTACGTGTGCGCGTGTGTGTGCAGGGACACCGTGGACCCAAGGGGGGGGTAAGAGGGAGCTGTACGTGGCCAGTCGCGTGCCAATGTTTATGAAAACACGTCTGCCGCGCGCGCACCCGGGGGTGACGCACCACAGCATATGCGGGTCCCTATGAATAAAATCGATAATTCAACAACTGATACTGTGAGCCACACGTTTACCCACAACACATGCAGTACCAGGAGCCAAACCTTTGACTGGTACTGTACTCAAGTGTGTGCTGATGAGAGAACAACCTGCCATAACTTGCTAAAGGGTTAAACAAACAGAACAACTTAATAAATATAGCGTTTTATAAGGTTATTACTGAGGTAAAAACGGGTTGGCGATTTAGGTTTCTCTAAGAATATTATAGGGTCATTATAAGGATACAATATATGAGATTAAACATCAAATAAGGTCATTGTGAATTCCACGAGTGTCACATACCTGTGTACAAATGTCTTCTAAATCTATATAAAATTTAGAATAAGTTCCTTAAAAGATCAAAATGTCCCTATACCAGCTGTTTTTTGTAACAGGACACACTGAAGTGCCTATAAAAATAGTATATAAATATCATACCTGCATAAATGAGAAGAGAAAGATAAAAAAGGCAGATGCTTCCATACAGGTGTACTGCATGACACAGCTAAGCAGCGGACATCCTATCGTGCCCGGTGACTGTATGAAAATGCGGTGGAGACCTGGACCGTGATGGCAAGAGATTAAAGTCTAAATGAGAAGAAAACTCCCGTCCACAGAGCACGGGGGCTCGCTGAATGGTCTGAAAGTGATGTGACTCATTCGCCATGGCCTTCACAGTCACCGGATCTCAGCCCACCTGAACATGAACTATGGGAGATTTTGAAGCAACATGTCATGGAGCAAACACCAAATGCTGGCGTCACGTCCTGTCAGTATAGACTTTCAGAGACTTGGGGAGTCTATGATGTGGTGCGCTGAAGCTGTTCTGGAGGCTTGACTGGCCCACGCTAAAACATCCCAACAATGGAAGTTCTGGGGATGAATCTGACTGACTTTGATAAAACTGATTTTTCTTGTAGCGCCACCATGAGACTGACAGTTGCAGATTTGACTGAAATGTCTCGACCACTGTTGGATGGATTGCCATTCAATTCGCTAGTAATAATCAGTAGTCTCCCACAGGATGAAATGTAATAACTCTGATCCCCTGACTTGTCATCTAGTGCCATTATCAGGCCCACATTTTAATGTGGCCAATACTTAAACTAAGACAGTGAACCTGGTCAGTGTTACCAGCAAAAGTCTGCATGTTCACGTTGCCATTTGGAATGGCATTTAGCATTTAGCTCCAAGCCTCACCGTCTATGGCGTGGCTGTAGACTCTTGTTTTAATTTGTCACCTGTCCGAGGTGAGTCACAGTAGTGGCTGCAGGCAGACTGACCAAGATAACGATCAGTACATTACTGTAAGTGAAAGTAAAAGTAGAGGAGAGGATGAGCACACTGTTTGTTGAGTGATTTTATTTTAGCAATAATAATAAAATCATATAACAATACAATCACTTATCTTCTGTTCCACCGAGGGCAGTGCCATGGCCAGCACCTCGCCTTCGATGTGCGGCCACCTGTATTCCTAAACATTGCATGGCCAAAAGTATGTGGACACCCTCAGCCCTTCTGGTTCCAGGCTTTCCAGCAGATCTTGGAACCCGGCCGCGGGGATTTGTTCCCATTCAGCCACAAGAGCATTAGTGAGGTCCAACACTGATCTTGGGCGATAAGGTCTGGCTCGGCCCAATAAATCCGCAAAGAAAAAGGAAAAATTGGCCTTCACAATTTCCCAGAGCCCAACGAGGCATCTTTTAGATCGCCTGTTTTGTTTGACCAAAAGTCCAAAACCCAAAGATTTTCAATTTACTGTGAAATAAAACATACACAGTCAGGAATAACTCGCTTTGGGCCTGGTTCCAGTTCATCCCAAAGGTGTTGGATGGGGTTGGGGTCAGTGCTCTGTGCAGGCCAGTCAAGTTCTTCCACAGCAAACTGGGAAAACCATCTCTTTCTGGAGCTGGCATTGTGCGCCGTGGAAAGGCACGAACACAAACGATACAAACATACTGTCGGGTCTGCCTAAACAGATTCTCCCAACTGCAACACATACCATTGCACGCTGTAGCATTAAAACATTTTTTCATTGGAACTCAGGGGCTAACCTCCCAAAGTCCAAACCATGAAAAAAAACCCTAGACCAAAATACCTTTATCCGTGTAGTGTATTTGATGTTAAAAAAACAAAACATACGGGCGATTTGTGTCTTTTTTGGACCTAGAAGAAGTGCAATTCTCCATTTGTTTCCATCTAGGTTTAATCACCAGAATGAATGATGAGAGAGTAAATGGAGGGAGTCCACCTCCCCTCCCCTCTCCCTCTCCCTCTCTTTACTCTCCCTCTCTATCTCTACAACCATGAGCATCTGCCCAGAAACGAACAGATGTAGGCACCTGCGTTGTGGGCCCACATATGCGCACATGTCCCCCTCCCCACACCCCCTTTCAACCTTCCATGGGACCCAGAGCCGACCACAATGGGGAGAGATCAGGGATGCAGTAACCAAATACTGCCTATCCCCCCAGGACACTCGCTCTGTTAGAGGCATTGTCACCAGTTATATCAAGTGGCTGCACCAAACAATCTGCTGTATGACTGCTCATTTGAGACATAACATAATTCAGAGGGACAGAGGAGGGAGGGAGGAGGGTGGCTGGGTGGTGTACAGAGGTGGCTGCCTGGATAATTTCTATGGCTCCGTATGAAGTGGTGGGTGTTTTAAACAAGTGGGCTCAGGTTTTCTTGCAGTTGGGGTTCGAGTGAATTGAATCCAGCCTTGTGATAAGTGGCTGTTGGGCTTGTTTGGAGGGCCCGGGGGCGGCAGGTGCTAGCTGGGGTAGAGGGATGAAAGAGAGGCTTGTCGGAGCAGGGTGGGTACAAGACCAGGTTACACATAAAAAGCCTTGTTTTTGTTTGAGAAAAGAGGTGCAACAGCCCAACGGTAGGGCAGCGGTGGATAATGGCGCCATAATAGCCCCAAGGCCCTATCTCTCAGCTGCCGCTGGACGACAGAGGATCCACACGCACCTGTTGTTGTAGTATCCCCCTATTGTGTCCGGCTAGCGTTAACCGTGGTACACCTCAGGAATGCTCCCTGTCCAGAGGCCTGGCTGCTCGTCCCAGGAGAGAGCTTAGGCACGGTGGGATGAGGGAAGGGGCGTCAGGAGTGTGTGTGGAGGAGCTTGGAAGGGGGCACGGGAACCAGCAGGGAAGCTTTAGAGGACAAGACAAGGAGAGACAAGGAGGGGAGGTGGAGGTGGGAGGAAGGGAGGGTGGGTGGGTGCGTTCCTCCAAAGCCAGTGTCCTCTCTCCTCCTCTCCAGGGGCCTGTCCAGAGAGCCCTGTCCTAAATCACTGGCCCCAGGGGGAAGGCTCTCCATTGTGAAGAGATGGCCCCTGCAAGCTGGCCCGCCAGCTGCCACTGCTGCAGCGTCATGCCCCCCTCATCCCCACACACACACACACACACACACACACACACACACACACACACCTCCTCCCAGTATCCCCTCCACCTTCAGCACTATGACAATGCTCCCTGCGGCCAGGGCCACAGGCCAGTGGAGAGCATTAAAAAGGACTTGGAGGAGACTCTTGAGAAAGGCCACGTCGGAGCAACACGTTTTTTGGCTAAACAATGATGATGACAAACACTGGGCAAGGTTACGGTGCACGACATGGTAACCTGGACGAATGTGACTCCCAGCTCTTAATGATAGAAAGAGAGATCATTATATCTGTGCGAAGGTGCAAAACCTACTGCTGTTGGTAGTTGAGATTCAAAAGAAAAACGAAGCTCGATTGTAGATGGTTCACTACTGTCACCTTTAGACTCCAACCATAAAAGTAGCAAAGTTTATCTTTCATTATGCAGACACTGATACCGGTCTTATCAAGTCAGATTAATTGTATTCATCTCTTTAACGTGCACCCTCTGCAGTTCAGGTGCACTCTGCCGTGCATTGCAGAGTCCAGTCTCTCAAATGAGTGACAAATTACAGGAAATACCAACGTAAAGTGATTTAATAAGGTGTCGGGCCTCTAGATGAACCTCCAGAACAGCTTCAGTGCTCCTTGGCTGAGATGCTCCAAGTCTGTGGCGCGCCACCGGAGAGCTGAACACAATTTAGTGTCCATCTCTACTTCTATTTCCATGTCTTATTATTGACTCACCGATCTACCGTATATCATTTTTTTGAGTAACATAAAGGGAACTACAAAACACAATCCCATAATTCAACCCTGTGTTGTACAATGATCAATGCATCTGTCTTGTATTCTTCCTAAAGATATTTGGTGATTTCAGCGATGGCTAAGGTCAGAGAGCGCAGTCAGTGCAAAATCTCCAATAGGTGTCTAATAGGTGGGCCAGTCCAGCGGTTTTATACTGGTCACAGAGCATGCACGTGTCTTGTCTGGATCAGATGCTACAATTAATCAAGAAAAATACTACAATTGATTAATTGTGGCATACGGGTCAAACAAGATGCGACATCCTTTATCCTTTTGCCATGTTCATGCTGTGTCGGAGTTACCATAATTACTGGTTTCAGACTTAATTTTGACTGGGAAACTCGGGCTTGTCTCGGGTTTGAAAATGCAGGCAAATACGGATGCGTCAAGGTTATTAAGCTCACATTTATTGGCTGTAACACTATATTGACCGTGCGTACATTCATCTTGAGTTGTCGATGTCAACGTTCCACAAGTCGTCAACATGGGGATCTTTGCCACCTCTACGCGGCATTAGGCCCTCGATTCGGTTCACGAAAAACTCGCCCCAACGGGAGGGCGGCGTCACAGGAAGATGGATGGATCCCTGTTCCAGGACAGACTAGTGAATCGTCTAATTTGTAGGTTTTATGGCAAGATCTTTGTCGCTGTTAACGTTGTTTATTTGAAGCGCAAATCTTTCAGTTGCACCTGATGAGCCGCACTGCCTCACCAGACGTAACTGTTGCAGAGGCAGTAAATGGAAACATTCGCGCAGATCTTTTTGGTGCACTCTTTTTATTTTTTTTGGATTTCATCCCCCACTGCCACCGCCTGCACCGCCGCAGCTCTGTAGGAGGATTTTCCCATCCATAGCTAAGGGAGGCGTGCCCCATTGTGCAGCTTCTAATGATGATTGTAATGATGGCTTGTCCATCTTTGATAAGAAACAGCACGCCCCTCATTAAAGGGCCCGGGGCCCTGGTTCTCATGGTTGCCGGTCCTTCCCCCGGAGTCGGACAGCAGGCGAGGGGAGGCGAGACGACACCCGTGGCACACGCCTGTTGACCGAGCCACAAAGCAAAAGCGTGTGACACTCGCCCCACCCCCGCCGGTCCCATTGTCCTCCCCGTGGGTCCCACAGACAAGACCAATCCTGTTACCCTCCCACCCCTCATCCCCCTCGCCCACCCCTCCTCGCAAACCACAAAAACCACAACACACACTCATATTGCTGCTCAACACACACACACACACACACACACACACACACACACCCCTTCTCCCTTTCCCTCTCTCCTTCACAATCAATTTTACCAATCAGCTGATCTCTCTCTTTCTCACGCATCCACCAGGGGTTGCCCTCATCCCCTTCTCGTCCCACCCTCGCCCCACCTCCCCCTTCACCATCAGCTGCTACATAAGGTGGAAATCCATCATAGTGTGTAAAGAAGGTGCTTGTGCATGCTGCGCAGCCATTACCATACACACACACTTAGTGGGGTGTGTTGGGGGGGGGGGGTTGGTCTAGGAGGTTTGTGGGGGCTCTAATTCACTGATTCACATGCAGACAGTATTTCTTGGTGTTGTTGGAGGAGGGTGTTGCAGGTGGGTGGGGTCTGGGTTTTAGGGATGCTGGAAGGTGGTGCTGGTCGTGGGAGGGAGGAGAGAAGAGGGGGGAGGCACCGGGTGGGGGGTTCCACGGCTGCCAGGGTCAGGCCTGTGTGTCCTGGGAAAGTTGGGTTCTCCACTTAAATCTGCACATGTTGCGGCCTTCTGGTGGCTGCGTGAATGCGCACGGTGACAGATGGCCCCGGCCCATAACTATAGAGTCCGAGCACCCCGGTCCCCCGAGGGAGAGAGAGATGGGGAGAGAGAGCAAGAGAGAGAGAGAAAGGGAGAGGGAGAGAGAGAGAGAGAGAGAGAGAGAGAGAGTGCAGGGTAAGAAGAGGAGAATGTTGCGCTCAGCTGATCTCATCAAAAAGAGAGATGATGAGAGGAGGAGGAAAGGCAGAGGAGGAGGGTTCATGGTGTGTGTTTGTATCTACGTGTGTGTGTGTGTGTGTGTGTGTGTGTTATAAGGGGGTAGGGGTGGGACCTTAATCCCAATCTCTAAATTGAGTTAATGTATTTGCCTAGTCTGCATCTCCAATAGGAGGCCCGGGGTCCCCAAAGATTCCGATTAGGTGTCTGGTTTATCAGATGTTGGCGGAGGAGGAGGGGAGACTGTTTGTACATGAGTAGAATAGCAGCTTTGTATGTTACGTGTGTGTGTGTGTGTGTGTGTTGACAGGGTTTCTGGGTTTTGTGCCAGCTTCTGGAGCAGGGCTGCCCGATGTCTCCATTCACAGATCTCTGTTGTTTTTCACTGACTCTTCATTAATCCTGTTAAGCGGCGACGTTGGCGCCTGGTTAAAGATTATTTTTAGCCGATCCCCGCCGCCGGGGAGCTGAGGGACAGTTTGCTCTTGTGCGCCTGTCTTTATGAGGACCAGCTTTAGTTTTAGACGTCGAGACTGAGGACATTTGAGACTTGGTTTTAGGTGTAGGGTTAGAATCCTTTTTAGGTCACGGTTCAGGTTAGGAGTGCATTATGTCGCCAGTGCACAGCGGAGGTACAAACGTGCACAAAACGTACAGGAGAAGCTGCAGGGACTCATGGTACATGGAAAATATTGGTAATATGAAATAATGAAATTGGACCAAAACTACTCTGCCAGGGTTGAAAGGAAAAACGGGTGCTGCCCCCCACTGCTGCTATTACTGCTATTGTTTCTGTATGCGCGGCATCAGACACACAAAACACAATCAAGGGAAAAATAAGCGGATAAATTAGATGTGAGATTAGGTTAAAGAAAGGAACGCTGCAAAATGTGCAAGTACGAAACCTCTTTTTTTTTAAATGGGATGAAGTTTAGATATTTTCTCATTTTAGAAGAACGTTTAAAGCATTTTTCTCTTTTCACCTTGTATTTTCACATGGTCTGCTGTAACATTACTGCACCTTTTTTTTTTTTTTTTTTTTAAATGAATGTAAAGTGTGTGTATTGATTTCTCTGGAATATTAAATCTCTGGGGCAGATGTAACCAAACCTCTCTACACCGGTACAGTAGATGGCAGTAGGGTAAGTCGGATGGGCTTTTGGCAATTTGGATGGATTTTTGATTTAATGACACATCGGTAACTACACACAGTGGAGCTGCATGGTGTGTGTGTGTGTGTGTGTGTGTGTGTGTGTGTGGGAGGCAGAATGTGTCGCCATGCATTGAACAGCACCAAAAACACCAGCGAGTGGGAGTGAAACCATAAGCACCAGCAAAGAACAGGACACTTTTTCTCTCTCTCTCTCTCACACACACACACACACACACACACACACACAACCCGGTACTTCTATACTTGTGAGGATTTTCATTGACATAATACATTCCCCAGCCCCTTACCCTAACCATCACAACTAAGTGCCTAACCCCAACCCTAACCCTAACTCTAACCCTGAACCTAAAACCAAGCCTTAACCCTCAAACAGCCCTTTGAAGGTCTGCTGAAAAGTGAGGACCGGCCAAAAATGTCCTCACTTTCCATAAATGTCCCCACTCCCAAGGTCAAAAACGCAAATTGGTCCTCACAAAGATGCACGCGCACACACACACACACACACACACGCACACTGCTGCTCTCTCACCATGTTGCCGCCCTGCAGCCCCCCCGGAGAAGTGAAAACACATGAGGACGCCGCCTGGGTATGTTGTGATGCTTTGTGCTCGTCTCGTCGGTAATGCAAGGTTAGTGTAACGTACCATCACCACTAGGGAGCCTTTTCATGTAGAATCAATCAGAATCTTGAATAATTAGGGTTCCTACCTGGCCACAGCTGAAGACAAACGGCGAGTTCTGCAAAACCTGCAGGGAATGCACATGTCTTTTTATTTTTATTATTCTATTTTTTGTAATCAAAACATTTTGGGTCCTACAATTATTTAAATCGAAGTCTACTCGCCACAGGCTTAGATGTGGTGCAAGCCTGAAGGGGCTGCTAACAGCCAAATCATCAAGGACTCATGTCATCACGGAGTCCCGTTTCAAACAATGTCCCGAGATGCTCGAGCAAGGTCTGTACACAAGAAGTAAGTTCTTTATGGCATGAAAAATGTGTGTAGCTGTTTCTGCCCTCGAACCCCCCCCCATGCCAGCTGAACCTATAAAATAAAATTCCCTCACAGGTCAGAGACAACTTTAAATAAAGCGACGTTATAGCTGGATTAGGAAACTGTGTATTTTGTATGTTCCTCATTAATTTCTTGCTTAATGGGGTTCTTTGAAACGACACACTTAAACCAGAAAATCTTTTATTTTCCTGTTTGTTTGAAAATTGTTATTGCCCCCCCCCCCACCCAGCGTCTTCACTGCGGCCTCCTCTCTCCTGCTTTTCTGCTGCAGGCTCCCTCTCCGTCTCGCTCTCTGCGTGGAGGCAGGAGGCTCTGCCGTTCGTTTGTCCCCGCCGACAGTGACAGCGACAGGAGTGATGATTCATGCTGCACCCAGTCCTGCTTCTCCTGTCCCCGCAGCAGGCGTGATTCCACCGCTAGGGGGCGCCAAGTCCGCCACATGGCCTCCACATAGAATTTCACATAAACAGCCTGGTGGGAGTGAAATGTGGGGTTGAATGCATGTTATAGGCAAGGAGTAGTGAGTCAGACTGATAAAGAAAAAGAAACTACAATATTTCTGAGCGTGTTATTGCCATGTATTCACTCGTTTATTTGATCATTATTCTGATGTATTCAGCAGAGGGGGCAGATTTTGTCCCAACGAGCTCCATCTGGGAAGATTTTTATAGTTAAATATAATATTTTTTTAAAACACTGTTGGTAGACAGCTTAGTGTATGTAATTCCTATCCATGGGTTTTTGATATATTTAAAAAATACTTATATTCACCTATTTATGTATTGTTTGCCCCCTGTTCCATCTTTTAACTGGCTGAAGAGAGAGACACACTGTATATTTTACTCTGTTGGATAAAGGTTTCCAGTAAGCTTATTTCATTTCACTTGGAAAGCTCTGGAGCTTCATATGGTGCTCTGCTCGCTAAGCCTCTTAGGAATCCCGACCACAGCAGATGCAGGGAGAATGCCAATCAGGAGGAGCTCCTGCTGAGCGGAGAAACCCGACGGCTGTGCCACTGCGCGCTTCAAATCTCTGCCACGCTTCCGCATGACACGCACCCGAATGCCGTTCGGCGTTTGCACTTTACAAACCTAAACAGCAGCAGAAACGTGTGAGCTGGCAAGAAGATGGAGCGCGCAGGGCATCTCCGACGGCTCTGAACCGCCAGAGAACTAAAACAACCCCCCCCCCCCCACCATCCGACGAAGACGACAGCCATGCTTCCTCAGGATGTCGGGAAGCAGAAGCCACGCCGGGTGTCGGAACCGGTGTGCGGGGGAGACTGTCCCCTGGCCCCGCCTCGGTGCCTAAAGAACCGGGACTTCCCTCTGAGCGTGAAGGTGCGGTCCGGCTCCGCACTTGGTGAACGCAAGGTGAACTGCGTCCTGGTTGGAGACGGAGCGGTGGGCAAGACCAGCCTCATCGTCAGCTACACCACCAACGGATACCCGACCGAATACGTTCCAACAGCGTTTGACAACTTTACCGGTAACCTTTGGCATCAGTGTAGCTGACTTTGACACGTTTTACGCACAAGCTTTACGCACAGGCTTTACGCACACCGGAAAGTTAAGGTTTAAGTTTCTGTCGAATTTGTTTTTCTTTTAGTCGGTTAACATGTTGGGTTTTTGGGTTGAAAAGCTGTAAATTGTCTCCATTCTCCCCCCCCTCCCTCCTTAAACCCATAGAGAGACTGATTAAGCATATGTTACAAAAACCCCTTGAACTCATAGGCCGCTGTAAGCTCCTTCTTTCTCTTCTCAGTGATGGTTGTGGTTGACGGAAAACCAGTGAGACTGCAGCTCTGTGACATGGCTGGACAGGTGAGCTTGCACCTTCTCGCTTTCAGAGTTTGAATATTATCATACATCAACTAACATTTAACATACCTGAAGATGTGGCAGCAGTATAACAGGTGCATGCATTATATAGGTTCACCTGGTGGACATCTAACCACTCAGCTACTACTCAGTAGTTCTTTTCGCATCTTTTCACATTTCTTTCTCGTCCTGCTTTGTCATGATAGAAATGGGGGCTGCTTGATGGATCAATCAATGTAAGTCATGAGTGGTTAATGAGTATTTGTCAGTAATTGGTGTTGCTCTTCAACGTTTGCAGTTTCTGCTGTGTTTGTGTTGGTTGCCCCCTGCAGACTGCTTTTAGTCCTGGAATGCAAAGTAATCCTGTAACTCCCCACTCCATCGCCCCCTGCAGGAATAAACCGAGTTTGGGATTCAGACGTTTTTGCCCCCTCTTGTCACCCTGTGATCCATCGCTCACTTGTGTTCAAAATGTCTTATCCATCATCTAGTCTTTCCTATTAGGAGCTTCCCATACAACCATCTGAAACAAGGTTTACTGCCTTTTCAAACATAAACTGAGCACCAACCACAACGAGTCTGTCTTTTGCATGGTGAAGTCCAGTTAAAAGGTCGATTTATCTAAAATAAAGCAATATCTCCTTCCATAAACAGTGTCCGTGTTACTCTGGATAATCCACAGACCTCACTGTCAAAAGTTTTTATAGGGACGATTTCTTCAGAGGAAAGTAGATTTATCAAAGAAAATAGTATCCGGAAACCTCAGAAACAGAGACAAACAAAAACCATCTGCATGGCAGATCCCACTAGAGGTTAGTGAGAACTCTGGGGGGATTTGGGTGAATCGACCTTTAAAAATGTTTTAAAAAACAGAGAAGAATAAAAACAAAACAGTCCCATGTAGCTGTCCTGCTACACCAAATACTCACTAGAGCACCAAATGTGGATTAATCCACCGCTGAAAATAGTCCCCAACAAATGCACTGTTTCCTACTGTTTCAGTGACGTTTGCTAAAACCTGTAGTGACCAGCTGTTTTAGGAAATTACAGAGCTTTTTGCAAAGTGAATAGCAATAAAAACCTTTGATTTCCTATACGAGTCAGATTCAGAATTACATTTATTGGCAAGTAGCTTTACACATACGAGGAATTTTCTTTGGTGTTTGGCGGTCAGACAACACGTCGTACGAAACCACTCCTTTTGTAGTATAAGAGAGCCAAAGACACACTGACACATTGATGGTTTTGGTCTTTTCATGGAATATGTCGACAATAAGAAAGATATAGATTAATGCCAGCCTTATCCTGTAGTTAGCCAAGTTTATTCTAACCTGGCCTCTTCGTTTCCGGCTTTGCCTCATGAAGGATGAGCTGGAGTGCCTCCGGCCGCTGTGCTACAAGAACGCCGATGTCTTCCTCCTCTGCTACAGCGTGGTCCGCCCCTGCTCTTTCCGCAACCTGATCGAAAGGTGGGTTCCTGAGATCCGTCTGCACTGTCCCGGCGCGCCCCTGGTCCTCGTTGGCACCCAGCTGGACCTGAGGGAGGATGTCCACGTGCTGATTCACCTGGCACAGAATCAGGAGCAGCCGGTGGGCACCGAGGAGGGCCGGCGGCTTGCCCAAGAGCTCGGGGCGGTGAGCTTTGCCGAGTGCTCAGCGCTGACCCAGAAGAACCTGAAGGACGCTTTTGATTCAGCCATCTTGGCCAGCATCCAGCAGACAGACAGTTGTAGCGTCCAGCAGCAGCGGCTGACTCTGAGGAAGAAGACGCCCGATAAGATCAAGAGCCTCTCGGAGACCTGGTGGAAGAAGATCAACTGTCTCATGGGAGAGCAGAGCTGTGACTTAAAGTGAACAGCTGCATAGTTACAAACCTGGGTCAGATCATGTTTGCAAAAACTTGGTACATTTGGTTTGTTTCAGCCTGCTGACAGAAGGTGCCAGATGGGTGGGGATTATCACCGCACAGGACAACACAACAAGTCCCAGAAAGAGCTCAGAAATGCAGGTTTGGGACTCACAAGTTGCCAGTTCAAATCCCCAGATTGACAGAGAAAGCGTGGGTGGGGAATTCTACACATGAAGGTCAGTTTACTTGTAACGCCGACTGCTACACGGCCTGTGAAAACGGTTCCGGTAGAAGCTTTTGAACGACTGACAGTTGGTTGACCGACGTTAGATTTATAGCAGAAAGCCTTGGTTACAAACTCGGAGTGTAGAGTTTGAAAGGAGTGGGCGTTTACCACACAGGGAGGTTTTAATGAGAGATGCGTTTGAGTTGCATTTTGGGGAATCCAGAGATTTTAGATTCATTTTAGCCTAAGGGGCTAAAAGTCAAAATATCTCGGCCTCAACTGCTTCGATATTAGCTATTCTCTTTTTCAAGTCCCCCAACTTAACAGTGGTACAATATGGAATTGCTGGAGTAAACTTTTAACGCGCATTATTGCAATGCTCTAAAACCCTCAACTGCTGAGTAACACTGTTTGATACTGTGGCTGCTCTGGTCTGCAGGTTCAGATGAGTTTAGTACAAAGGTAAGGTTAACCGATTAATTTGAGTACAAAAAGCGTCAAATATTAATTCAAGGCAGGTAACCCTAACGCACTGTGCAAACTACTGCTTTTAAAGTACAGAATATGAATGCACTTTCTATGTCATCAGCCAATCCCGCATGCTGTCCGTTAATGAAACACCTTGCCCATGAAATGAACGTTGCACTGCTGATCGCCTGAGACAGAGAATTGTTTTTATAGCTGCTGGAAATTTGAAGCAGGGAAATAAGCCTTAAGGTTTTAGGCTTAAACTCTATCGTGATATGGATTTCAGGCTAGAAATCCACCTGAGCGGGGTTCCCGTGTTTTCCACCCGACATGATTCTTTCCGAATTTGTCCGGATGTGGGTAACCCCACCCACCTGAGGCTCATAGGAGGTTAGAAACAAACCCCACAAATGTTATCAGACCCAGGTTTGGTTTGAGTCTGACTGTCCAACTGGCTGAAGGGGATCTAAACTTGGGTTTTGACTCAATGTGTGTTGTTTGTCACTTTCCACCCAGACATTACTGGTACTTTGTTTGGCTGTTAGTTTGCGGGTCATTTCTTTCTGTATTTATTTATTCATGGTTATTTTCATTGCCACCACTGATCGTGGAATATGCTCAGAAGCCTTGATTAAAGTTTATAACAACTGTAATCAAGATCATTTCATTTAACAAAAGGAACATTTCAAGAATCAAAAAATAAGTGAGATATTTGTGGAGATTTAGGGAACTACCGCCTCTTTGTAAAAAGTATGAGATGCAAACTCTTGAGCAGCATTCTCCTCCTTCGTCAGTGCAATTGTTCTACGACTTCTTCTCCCGATCCTTCACCAGACAAAACATGCTGGCAGGTTAATGGGGATCAGCTCTCTGATCCTCCTGACCACTACTGACACAGCACAGCCAGATTTAGATGGACTTGCATGACATAAAAATGCATCCTAACCGCAGTCAGAAGCTGTGCGTGGCCTGGGTGATTTTCCTGTAATCTCGGGCTAAGCAGAATATCACCGCTTTGCCCCGGCTCAGAGCCGGTCCGGGTGGAGGCTCCCTCTGGCCGCAGGCTCCTCTAATAGGAGCAGACAGGACCACCTGGACTGGATTACACCAGCATATGGAGCCTGATTTCTCTCACCATGGACGCCTCACGCCTAGAAAAGGCAGGAGAGGCAGATTCCTCCATCTTCAAAGGTTTATCTAGATCTTATTCGCAAGCCATATGTAAAGAACATTTATTTAAAGCACTTCAGGTTTCAAATGGCTTCACACACACACACACAAATTCAGGGGACACTGCGCTGACTTACGTTCATGCCCTGGAGACTCACCCTAACCTTTATCATAACCACTACATTCCTAACACCAACCCCTTCCCTACCTTCAACCCGATTCAAGTTGCTGCATGTGTTTCCTTCCCCAAAAGGGGACAAGTCCCTCAAATGTGACTTTAGTCCCCACATGAGTAATATATGTTCGCAAAAAAGTGATCAAACTTGAAACCTCCATGAAGTTCACTAAACCATACAAGTCGGATTAATCAGTCTAATGATTGTGAATGTATACTTGATGTACTGTAACAATTTGGTTTGGCCTTAAACCGACAGTGTGATAATGACAAAAAATAATGGCCATTGAAGTCATTGTGAAGACATTTTGTTTGTGATGTATGTTGCAAAGCAAAAACAAGTCACACAACAACCTGGATTGAACATTGTAACTCAGAGCAGAAGAATGAAACCGCCATCATAATCAGATCCACAAAATTAATTTATTAAGCATGTAGAGAACACTGATTTGACACTTAAGAAGCAGTCGTCCACATCACGTCAAGTTGCTTGGTTTTATGTCAATTTCAGTAGCACCCTGTCCAGAGGCATTACAGGAGCAGACAGTTCAACAGGTGACCTCCCTTAACCTGGCCTAGATTCCCTCACAGAGTTACAAACAGCTTGAGAGATTTTACAGGCAGGTGCCGCTACCTCTCTGAGCATCTGGCTACCCATGCACAGACTGGTAAACCCCAGTTTAGAGAACTTATATTACTCCCGGAGTTAACTCATGCGCCAACATGGTCGAGAGCTTTTCACCTCAGATGCTACAAACAACAGACAGACGCGATAAACCTCCTGTTTAATCAGAGTGGAATACAAACTCAGCGTCAAAGGCTTGAGAATGCAACTGAAAAATGTACATGTAACCATTTACATTTCAAAAAGAGCGTCAACAAACACTCGCTCATCAGGCCAAGCCGGGAGTGAGAGAAGGAAACGGTTTCTCCTTGTGTCGTACTCTCGGTTTTCCATGCAAGACGAAGCAACACAAAGCAAACACGAGAAGTGGAAACACGCAGCTTTTACACACAAACAGTACAACAAATACAAATTCAGAAAATGAGCATATTAATATTGACAGGAGACTGACTTACATTATGACCAGTTAAAATAGCACACCTAGCTAACACTAATGCAGTCTAACATAACTGTCCTGTAATCACTTTTTTGAATGTTCAGTTTTGTTCAAACCATTTTAGAGAGGTGTCTAATATCTAATCGACCTTCATTAACATAAATGAGGTATACATGAAGAATTGGGCCTTGATCCTGCATTCTGGGCCAAGTCTGTCCAGAGGAATGTGTTAAAATCTCAATGGGGCCACCTGCTGAGAAAAGGAACAGAGAAAGTCCAGTACAGAACGCAGATCCATGTCGTCATCACACTCGGTGGCTTTCATTAACTCTGCTCTACAGCGCAGATAAAGCCTCCATAGCTGCCGGACGTCTTGTTCTGTGAAGGAATCGATACAGTTCCAGGATTTGGTAGCAAAATGGTAAAATACTGAACAAGAAACATGAATTCCAAACAGTTTCGAATAAAACAGCAAAGAAAATGTGGGATTAAATACTCAGACACTGACAGTTTCCAACTCAATGTTTGTTTTAATTTCACTGAAACAGCAGCAAAGATTCTCCTGTGGGGAGCTGCTCACCCTGGGGCCCTGCTGAAGACGGCAGTCGTGTACACAACACCCTCCTCCTCGCCTCTGCGGGGCTCAGCTGGGCTGAAGTTGGAGCACAGAGCGTCTGCCTGGTTCCTAGCGAATCGTATGCTTGCGTACTGAAGTTCACCAGTCTGCTGGCCACATAGACAAGAGTACTTTATGTGCTGCTTACAAGACAAACGGAACTCAAGTGTGATTTCGGGCAGTAAATAAGACCTGAACTGCGCTGTAGCATGAAAGGACCACTCAGTGAAATATCTGCAGGGGAAAATGTGTGTTCAGCCTAATTTGCTAAACCAAGGGACTGTGTGATGCTGAGGTCTGTGTTTGTGTTGCAACACCTACTGCTCACCAGCAGGTGGCGGCAGTACTCATATTTTACTTCACACCCCGTTGTTAACAGGATGGTACCACGTATGTAAATGGAGCAGAAATCCATGTTCTTCAGTTTAACTGGTGAACCCATGTGTCAGGCTGAATAGCTGCTGCTTAGTCCATTGTGGGATCTTCAGTCTGTCTTGAAACAATAGTCAGGTGCCCATATGTACACTGAAGCAGCTGTTGCTTTCTGCATTTCTTCCAGCTGTTCATACAGGCCATTAAAAAGTCCCATTCTGATGCACTTTCAATGTAAGTGATGGGGACAAAGTCCACAGCCCTCGCATTGTGCCAAAATGTATTCAGAAGTTTATCTGAAGCTAATATGAGGCTTCAGCCATCCAAGTTAGATGAGTGGACATCTTCCAAAGAACATTTTCACACAGAATGTGGATTTTGTCCCCATCCCAACATTGAAAAAACCTTAAAAAGGGAGTGTTTAATGGCTAGTAGGAATAATTACAGGATGAAAAACCTGTTTCAGTGTTCATATGGGCACCTGACTAATGTTTAAAGACAGACTTGGAAAACTGGGAACCTTTCCTTTAAGCTTTCAGGTAAACCTGGTGTGAGTCGGGTTTATTCTGCTGTCTAAGAAACAATCAGAAAATGAATCCTCCTGATCATTCATAAAATCTTACTTAAACCTGGGCATCATCATAAGTGTGGCCACGAGTTGATCAGGTGTAAATAGAAAAGGATGCTGGAATGGAGGGAGATAGATAGAGAGAGGAGGATGTGGTTCATTTGGGTGAAGAAAGTAGTCAGAGGAGGACATGATGCACCTGTGAGACGAGTTTTCAGATGAGCGCTGACCCTGCAACAACATGGGTTTGTTTGTACCTGTGCTCTGTTGTCTGGCCTCTCGGCCGCCTCAGGTTGTTGTTGCAAGGACCTCCCTCTTCTGACAGGAGAATAAATAAAAGAAGCAAACGAATAACTAAACACGCGAGACATTTTTTCAAATATACATTATTACAAGGTTTAAATGCCCACATGCACATCGAGAGAGTGAGCTCACCTGATCCACAGCAAGACAGAGAGAAGTGTGAAGACCAGACAAGTAGCAGCGACTGATACAGCAACTGGAAAGTTCCATGAACCTGGAAAACAGTGATCAAGCACAAACACTGGGAAGTTACAGGAATTATTAGATCAAATAGTGAAGAATAACTGGACTTAAATAATTAAGTTAAGTGTGTTTTGTGGGGAGAGGGTTGGTTTTGTCAAAGGTCTCACAGTGTAAAAATAATCCTAACTAAGGTGAGGTGAGCTACTGTAACCCAAGGTCAGCTCAAAGATGTGAGAGGACCCCTAAATGCTGTGGTGTGGTGGCACCTTGTCAGGTGGATGTAAACTCTGCAGTTAACAGGTGTGTGTAGGTAAATGATAGAACGTACCTGCCACAACAGTCACATGTAAGGTGGAGTGAATACGTCCTCTGCTGTTCTGGGCTTCGCAGGAATAATTCCCACTGTGTTCAGGTCTGGAGTCAGTGATGGTGAAGATCTGTCCTGATGCTTTTGGTGAGTCTTCGTTCTCCTTGTACCAGGTGTAGTTAGCTGCTGGGTTAGCATCACTGCTGCAGGTCAGAGTCACTGAGCTGCCCTCCACTATCTCAGCAGAGGGACACCCTGACACAGAGGGAACCCTCGGAGCATCTGGAGGAGAAAACATGTACAGAAATACAACGGTTTGTAGGTTTTGAGTGCCACCTACTGGGAGGGGCACCCAAGAGAAACATTAACAACATATAAACAGGAGACCCCATCATTTATCTACTAATGCTCCACTTGATAAGCTGTGCCGCAGGTTCCCAACATGGTAGGGGAGAAACTGTGTAGTGACTAACTTGTTACCATGGCAATAGGTCAAAATACAATATCAACATGTTTAACTATATCAGAATGGAATATTTCATATTTGACAAGACACACATCTAAACCAAAAACCCAGCATGCCACAGAACGAATGAAAGAATCATTCAACAGCCCGACCATAGATTCCCAGTTTTGAGTTTATCAATGTAATAGTTTGATTGCCATATGCACGTTGAAAGAGTCACTGTTCCCTGCAATCAGTCCTCCTCTCCACACACTAAGAAATGAGGGTCAGATCCACTGTCCTCATTCTGTCCAGAATCTAAAGTTCAGCCGAAGCCAACGTGAGTTCTCAGTAGTCTCAGTTAGTGAGCATCTTTGGCCTGATAGTAGCTTTATTGCCAGTGTTGTGCCTCGGCAAGAAACCCACATTCTGTCAGGACATATCCCTCCGAGGCCCTATTTGTGACCTCAGCACTTACTTCCTGTGTAACTACGTGATTTCATTTGTGTTCTACACAAATCTAAGGAGACAGTCATTTATCTTTAACTTGTTATCCAGCAGCAGCTTGTGTCTTCAAAATCCTTTTCCTGATCTCTCAGATGTCTGCAGTCTGCCTGGGCAGATAAAATGTTAGCTCGGAGCAAAGCTAATGTTTGAATCCAATATTTTTCACAGATTGTGCCATTCTGCTCTACTCTCTTTCATTGGAACCTGCAGTTTGTTCCGCCCCAGGAAAACATTTGACCTTTCTCAGCAGACAGTGGATCATCAGAGGGATCACAAAAATACAACCCGCCGCTGGATAACAGGTATAACTGGCTGTTATTAAACACATTGCATGTTAAAGTGATTTGCTGATGTGTTGTACTCACACTGGACATCTATGTGCACAGATGTGGAGTTGATCTGGCCAAACTCATTCTCAGACTGGCAGTGGTAGCTCCCGCTGTCCTCTACGCTGATAGAGGTGAAAGGATAAACGTCTTCTGGTCCCTGAGGCAGT
>CM022472.1:3404549-3420436 GCA_011952105.1 Coreoperca whiteheadi
CAGGTTTTCACAGGGTCAGGAGGGATTGAATAAAACTTGAAATATTCTGAGTTTACAGCATGTAAAAGTGCTTCATGCAAAAGACAAGTGCAAAAGATGTTGGCCAGAGAGATCTACCCAAGGTCCATTACAATTAAAAAGTCTGGAGACTGAACCGCTCACCTGATCCACAGCAAGACAGAGAGAAGTGTGAAGACCAGACAAGTAGCAGCGACTGATACAGCAACTGGAAGTTTCCATGAACCTGGAAAACAGTGATCAAGCATAAACACTGGGAAGTTACAGGAATTATTAGATCCAATAGTGAAGAATAACTGGACTTAAATAATTAAGTTAAGTGTGTTTTGTGGGGACGGGGTTGGTTTTGTCAAAGGTCTCACATTGTAAAAATAATCCTAACTAAGGTGAGGTGAGCTACTGTAACCCAAGGTCAGCTCAAAGATGTGTGAGGACCCCTAAATGCTGTGGTGTGGTGGCACCTTGTCAGGTGGATGTAAACGCTGCAGTTAACAGGTGTGTGTAGGTGTTACAGCCGCAGTAAAAACCTTGGCTCAACTTGCGACCAGCAACATATAGAGAAAAGGACGCCATACCCGAGAACGAAGTTAAAGTAAGTAAAACAAATGTATTTAAATAACAACAACAATTAACCAAATCAACGGGAGTCTGGAGGCCTGGTTAAAAAGAACAGAAAAATAGCGGAAGCCTAGGCCAGCCACACAATGGGCCGTAGGACCCAGAACCCCCTCCCCTAAACTAACAGAACAGTGCCCAACTAAACTTAAAAAGCAAAACCACAAAAACTGAAGTCAAAAAAACAACTGCAAATGGGCTAGTCCAATGACGGCGTGGTCTCCCTTCCTTCTTCTCAAGCCTCCCTTAAATATGGGAAGGGCCACCCACTAATCCGGAACACCTGAGAAACAGGAAAGAGGAGAAAGAGGGAGAAGAAACAAAAGGTGGGGGAAGGAAGGGTAACAGTAGGTAAATGATAGAACGTACCTGCCACAACAGTCAGATGTAAGGTGGAGTTAATACGTCCTCTGCTGTTCTGGGCTTCGCAGGAATAATTCCCACTGTGTTCAGGTCTGGGGTCAGTGATGGTGAAGATCTGTCCTGATGCTTTTGGTGAGTCTTCGTTCTCCTTGTACCAGGTGTAGTTAGCTGCTGGGTTAGCATCACTGCTGCAGGTCAGAGTCACTGAGCTGCCCTCCACTATCTCAGCAGAGGGACTCGCTGACACAGAGGGAACCCTCGGAGCATCTGGAGGAGATGCGATAACAGTGATTATTCTAGGTTACGGGTGTGTTACTGAAGCATATACAGTTTTTACATTATAAACTGTGAATAGTTGTGTGTAGCAGCATTTCAGACTTTTGAATCTGAGTCCCAAAACTGCATAACAGTCCTAAAATCTCCTGGAGCTGCTCAGTGAATTACAGCAGACTGTGAATGTGAAGCAAGTAGAGCTGAAGACAGTCGGCATGATCAGTAAAACCTTCTGCTGCAAAGACCGGACACATTTAAGCTGTTTGTTACTTTTAAGCTGTTTCACTCACGTCTCACAATAATAAAGATGTATTCAGATGTCATCCTCCCCAGCTCGTTCTCAGCTGCACAGTAATACTGTGCAGAGTCAGAGGACAGGATGGACCTGAAGACAAGCTCTGCTTCATTAATGAGAGGTTTGAGGTTTCCATTCTCCTTGTACCAGGTGTAGTTAGCTGCTGGGTTAGCATCACTGCTGCAGGTCAGAGTCACTGAGCTGCCCTCCACTATCTCAGCAGAGGGACTCGCTGACACAGAGGGAACCCTCGGAGCATCTGGAGGAGATATGAACACGAGTTACTTAAAGATTAGAAAGTGTTATGATAGACTAGATTGACTATTTATATTAAAATGTCTCTTTTTGTTTCTTGTTCATTATCTCTAGTGTTTGTCACAGCGGCTGTCCAGAGTGCTGATCCTGGAGCTGTCCCAGCTGTCAGACTCCTGCTGGGGGAAACTGACAGCCAATAACAAGCCTTTAATCATTTGTAACTTTCACCAACTCGACACGTTCTTCTCTCTGTGTGCTGGTTGTGTTCAGGTCCAGTTTGCTGAGTCTGTCAGTCCTGACGGTTCTCTCAGGTAAGTTCTAGTTGTTGCCAGCTGGCAGATCACTTCCTTGTTACGTTTAGTCAATAATTCTGCTGAGTCAACAGAAAGGCTGTTTAAGTTATTGGGGGTGGGGAGCAAACCTTAAATTTCATTTTTAAAATATAAGCTTTAAAGTAAAAAAAACAGGCTCACATTAAATTACAAAGCCCATTTTTCCTAACTATTTTCCGAAATTACATGCCCAAATAGATAGTATATCTTAACAACCACAAAGGCTATATGCAGAATCTTGGACTCAAAAGAAAGCTAAGACCTGTGAGATTACAATAGAAGTGTAGTGTGGATTCAGGTATCTATACTCTGTCAGATAATATGCATCTGGAAAGCAGTAGAAAATTGAAATTTCTACCTCCGCCTAAAACAAAACACCTCATTTATAGTGAAAACACATTAAGATCATCAAGGAATAAGCCTAAACTTTGTAGGAATGATTAAAATAATATTTGCTAAGTAACTGTGCAAAAGAAGATGCTAAAAAAGTGAACCTAAGCAGTTTAACACACATTTTACCACAGATATTTCCAGGCGGAACCAGCAAATGTGGCATTTGGGCCCATTTGGATCCAGATGTGCCATTGACCTGTTTTAGGTACCAGGCAGTAAAACGAATTATATTTCACTAATATATCATTATAGTAACTCATTCCATCAAATACAACTGTTTTTGAGTCATTTTGAGTTTATAATCTGGCTCAGATTCACCTAGGCACTCTCTCTGCACCTACAGTATGTCTCTCCCCAGCTGTCTGTGTGCGGCCTGTCAAAGAGTCACAGTTCAGCAGCCCATTGGCCGATCTGCATAAATGACACCTCTTTGTGACCGTTAGAGCAAGTAGAATCGATTGAAACCGCCCACGGTTGGCTTAGCAACACCAATCACCATCCAGAAGGCAGTAAGACCAGAACCAGTGATTTCTGTTCGTGAGCTCCCTCCCCCCTCTGACTCAACTGTTTGTGCTTGTGGAAAAACCCAGGGAGCCGCCATTGATTTCAAAGGGACCGTAATACACGAGAGAACATGCTAGAACCGTCTTTTTCAAACGGAATATAACTTTTGACCTGAAGACAGCAAAGGTAAGACATGCTTTATGATATGGTTATGATTTTTTTGTTACAGTTTTGACTGTAGTTCGCTGATATTTCATCGCACGGCAACGCGGCCACCATTGTTGTTTTCTGGGGCGTCTGCCCTTTCAGACGGTGTAAAGCTTCTGTGGATGAAATCATGGAATTGTGATTTGCATATTTGTGTGTTTTTGGTCATTATGAGTATAATTGCCTAGGTTGTAATTGTGTTTTGTTCTGGCTGTGGATGCTTGGTACTTTAGAGGAGTCTCTGCCCTTTGTGTTGGTGTGTAGGGTTGCTGCTTCCTAGCCTGTGTACTGTTCAGGACTGGACAGGACTGCGTACCCCCTTTAACGGGGGCTGTACATTTTCATTGAGCTGTCTGAGTCAAAAACTGATCAGTTAACTCCAGCTGAGAGCTGTTGGCCATGACATCATCAACAGAAGCAATGGAGCATCTGTTACAGCCGTCACATATTCAGGTGTTGTCTAAATATGTGTAACTGTTAAGTGCACTCGTGGTGGACCCAGGGGCGGATGCTCAGTGCCTCTCGTTTGTGCCTAGAGATGAGTGTGTGGAAACAGGCACTAGTTGTTTTGTTGTAGTAGTAGTTTGTTGGTTTGGAAACGAGGCACTAGTTGTTGTATGTATGTGTGTAGTACCTGTCATTATTTGTGCACTGGGCCAGGCATAGTTCAGCAAACTGTTTATCACACACACCGGGAGATATTGCCTTTGTTAGGTTCATTAGGCACAAGAGTGCTGCTCCTTTTTTATTTTTGGTTTGTTAGATAAGAAAGCGAGTGTATTGATTTGGTTTCAGTTGGGTAAATATAGTTAAAGTGGTTATATTTGGTTATTGATTTAAACAGCACATGCGTGGCCCTTTTCCTTTGTGGTTATGTGAAACATTTTGTGTTACCCATACTTTCATACCTCCCTGCAATAAATAACTTTATTTTACCAATTACATCTGGTTCTATGTTGCTTCCCTTTCCCCCGACGAGCTGGGTCATAACAGCATCTCAATAACAGAAACATTATAGCTGCCAGAACATTAAATGTGGAAACAATATATGTTCTACTTCTAATATTCCTGAATCACTAAATATTCACATAACAGGAACAAATTTCGTTATCTGAATATTGCCTTTCTCACGATGACTCTTCTACTGGAACAATAGAGGTTTGGCTTTTTGTGTCTATAAATAATTCTGCTGCGTCTACAGTGAGATCTGGAGGACTTCAGAGAGGTTTTGTCTTAAATTGTATATGTATGTAATTCGTGTTTCTCTCCTGACAGAGTGGAGTAAACTCACACACTGAAGGAGAGGGGAAATCCTCATGTCCTTTAAAAGCACAGGAGATGTTGTCTCTGGGATAAAACCAGCCTTCATAAGAAGACGTCTCCTCCCGAGGGACTTTCTGTCCGTTCTTGACCCAGACGTAGGAAAGACGCCCAGCTGGACTGCAGCTGCTGTGACACTTCAGCTCTGCCTCGGTATGAGACTGATGGACTGTTATTCTGCTCACCTGCACCTGCAGAGCTGGTTATGAGAACAAGAAACAACATTATTATCACTGGATCTAAAGAAATGGATGGTAGATGTACATACACGTCAGCACAACAGTTACAATTCCTAGAAGCAGTAGCGAGCATTAGTAACTGTATTTATTTATACAACAGTACTCACACAAACTCATGATGGTTGATTATTATCGACATGTTCAGAGTTTTTAAATGTCCTGTGTTGGTGTATTTACATCAGTTTGTGTTCATCAGTACCTGTGACAGTCAGAGTTGTACCAGGTAAACTACTCCCCCATTCAAAGCTTCCTGTTTTGAATTTGAAGCGATACTCAGCTGAGTCGCTCTCTCTCAGGTCAGTGATTCTCAGAGTGGAGCGTCCTCCCGCTGTTACAGAGACCTGAACACGACCTGCATACTGGGAGTCTTTTCTAAGGTCCTCAGGCTGTGAAGGATTCTGCCACTGATCACTACGTCCAGGACTGAACCAGAGTGTTGATTTATCTTGATAAATTTTGTAACTGCTGTGTGTGCAAGAAATGTCCACTGATGAGCCTTTGAAGGCACAGATGCTTCTGTCAGTGTAAGTCACTCTGTTGCAGGTTTGACCATGGACACCTGAAAGATAAAACAAAGTTTAGACCATTTTTAAACCAAAGTTAGTGAGGAGTCACAATAGGGGTCTCTTTATATTATAAATATATGGTTACAGTGGCGTCCAAAAGTATTCAGCCCCCTTTACTCTGATACTCATAAATAAAATCCAGCGCAACCAGTGAAGAATTTGAAATAGAGTCCACCTGTGTGTAATCTAATCTCAGTATAAAAACAGCTGTTCTGTGAAGGCTTCAGAGGTTTGTTAGAGAAAATTAATTACATTTTTTCAATTCAATTTAATTTATATAGCCCAATATCACAAATCTAAATTTTTCCTCAAAGGGCTTCACAATCTGTAACATACGACACCCTCTGTCCTTAGACCCTACAGGGAAAAAATGATAGAAACCTCAGGAAGAGCAACAGAGGAAGGATCCCTCTCCCAGGACGGACAGACATACAATAGATGTCGTATGTACAGAATAGATTCATAGCAGAAAATCATAATACAATTATGATGACAATGGCGAAATTTTAGTATATATAGTTATGATGAAAAGTGTAGTATGTAGAACATAAGGGAAGAGGATGGGTTCAGACGGACAACCGAGCAGCTCCAGGTGGAGCCCAACGAGCAGGACCCGAGCCACTCGTCCCCTGCTCCGCAGACACAGCAGCACTGCCCCAGCAGGTGGCCGCAGCCGCAGATCCAGACTCCACATCTTCAGAGGCAGATATACCTGCTGAAAGTGACAGTAAGAGAGAAGAGAGGGACGAGAAAGAACAAAACTACAGGAGAGAGAAGAATTCGAGTTAGTAACATACATTTATGGGATGAGAATGCATACGGATGGAGAGGAGGACAGAGGTGAAGAGAGAGAGGTACATCATGTGAAGTCCCCTGGCAATCTAGGCCTATAGCAGCATAACTAAGGGATGTTTCAGGTTCACCTGAGCCAGCCCTAACTATAAGCTTTATCAAAGAGAAAAGTCTTTAGCCTATTCTTAAATGTGGAGATGGTGTCTGCCTCCCGAACTGGGATCTGATTCCACAGGAGAGGAGCTTGATAGCTGAACGCTCTGGTTCCCATTCTATTTTTGGAGACTCTAGGAAACACAAGTAACCCTGCATTCTGAGAGCACAGTGTTCTAGTGGGGTAATAAGGTACTGTGAGCTCTTTAAGATACGATGGTGCCTGACCATTAAGAGCTTTGTAGGGAAGGAGGAGGATTTTAAATTCTGGATTTTACAGGGACCCAGTGCAGAGAAGCAAATATTGGAGAATTATGATCTCTTTTCCAAGTTCCTGTCAGTACACGTGCCGCAACGTTCTGAATCAACTGGAAAATCTTAAGGGACTTTTTCGGGCTGCCTGATAATAAGGAATTGCAGTAATCCAGCCTTGAAGTAACAAATGCATGGATTAATTTTTCTGCATCATTTTGAGACAGGATGTTCCTGATTTTTGCAATGTTACGTAGGTTAAAAAAGGCAGTCCTTGAAATTTGTTTCATGTGGGTGTTAAAGGATAAATCCTGATCAAAGATAACTCCGAGGTTCCTTTCGGTGGTGCTGGAGGCCAGGGCAATGCCATCTAGAGCAACTATATCCGCTGATAGTGTGTCTCGGAGGTGTTCAGGGCCAAGGACAATAACTTCAGTTTTGTGAGAGTTTAACATCAGAAAATTGCAGGTCATCCAGGTTTTTATGTCCTTAAGGCATGCTTGAAGTTTAACTAACTGATCAGTTTCATCCAGTTTAATTGATAGATATAATTGTGTATCATCCGCATAACAATGAAACTTTATGGAGTGTTTCATAATAATATTGCCCAAAGGAAGCATTTATAATGTAAATAGAATCGATCTAAGCACAGAACTTTGCGGACTAACTTTGGTGTGCTCGGACGAGTCATTGTTAACAAATACAAACTGAGATCAGTCTGACAGATTTTAAACCAGCTTAATGCGGTTCCTTTAATGCCAATTAAATGTCCCTGTCTCTGTAATAGGATGTGATGATCAATGGTGTCGAATGCAGCACTAAGATCTAACAAGACAAGTACAGAGACAAGTCTATTGTCTGATGAAATTAAAAGGTAATTTTTAATCTTCACCATAGCTGTCTCTGTGCAATGATATACTCTAAATCCTGACTGGAAATCCTCAAATATACTATTGTTATTTAGAAAGTCACATAACTGATTAGCACCAGTTTTTTCAAGGATCTTAGAGATAAAGGGAAGGTTAGATATAGGTCTATAGTTGGCTAAAACCCCTGGATCAAGAGTGGGCTTTTTAAGCAGAGGTTTAATTACAGCTACTTTAAAAGACTGTGGTACATAACCTGTCAGTAAAGACAGATTGATCATATCTACTAAAGACGTGCTAACTAATGGTAAAACATCTTTAAGCAGCCTAGTTGGAATTGGGTCTAAGAGAAATTGTTGACGTTAGTTGAATAAGGTCTACAGGAGAGAAAAAGTCAAAGTACACATCAGGTTTCACAGCTCCCTCCAAAGCATTTATGCTTAAAGATAGATCAGCATCAGCTGAGGGCAGGATGTGATACATATTTTCGCTAATAGTTAAAATTTTATCATTAAAGAAGCTCATGAAGTCTATACTACTGAGGGCTATAGGAATACATGGCTCAATGGAGTTGTGGCTCTCTGTGAGCCTGGCTACAGTGCTGAAAAGAAACCTGGGGTTGTTCTTATTTTCCTCTATTAGTGATGAGTAGTAGGTTGCTCTGGCATTACGGAGGGCCTTCTTATATATTTTAAGACTATCTTGCCAGGCTAAACGAGATTCTCCCAGATTGTCGGAACGCCATTCCTTTCAAGTTTTCTTGATGTTTGCTTTAATTTGCAGGTTTTGTCATTATATCATGGAGCTAACCTTCTTTGTTTTATCAACATTAGTGAACAAACCGTTCCTGAAGCCCAAGGAACACACCAGACAGGTCAGGGATAAAGGAGAAGTTTAAAGCAGGGTGAGGTTATAAAAAAAATATCCCAAGCTTTGAACATCTCATGGAGCACAGTTCGATCCATCATCCGATAATGGAAAGGGAAACAGCCAAGAGGCCCATGATCACTTTGGAGGAGCTGCAGAGACCCACAGCTCAGATGGGAGAATTAGTCGTGCACTCCAAATCTGGCCATTATGGAAGAGTGGCAAGAAACCATTGGATTTTGCCAAAAGCCATGTGGGAGACACAGCAAACATGTGGAAGAAGGCACTCTGGTCACATGAGACCAAAATTGAAGTTTTTAGCCTAAAAGCAAGACGCTATATCTGGCGGAAAACCAACACTGCACATCAGTCGGAACCCACCATCCCCGTCGTGATACATGGGGGTGGCAGCATCAAGCTGTGGGGAGGCTTTTCTTCAGCAGGAACAGGGAAGCTGGTCAGAGTTGATGGGAAGATGGATGGAGCCACCTGTAAATCCCATTGAGACTCTGTGGCAACACTTGAAAATTGATGTTCTCCATCCACTCTGACTGAGCTCAAGCTATTTTGCAAAGAACAATGGGTAAAAATGTCAGTCTCTAGATGTGCAAAAATGGTACAGACATACCCTAAATGTCTTGCAGTTGTAATTGCAGTGAAGGGTGGTTCTACAAAATATTGACTCAGGGGGGCTGAATATTTGTACATGCCACACTTTTCAGATTTTTATTTGTAAAAACTTTTGAAAACCACGTATCATTTCCCTTCCACTTCACAATTATGCACCACTTTTTGTTGGTCTATCATATGAAATCCCAATAAAATACATTAATGCTTGTGGTTTTAATGTGAAAAAATTTGGACATTTCAAAGGAATATGAATACTTTTGCAAGCCACTTTATAAGGCTCCACCAGATGTTATTGGAAGATTGTGGAGTAAACTCACACACTGAAGGAGAGGGGAAATCCTCCAGTCCTTTCACAGCACAGGAATAGCTGTCTGCAGGACCAAAGTAGCCTGAGTAAGAAGAAGATGCTTCTGCCTGAATTTCTTGTCCATTCTTGTACCAGATGTAGGAAGGAAGGTCAGGTAGATGACATCTGCTGTGACACTTCAGCTCTGCCCAAAAAGAAAACAGAAATGTGCTCGCCTGCACCTGCACCTGCAGATCTGGATCTGTGAAGAAGGAACATGAATGTTATTTTAGACAAAACTGTCAACAGACACACATGCAAACACACACACACATTTATATTGTTGTTTTATATATATGTTGAACATTTGAAAATTATTAAGACATGAATGCAAATGTTAGCCTACCTGTGACAGACAGAGTGACTCCAGGTTCACCAGAAAAACTCCCACCCGGTTGGTTTGGTATGAACCTGAACTTGTACTCAGCTGAGTCGCTCTCTCTCAGGTCTGTGATTCTCAGACTGCAGATGTTGTTAGAACAATTGTACTGCACACGACCTGAATACTCTGAGTCTGTTCTCAGATCCACAGGTTCATATCCGTTCATTTTATTAAACCAGAATGTTTTTTCAACGGTAGTATCACGGCCATTTACTCTGGATGAGTATGTGTAGGTGCAGCTTATGTCCACTGTTGATCCTTTTACAGCACAGATCTCAGTAGAGGTGTAAGTCACTCCCCAGTCACTCTGACCCTGTATCACTGTAACACAGAGCACATCAGGAACTACAGTCAGACTCATAACAACATCAGGAGACAGTGTGTGAAGCTACATTTCCCAAAACTACTTTGGCTCCCATTTTAAGTCAGCGTGAGACAAAGATAATCTCATAGTACCAACTTGATACATCATCATGCAGAGGGTGCATTGAAGGAACATCAATCTATTGAAACAGTACTTTAACACAGCATTTACTGACAAGGATAAAAAAAACCTGAAGATTACATATTAGAAAGCCTAGCTACATGAGAAAAGAGTCTGCTTTGCTCGGTTGCTTTCCTTCCTGTGCTCAGGCTGCTGCAGAGGGTGAATGGAAACTAGAGACATGAGGTGTGATACTGTATGTGTATTTTGATATGTAGATAGCGCAAACAGACTCATTCTAGAGAGAAATAGTCACAACTACTGATTAAAAAGCCCCCCAATTGACTTTTTGCTGATGCACATGTCGGTTTTAAAGATGGAAGTTGAAATTATAGCTGTGTTCAGTAATGAGGTAAAGGTAAACTATCAGATCATTTCACGCATTTAAGTGGTGATGGCTTTTAAACACAAACACATATAATTCAGATTAAACGTGATCAAAATAGTGTGAAGTCAAGTTCCAAAATTTTAATTTGCTCTCCTCAAACCAAGAAATCTGAATTTGCAGCATCTGGCAGTGAATCTGTGACACATTTAAGGACACCTGGAATCCGATTTAATGCAACACTCTGTCAAATGTGTTGAGATCATTGTTCCCCTGCATTGCTAAAACTGGGAGTAATCAAGAGTAAGTTACATCTAAAATCCTGATGTGAATTGTATAACACAAGACATTACGCTAAACTTCTAGGGTGCACTATTACCAACATAAATCATAAAGAAATGTCAGTAAGAATGTTTTGATAACAAAATGAATGTATTCACCAGAACTAAGATTATTAAAAGACTGACAGCCTAGTGAGGAGAAGTGGGTCAGTGGTGACCGTCAGGCAGTTTGATAGTTTCTCCGTATTGCCAAATGCTGCAAGTAATTTTCTGGGCAGGAAGTATCCGATGGCGAAATAGCTGTTGTAATATGGGTGAGAGGTGAAAGAGAGTTTAAAGTGTGCCATGGAGAGAGTGATAAAATCGAAGTGACGGTGCGACATTTGTTGTTATTTCCTCATTGCCTTTTTATTGGGAAACACGTCATATGAAGGAGATAGTGAGCTGCAACATCAACGAACGAGGACTTCGAGGACTTTGTCAGTTTCACAGAAGCTGGGTAGAGTAGCCTAAAATTGTACTCAAGTAAGAGTAGCGTTACTTCAAAATAATTTTACTTTAGTAGAAGAATGCTTTTTATTTTCGGCCACGGGCGTTCATCCTTTTCTGTTTTTAACATTGGAGACAGTTGCCTCTGCCATTTTTCATGTATTTTCCTTCCCTGAGAGTTTCTGAGATTGGTGAAACAGAGTCGTGGTAAATGTACTGACGGCATCTCTCCGGCAGAAATAAAAAATAAAGCATAGAATATGTAGAATAAATGTATAAAAAGAAAAATAAGACTAGCGTTTCTTCTTCACAAATCTATTCAAGTATAAGTAAAAAGTCTGGTGCAGTAAAATTACTCTTAGAAGTACATTTTTTTCAAAAAGCTACTCAAGTAAGTGTAACGGAGTAAATATAACTCGTTACTACCCACCTCTGCCGTCAGAGGGATTGAGCACGAAAAGGATTAACCATTACCCCGGTAACAGAGAGTCACAAATTTGTGCTGAGGTTCCTTTGCTCACACTGTGACTTTGGACTCGAGAGTGAAGGAGTCACAAGGTTTTCTTCAGAGAATCGGTCTTCAACAGGGAGAGTGGAGTCACTCTGGCCAAGACAGACTCTGCTCTCTCCTTCATCCAGAAACCGATAAATATTGAACTGAGACTCAGCTCTTTAATGATATTATAATTTATTGTATGAGTTATCGTATGATTTATTCAAATGATTTAATTGAAGGTTGAAATGCGAATTGAGCTGTTTTACTACTGCCCTTGCTAAAGCTTATTGCAACAAATAATCAAACTACAGTTAAAGTCTAAATAGTGGACATTTGATTTATGAGTTCATTGATGGTGGTAAAAAGTTAGGTTGTTGTTGTGTGTAACATCTTAACAGGTTCTTCCAGGTTACTCTAGCCAATTAAATTAACAGTCCCATGGGGCTCACATCCGAGCCACTAAAACCCATCCTAGCACCAGAACATTTGGAGGAGAGCTGGCGTTAACGAGCGCGGCTGGTGTTGATAACTGACGCAAACGGCCTATTCGGTCGGTTGCTGTATCACAGGAAGCAGGGTCGACGCTCGGAAGTAGGGAGTTAGAAGCTAGAAGCTGTCTCCTCGCTACCAGCTTCAACTGTGCTCAGTCAGTGCTTTAGGGTAACACTCTGAGAGTCTAAGGATCGGACCCTTGAAACAGAGGGCTGGTCTAAAAAACTCCCGTAATCTTATTTTTAGATTCTTCTGAAAAAACAAATGTACCGACTGAGGCTAAATTCTCTTTCGAGTTTGATTCCAGGCAGTACACCCAGCTTGGTCTGCGTTGGCAGGTGGGAAACCATCGAGGGTTCAAGTCCTTGCCATTGTTGCATTAGGGTCTCCTATTCACTTCAGTTCAACTATATTTATTTGGCCCCAATTCATAACAGAAGTTATCTCATTGTACTTTTCATAAAGAGCAGGTCTAGACTGTACTCTTTGTAATATTATTTACAGACTCAACAATTCCCACCTAATGGTTGTTCGGGAAACCTGCACGGAGGAAGATCTCGGGGAATACAGTGAACGTCCTGCACGTTACACCTACATGGCTCCTGTCACGACGGCTGCCTCAGTTGTTTTTATTTAACTCAGTCTGTCCCTCTGTTCCTGTCTCAGCCACTTCTCACTTCCCCCCAGGCCCATGCATTTCTTCAGCTCTCAGACTTTCCCACCGGTCCCAGTCACCTGACTACTACATCCACCGTCTCACCTGTTCCCCATCCCCCAGTTACCCCCCACAGTATTTATACCAGCCCACCGCCACCTGCTCAAGCCCAGATCATCACTGTTGCTTTGTGTCTTTGCTTTCCAGCCAGCTGAACCTGACTCTGATCCTGCTGAGGGAAATGTCTGGCTGTTTAGCAGCTAGTCATTTCTTTATCTATCTTCTGTTTCTGTCTGCTGGGCAGGTAGTGTACAGTGGGTTTTTAGAGCTTTTTTACTGAGAACAGCTGCCTGCTGCTGCTGGAAACGAGGCTGATGAGACCACTTAGAGCGGCTTCATTACTACAAGCGGCATCATTCACATCATACAGTCATGTGACCCATTGTTAATATAAAAATATTTATTGCTGCGACTTTATATTTTGTTATCTACCTTACATCTCCCCCAGTAAGTAATGTCTTGTGACACGATACTGACTCATGTTGTTTTCACATTGTATTTCTATTTATGCTATCAGACGGATATCAGTCTCTAAATATACTCTAACGCATACAAACGCTGGCTAAAGTTGAGTTTGGAGGACTGCAGAATGATTGGAAGTTCTACAGATGGAAGAATTTTATTTATAACAAATTATTTGGAGGATTTTCTCCGTTTGTACAGTCATTACTTCCAGCCACACAAACACAGCTTTACTGTCTCTAGTGGTGCACAATACTTTAGTTTATATTTTTACGGTCTGAGTGTACAGAGATGCTGCTGGTGTAAAACACAGACAGCTCTCTGTTGGTCGACTTCTGAAGACTTCAATTTAAAGTGAGAAGCGTTGCAGGGGTTGCAACATTTTGGATAAAATCACACATCTAATCTTTTTATTTACTAAAAAACCCTCCTTCCTCTGAAGTCCTGAAGAGTGCTAACACAGTTAGTATAAATGTAGATGTACAGTACCTTGTACAGAGAGGAGGAAGACAACAAATCCACTGGCTGCTGCTGATAAACTCATAGCTGCTCCTCACGTCTGTTAAACCAGCAGGTAGATCACACACATGAGGAATACTGTCTGTCAGTTAATCACAGCAAACATGTCTACTGACAAAGGGAGGATGTGATCCTTGAACACAGTTTGTGTCTCTGTGCTTGATGCAGTTGTTTAAAAAGACATCGTGCTGTTAAAAGCTGCCCCGGTTTCCTTCCTCTTTCCATCATTAAGATGCATCAGCAGATGAACGCCTGTAAATCTCCAAGTTGAAAGGAAGACATGATTAGTATTATTAAAATCTTCATTATTCTTTTTTTAATTATTTTTTCTGTTGTTTTGCAAATGGTGCAGTAACTCCATAAAATACAGTTTATGGAAATGACGTTGATGATGTTTTATGAGTGGATCCCTGTTGTGTCTGTCTCGTGCAGGGGGAGGACGAACATGCACACACGAGCACATGGGTGAGGCATTACACATTTGAGCTGCTGGGTTCACACGTTTCCACTGATGGACAGTTGTTGTACTGCGCCAAGAAACACAGCAACGTGCAGACATGGATCTGAACAATGTATGATTTCAAATATTTTCAAAGTATTCCAAGGATTGTGCCACTGATCACTACGTTCAGGACTGGACCAGAATTCTGATTCAACATCTTCTTCGTGACTCTCGTACGTGCAAGAAATGTCCACTGATGAGCCTTTGGAGGCACAGATGCTTCTGCCAGTGGAAGTCACTCTGTTGCAGGTTTGATTACAGACACCTGACAGATAAAAGGATTTTAAACTGGTACAACTACATCTTTCACTGCAGGAACTGCAGGAACTCTTGTCCTGTTACAGCACAGAAAGAGCTGTCTGAAGGATAATACTAGTCTGAATAAGAAGGACATGTGTCTTCCTTCTGTCCATTCTTGTGCCAGACGTAGGAAGGACGATCAGGCCGGACACACCTGCTGTGACACTGAAATGATCCCCAGTAAGGAAACTTTAGTGATGGTCTGCTCAGCACCTGCACATGGAGACCTGACTCAGTGAAGGACACGACAGAAAGAAACAGTCTACATCCACACACACTGATGGACACAGGTTGACAGTCATACTTCCAAGATGTTAAACACGTGGTGAACTGACACATCATCAGGTGAAAATGTTACCTGTGACATACAGAGAGACGCCAGGTGAACCAGTTAAACCCCCGCCTGGTTGGTTTGTTATGAACCTGAACTTGTCAGAAACCACATCAGAAACCTCAATTCGTTCTTCTGCTTTGAAAAGATGAGCCGCTGCTCTCCACAGTTAATCTCTACGTGCACTGAGGCCGGACGTCATACGGTCCCTGAAGGTGCAGTGAAGGAACAGGACGGCGTTTAACCTGTGAACCATGAGGCAGCTGAGCTGAACAGGATAGAAGAACTGATTATTAGAAGGAGGAGTACATGTAAAAAGTGCATTTTTCTTCATTTATTCTCTGTTCACTCTGTGGTCAGGAAACTGCTGAGTGAGTGTGAAAGAGAAATGCAGAGCACTGAGGTGTGTAAACGTCTCATGCCGACTACTTTCGACTGGTGGGGTTGGTTTGGACAAACAAAACAACTGTGAGATTATTAGGCTGATGACCAAAGGTTTAATGACTTTGCTTTGCTCGGGTGGTTCAGTTGTAAACATTGTAAACCGTGTACAGAGACATCATTTCCATTCAGCCCTGATCCTGCGTCATGTGAGCAAAAAGCACATGCTATAGAAATATATACAGAAAATTAGATTATAGGATGCTTGTACATATATAGGTATGTCACTTCTCAACATACAGTACACACATACACATTTCTATATGCGACTCACCAATATTTATGGCATTGTGTATATTTTGGCATTGCACCTTATTGATATTTTATATTTTAGGTTTGCACTCACTCATATTTGCATTCTTTCCTACTTTGTACTGCAAGT
>CM022472.1:3436756-3467252 GCA_011952105.1 Coreoperca whiteheadi
AAGTAAAAAAAAAAAAAAAAAAAAAAAAAAAAAAAGAAGGAGTGGGGGAGGGGCCCCCCCCCCCCCCCCTCTTTTTTTTTTTTTTTTTTTTTCCTAGTGGCTCACTGTTCAGTGCACAATGACTCAATGAAAAGTGGAGGGGAGAGGCAAACACACTGTACGGCAGCACGAGAGAGAGAGAGAACACACAGGAGAGTAGAAGAAGAGAAGCCAATTGGAGGGAGCTCTAAAGCCAGGGACAAGAAGAAGAAGGATATATTACTATACTTTCCTCCTTTTCTCTTTCTCTCCCTGAAAGGCCACTTTGGAATCAAGTGGCAGCCCTTCAGTCCAAGCTGAACTTCACCTGGCTGTGCTGCCGCCTGTCTCAGCCTCTTCGAGCATTTTACCCACTGCACTCTCGTGCTACAGCCTTTTTGGTCCACTTTTGGAAGAGATTGTGCTGCTGGTGGTGGATGGTCCGTGATCCCAGGAAGAAGGAAGGAAGGAAGGGACGGGATCTGTCGGCTGCTTTCCGCCGTGTGGTGGAGTGCTGCAGGAGCGCAGGATGCCTGCTGGGAGAAGCGGGGATGCAGCTGGGTCAGGAGGCTGTGGGATGGCGGCCGTGGCAGCGGCCCCGGGCCGGGCCTTTCGGGCCGGGCTGCGGACGATGCTGGCGTGGGGCGTCCTGGTGCTGGTGGCAGGTCGGGGAGGTGCGGAGGCGTGCCCCGCTCCCTGCAGCTGCCTGGGGAACACGGTGGACTGCCACGGCCTGGGGATCCACTCTGCACCTAAAAACATGCCCAGAGGGACTGAGAGGCTGTGAGTAGTCCTACGCTGACCACGCGTGTACTCCTATTTTTCTATACTTCTGAGGACCAAAAGCTCACGAGATGAGGGGAATCCTTCAAAGTGACGGCACATTGCTGCTCCTCACTTAAAGGAGCAAGGAGCAATTTGAATCCGGGTTTATGGTCAAGACCAGGTCTTATGTCTAGTTTATAGGTTAGGGTTTGACGGTCCTCACAAGTATAATCAAGCATGCATAAATCTGTTTGTCTATATAAGACGGGGTTCGTGTGAGTAGGGGGAAATTAGTCTGTAGTGGCCGATTTGATTATCAGTGTGACTCACCCTGTGTGCACCTATTTCATAGTTTTTTGTGTGTGTTTTTCTGTGTCATTCCTGGTTTGTTGCAGTATCTCTTCTCTCGCGCTCCTTCCAGCTTTCTTTACCAGTAGTGTGTGTGTAACTTCTTATCACACACACACGGTGCATGCACGTAGACACACACACACTTTGGCTCTCCACTTGACTGCCGCGAGTCAGAGTGCTGGTCTGCGGCATCATTGCTCTTTCCTGCAATCTGTCCGTGTTGCAAGCGCAGGTTTTATTATTTCTGTAATTCTCTCCGAATCTCCGTCTTTTCACACTTGACATATCTCATGCACGGTACAAATGCCTCATCGCCTGTTAGGGGGAATAAAAGCCAAGCAAATCCTTTTCTTCCCTCCCCCTGCTCTTTTCTTATTGTGTTCATCTTATACAGTGTATCTGCACAAGGTTCAGAAAAGTGTAATATAATCTCTTTTTGTTTGTGTTGTTCCTCCTGAATTGCTTCTCTTCCTGGCGGACGAGTGTATTTTGAAATTAAAAAGGCAGAAAACAAAGTGTGCACCTGATATACCTCACAACTTAACCTTAAGTTTTTTTTTAATTCATATTTTTAGCTGCGCGTTATGGTTGGCTGTCAAATCACTGAAGGGGAGCCCCAAGCCATCGCTGACAAAATTCAGAGGATTGATTTGTCTTTACACTGTGTTCTGATGGCATCGCTTAAACGGTAAAATACTAAGCTAGCTAACTACCATATACCGTATTCTCAGACATTGCAGATACAATTTTCCTGCTACTTAGAGGAATGGCATGCCACTGTATTTAAAAGAAATTGTTTCTAACTTTGGAAGACCGTCGTTGCTGCCCCGCTGATAGAATTTTGATGAAACTTCCAGGAATCATCCGTCTTGTCACTGACTCGCGCACTGAAACTAGCCCTTTGATCATATTAGCACATGTACCGGCTGTTGTTTCCAACCTCCTCCCGACCTATTTCTGGTTCAGTCGGTGGTTTCTTTGTTTCCAGGAGTGCCTAGAACAGCCAGAGAAGCGCAGATTGAACGAACCCAATTTTCCATAAAAATCGTGTCTCAAAAAGCCTCGTGTAATGTTGCTGCACTGCCCTTCTGGTCTGCTGATGATACCGTCGGGGTCATCATTGGCCCGTTCTGCAGAGGATTTCACCTCGCGTGGTCGCTGAATTGGCGTCTCTCGAAATTAGCCCTCGCTGTTTCATTCTAGTGCACCGCCGCTGCTGGAAGGACTCGCCTGTAGCTGACTGAAGCGTCTGGTTGTGACGTCAGGGCCGTTATCTACCTTTTTTTCGCCAGCTATTTACAAAAGTGAGGAAGATGCACCCAATACGTGAAGCTAGAAAACCAACGTCAGTGATATCTTAGAATCTTGCGCTGGAGACTCTTGTCTTCTAACCTAAAAAGGAGCCCAAGGAGCGCTGCAGCGTCGACTCTGTATGAATAAGGAAACACTTTATCTGTTTCTGTCCCTCTCTAAGAGTATGTACTGTATCTCAGTGCAGGGTGGACATGTATGTGTGTGTTTATTTCAGGTTCTAGAGTGCCTGTGTGTGTGTGTGTGTGTGTGTGTGTGTGTGTGTGTGTGTGTGTGAATAATTGATGACTGTCAGGGGTGCCAGCACAGATACATTATCCTTCGTCCTCTCTGGTTTACTGTGGCGTGGAGGATGTTTGCCCCTCTGAGGCTGATCGCTTTATGATCGGGGATGAGGGCTCGGGGCCCCCGGGTCAAAGAGAAATGGCCTGGAAGCAACTCTGAGCCTGTTTGTCTTTTTGCATCGCTGAGATGGAGAACTGTTCCTCTGCAAAAGCTTTTCTTGCTGTACAAAGTAATAGTAACTGACAAGAGGGGCGAAGAAAATCTATTGTGTCACCTGCTGGCATAATTCGTATTGACATAAATGTGGCCACAGTTTAATTTAGTAGAGCAGCAAGGTGTAATTTATGTTATGAAAGTTAAAACTAATTCATAACTCGTCTGACGTTTCATGCCACGATGCCGTCGACGCTGGCACTGGCCCGATCCACGGGTGGTTTTAAAAATCACAAGCAATGATTGGCCTGTGCTTCGACGTATAGACTCTAGCGCTGTCAACGAATATTCTAAATTCGAATATATATTCAAATAGTTTTTAAAAAAAAAACGAATTTCGAAGGCGGAAATTTATATTCAAATAAAAAACCGCCCGCGGCAGTAGAGGCGTGGCTGAGGGTTCAGGGCCAGGTCACAGGAGTCGCACTGTCTGGCACAGCGTCCCTGCCTGGAAGGTGGCAGAAAGAGCAGAGCCCAACTCGACCGCAGCAGAGAAAGCAGTTTTAACCCCCCAAAATCTACGTCTGGAAGCACTTTGGATTTGAGCCGCGAGATAAAACTTGTATGCAAGCTACGTAAGATACAGTTAGCGCGTTACACTGGTCAAATATGTTTAAACTGAAATAGACTACCTACACAAGTAGTTATGTCTCGTTTGTATTCATTTGTCCTGTTACTGACGCAATGCGCGTCATTGGCAAGATGCGCAACCAGATATTCAAATAGTTCGAATATTCATGTTTTTTTGTTGTTTTTTTTTTAGAGGGAATATTCGAACGTCAGTTTTGAGCAATTTCGACAGCCCTAATAGTCTTACATGTCTCTCAGCAAATCACGCCAGGACTTTAAGGCATCGTGACCAGATTGAAGGACGCGTGTCGCATCGCCCCGGCATTATCATGGGAGCACACGTGAAATTGGCTTTTTTTTGGTCCATTTTGAGGGAGCGCTTTGCATTTATTTTTTTTTATTATTTTTTATACAAGACAGAAAACAATTCAAGTAGGTAACTCGGCACTGTACCAGTTGCACGAGTTCCCATGTAAACCAGGGAGCTATTGCCGCATCAAAATAGTCCTGTGGCTTTCGTACGCGTTGGAGTAACAACAGGACAGCCCTAAAAACCCCAGTGTCTTGGTTTTACATTTCAGTTTCTACACATTGTAAAGCAAATGTGAGCTTTGCATGGAACTTGTTTTCCATCCGTAATCGAGCTACGCTAACTCCCCCCCGCCCCCTCCTCAAAAATGTCACCAAATGTCAGGCCGTTTCTTTAAGGAGTCAGTGTTCTCAGACGAAACAGCTTCATTGCAACAATCTTACAGGGTTTATTTACACAAATTTCCACAAGGAAAAAAAACCCCACATACCGTCTCACCATCGGTGGTATCTAGCCCTGCAGGTATTTTAGGTTTTCAAGGTTTTGAAATATCAGTTTTTGTTTTGTAGTGGAACGACGGAATTTCAGACAGTTATTTTAAAAACAAACAAAGTTTTTAAGGATTTGTGTGAACTGACCCTTTTTAAAACGAACCAGACCTGCACCGAAGAAGGACCAATGACCGGCTGCTCTGTGCATGTAAACATAGCCAGTGTGACCTCTCGACCTATGAATTGTTTCCTCCTCCCAGAGCTCCAGCACTCTACCGCCCTGTAGACTCAGGCAGACCCTGCCTGGAGAGGAGTAACTCATTAAACAGCTATTTGTTAAAGGGCTTGTCGCCCAATTAGCATGTAAAGTGATCTGTGTGTGTGTGTGTGTGTGTGTCAGCTGGACGGCTAGCCACTGGGGGAGCGAGACAGAGTGTGTGTACAGTATTCCCTGGGAGACAGGCGGCAATAAGAGGGTCATTTATCAAGGTGACTGCACCAGTCAAACTAAACACCCCCTCCTCGTTGAATTGCCATGGCAACGCTGAAAAATGGATACCCCTTTGGGCCCTGGTGAGCGTGGTTATTTGAGCCGAGAAGGGAGGAAAGTGTGTGTGTCAGGGAGGGAGAGAGAGTGAGGATATCTGTGTGAAGACGTGTCCATGAGTGTATGCACTGGTATTAGAGAAAAAAGCCTCGACTCATGGCCGGCGGTTTTTGTCAGTTGCTTAGCAATCCAGAGTTGTTAACGTTATACTTGTTTGGGGGGTGACAACATTTTATTTAATTTTTTTTTTTTAAGGGAGCTAATCCGTTCAAACCACCCAGATCTTATGGTTCCCACACATCAAAAAGTTGTATTCTCTTCTGCTCCAAGAAGACACATTGTAACCAAAGTTTACAGGAAACAAGGACACATATATTGATGTATCCAAAATGTTCTGGTTTTGATCCCAGGAGGAGTGAGCTCCTCAGCTCGGAATCTGCTTATATAAAGTGAAGAGAAAACTGAGAAGCGACAAATTAAGAGACTCATTCTACTAGTACTTGCACTGCTACTTGGTTATTTGCACTGCAAATTATATCTATTTTGGAAACTCTTTTTACCTGAATTCTCTGCAGAATTGTGTACTATGCTCGGGCTTCTAGAGTAGCAGTGGTTTTATAAAAATAAAAAAAGACTTGAGTAGGGTCATTGAGATTTGAACTGGTGCTCCTCTGGATGTTCATGTGTTTATTTCTCTGAAGCCACTAATTTAAAGGTCACCCCTGTCATTTTGATCCTGCGTTGGCTCGAAGAGCCAAAACTCTATCGTCCCCTGCGAGGGAAAAAGCGAGAACAGGTCGGAAGCGTCTCCTCAGACCCCAGTATAGGACGGGACGCCAAATAAACGTGTCTGTCTGTCCATTTAGTCGTCAGTGAACAAAGACTTTGGAAGGCGGCAGGCCTTTTTGAAAAACCCTTCCAAGTTTGAGGCTACAGGATGGCTTGATTTTAGAAAGATCAGCAGGTCTATTCAGTGACGTTACGCGATGAATCGTGCACAATTCAAGGTTTCTGGCGCGCGCAATCAGCCACACAGACACTGTGCTGCAGGCGCCTCGAGCGGACGGACACCGACGCGTCTGCCGGGTGTCGCTCTCGTTGCCTGACACGAAACCAACCCGACACAAAGTCAGGAAGCGGATATCTTTAAACAAACCCAAACTCTGTCAGCGGGTGTTTGCACGTGCAAGGGAGAGAGTGTGAGAGAGTGCTGGTCGTGGTCTGCGTCGGACTCTGTGTTTCATCACGCGTGTGTGTGATGTGTGGCATCTGTGCAGAGTTCCTGGATACCCACAACGCCAACATAAACAAGTGGACCAGCGAGCCGCCGAGCCACAGAACACACAGCAGTCAGTCACACGCTGCAAACAGGGGAAAAATAACCCAAAACACACTCTGCGACTGTGTGTCTGCTTATTTCTGTTCCTGGATGCATCATTATAGAAATTGGGCATGACTCATTGAGAAAAATATTAATCGAGGTGTGTGTGTGTGTGTGTGTGTGTGTGTGTGAGAGAGAAAGTATTTCTGTGTCTGTGTGCTGTAATGTGCAGTTGCCAGTAAGGCAACTAATTGAGTGTGTGACGGATTAGCATTAGCGCCGGACACAGCGGGCGGATAGTAGGAAACCGAGGTGCACACGTGGATGTCAAATACACTCTCACACACACACACACAAACACCTCACCGACGCTTTGTCCTTTGTCTCGTTGTGTTTCAAGGTCGAAGTTGAACCACACAGTGAGACCTAACAGACCAAACTCTGCTCCAGTGGTCATCTACTGTAGCATCTTCTTTTTGTGGTGGAGTGCAGAAGTAAGACTCCGAGCTCCGGAAATCTTCATTTATTTCAGAATGCCTGTTTCTTTCTGACTGTTTCGGGAAGTCAGTAATAACATGACTTGCCGAAACAGTGTCCAGGATCATCTCAGGATAATCCACAGACCTCCCTGTGACCGTTTTTTTCCACGGGAAACTTGGAAACTGTCCACGGCGCGGGGGCTGCGGCTCAGAGTAGCTCAGACATCGTTTCTGGAAAGGACCCGCTGCTGTTGTTACATTTTGTATTGTTGCGTGTAGTTTGTCCGTGCTGCGAGCAAGATTACGTTCACCACCGTGCATTGAGACATTTAGTCATTTAGCAGACGCTTTTATCCAAAGCGACTTACATATGAGAACATTCACAAACCGAAGGCGCAGCGTCGGGAGCATTTTGGGATATATCTTGTGTGTATCTTAATACCTCAGTAAATTGAACCCAGTGGGACTAGATGTAGGTTGGGGGGAGGTATTAATAAGTTAAAAACCCGTTTAATATTAGTGACTTGTGAAGTAGCTAAAATCTTTTCTTTCAGTACCTGGATTATTCTCTTTTCGTTTCATTATCACTTGTCAGTTCTCTCTCTCTCTCTCACTCAGTCTCTCACACACACACACACACACACACATGAACACAATGAGGTTACACACCTCGTTTCTCAGTTTCATTACCAGTGACTGCCACCTCAGCTTCTCCATCTGTCCCCCTCTCTGTCCATCTCTTGTAATCATCTCACCGTTTCCCCCGCAGCCCCTCAGTGGGAAAGATGCCACTAATGGAGTGTCATTAGACCTGAACCTGTGTGTGTGTGTGTGTGTGTGTGTGTGGTCGCTAATATTAGTCACGTCCACTGTGCTGCATCTGGGGAGAAAGAGATGGAATGAGGGGAGTGGACAGGAGGCGGCGGGAGGAAGAGTTGAACACGAAGGAGGAGACCTGGTGAGGAGGTGAAAGAGGGGAGGGATGATGATCCGATGATATAAGTGTTGGAATATTTCACACACTAGATTTTAGGCACGTTTTGATTTGGCAAGAGAAGCTCGCAAGCGGTAGCTGTCTTTCCCCGAGAATATTTTCTGCCCCTCTTTGCTTCATTTACCAAGTGTCTGGGGCGGGATATTGGTCCAAATGAGGCCCTCCGGGGCCGATTGGAAAGGTCCAGAGAAACCTCCCGCTCAGTAGCATCTTGTACCGATCGCTCTGTTCTCACGTGACCAAACGAAGAAAGAAAGCACCAACTTGCCCCGAACAGCTACTAAAGAGGGCTCGTGGAAGCGCCGAGCGCAGTTACCGCGCTGGCTCTAGATTCCTGCCCTTTAGTCCGATGAGACTTGTTGAATGTGTTTTTGTTTTTCAACGTCCTTTTTTGGACTCCGTATCGTGGTGATGTCTCGTTTTTAACTGTGGGATGCCGAGTCTTCCGTCTGCACGACAAATTCCCCCCTGGGGTGCTCCATAAAGAAACCTCGCTTGACTTGGAGAGAATACTGCCATTTTAACGCTGTTTTTTTTTTTTTATACCAAATATTGACACCAACACTAGAACTGCTTCTCACATCACTTTTTTAGTCATTAATCTGGCTCTGTCTGTTATATTTCTTCACATACTCTCCAGGGTAGAGCACGATGTTGTCTGAAATACTAGCTGCTTAGACAAGACTTGGATTTTGACCAAGCATCCACTGTCATCGTGGTACTTGACAGGTTTTGACACTCGACTCTGCGGTTTGAACTCCACTCTACTCGCTGTGTGTCCTGTATCTTTATTTTCTTCTCTCTACTCGCACCACGTATCTCATCGTCTTACTCAGCCCCCCACTCTCCCTCCATGTCGGATCTAGCAGTGGTGAGCAGAGCTGTGTGGATCTACTGCCTCACTGCCCACTGAGGCTGTGTTTGTGTGTGGGAGACGCGTTCTGCTTTAATGAGCTATTGTTTGGGGCCGAGTCGCCACTCCAGGGTGGGGGTCTGTCGCTCAGCTGACCCCTGACCCGGCCGTGCCGCACAAAACTCAATTAACCACGCCTCATCAGGGCTGTGTTTGTGTTCCTCTTTCTCGTCTCTCGTGCCTCTTTCCTTCTCCTCGTACAATGAAGACGAAATCAGGCGAAGCCGTTGTTGCAATTAGCGGCGGATGTTTCCAGACTGGGCGTGTTTCTGAGGCCATGCTCTTATAGTGTGTGAGAATTTGGTCATCGCTGGCAGTGCATCCCGCCCCCTCCCGATGCTTTTTCTTTTTTTTTTGCGTGTGCGGTCTAACTGTCAGGGTAATTTCACACACATCCAGGGGGTGATTCTGGACCCCCCGCCACGACCCGTCTCCATCCATCCTTCCCTCCCTCCGCCCCAGCCAATCCGCTGCTTCTGCCCTCCCCGCCTCCCACGACTACCTCCTCCTCCATCTTCAGACTGTGAGACCTCCAGAAATCCTGTTTTCGTCCAACGCGACGAGATTATTTCCCCTTCACCCGTTTTCCGCACACCAGAAAAGTGTGTGACGCCGAACGGAAATTAGGAAATTACTTATTGAGCAGCTGCGAGAGCCAAAGCAGCACGAACTGCTGTGGTTTCCTACCAGGTGTTTGGGCTCACAAAATACAGTGACGCCCATCAATGGTGGGAGCAGCTTATGAGGACGGGTCAGCAGCAGACTGAACAAACCACAACGATGGCGGAAAGCTTTGAATTTAAAAACTAGTAGAACGTGTCGCGCCTGGAAACTCTAATGAGTGTATTTCATTGTTTTACACACTTTATAGACAAAAACTTCGTCTCTTAATCCTGAAAATAACTAGGAGTGAATCGATATTGGAATAAATTTTTACTTGCAGCCGCAGAATCGGACGTTCTCAAGGAGGACATTCTGGCGTCAGAAGAGGGGATTTGGGTCTTGTATTAGAATAGGTTCTTTTAACTATAATTAACTGAAAACTCCTGAAACAAGAGAAACTACACTGAGAACATCATGGGGGAAATAACTGAATCTGAGAGCAAAATGTCTCGGTCTCGGATTCGCCGTTGTTTGTGCAGTGCAGGACTCGCTTTCTGTTGTGGACATGCATTTCTCTCTTTTTCGTCTTTGCCAGGTGTGTTCCAGGTGTAGCGCCGGTTCACACACCCAAACCGCAAACATCCACTCTCTCGCTCTCTCGGCCTTTGATACAGGACAAGGTCACGCTCTGCTCCACCCTTTACAGTAGCACAGAAACATGACTCTCCACACACACACACACACACACACGCAGGTACGTGCACAGGGTTCGGTTTACCGCCACCTTCCGCAAAGCCTCGTGGGAAGAGTGACATCACCCCCTCTTTCTTCCCCCTATGTGTGTCCATCAAAGTAGACAATGAGGTCATCGGGTTAGACCCCTCCCGCTGGGAGCGGCCTTTACAGCTACGTCGGACAGAGTACGTACCTATCACATAACACACACCGACAACAGTTTACACCTAAAGTATGAATACAAAGTGGCTGGAGGCAGTCATTTCTCTGAAAGCCTGGAAGGAGTGCGACAGTGCACAAAATGATTGGAGAGCATGAAAATTGTGAGTCGCGGGGGAACATGGTACTCTTGTCAAACAGTAGCTGTTTCGTCTTGGAAGGAATGTCATACTGTACGTCTCAACAAAAGTCTGGCAGAAGCCGCCTCCCTGGTTTTCTTGCTACTTAAAGCTGACGTTAGCTGATTTACAGTAAAAAATAAATAAATAAATAAAAATGCAGATTGTCCTCAAAGTGAACTCCCACTGAAAAGACTTTCTTCACTGTGAACTGAGTGAAAATAACCTCAAAGAGCAGGAACTATGAGGTGTTTTTACAGTGTAGATTCACAGAAAGTGTCCTTGAGGAAAGACTAAACACTTTTTTGGTTAAAAAAAAGTGGAACCTGGCTTTGAAGAGAGCTCTGGTTGTATAATTTCTACCCCCCCACCCCAGTAAAAAACATAATAGTAGAAAGCGAGTCCCAGGGGAGGTTAAACTGCTGCCTTTGTAACACTAATCAGGGCAGAAGTTCCCTATTTGGCTGCAGACCACAGCGGCTGACAAAACCGTAAAGACCTGCATCATCAAATTGGTTTTTCTGAATAAATAAGAGCCTGAGGATGATATCCGATTACCTGGCGAAGTGGCTGCTGGTATCCCTCTCTTACAGTGAATACAACCATCCCCGTATGCTAACACTTCATAGTTGGCCAGTAACATTACTTCCAAAAGTGAGAGAATAAAGTGCAACACACTGAATTGGTCCTACGACAGCAAGGTCAGGGTGCAGAAGTTGGCACTGGACGCCGTGCGTCAAGATGCTGCGTTGCCCCAAAGCACTTACTAAAAGGTTTAGCCAAAGCTTAACTAGAAGGGCACTGGCAGAGCGCAGACCCCCGCCAAGGCCAATAGTCCAGTCTTCTATGCCAGTAGTTTTTCCCCGTGATGCTGCTGACAGGCAACCAGAGCAACACACGGCACCGAGAGCGTAAGCTCCTCGGCGGAGGTAAAAACGCGTGACAGAGTCTTGAATGTTATTTAGGTGCATTTCATACAAAACGCATTCATTCTATGAGGGTTTTGTCTACATCTTTGGGGTTACAGTCCTGTTGCAGTGTAACCAATGTAGGACACTGACAAGTAATGTCACTTCTGTACAGTTTATGGCAGCAACTTTTTAAAAACGGCAACTTCTGTTCTTAGCGAGATCATTTTAAATAAATACAGGTTAAATATTTGATATGCACCCACGTCACTGTTAACATTCATCTGTTCCATGTTATTTTGCCCATCTTTTCAGATGACAGTTGACGTGAATGTACCGATGTTGACTTCTGTCCTCAGTCTCTAATTTTTATTATTATTTTTTTTTAGTGATCTGAACGGAAACAACCTGACAGTCATCACCAAGACGGACTTCTCTGGTCTCAAACACCTCCGAGTCCTGTAAGTCACAGCCACGTTTACCCTTTCAGCTACGTGTAGGCCTACACGTTCGTTTACCACCGAGTGATCCGGCTGGGCTCTCCTCCAGAGCGCCATTCGCACCAGTCCTGTCAACGCGTTGGCAAAGTGACCTTTCAGATATCACCGTGCAGAGCAACTTTTTATTTAATAATTTAATTTTTTTTTTTTTTAATTATTTTTTTTTTTTGCTGTTCGAAATATATGCAGACACGTTTCTGGAAAATAAAGAGCCCTGACCTTCTCTCACAGGGCAACAAGCTTGCCTGTCTTCAGCAGAGATTCTTTTCCCGCATTTCTTTGCCAGTTTTAAGTCTGGAAAGCGATGCGCGAATCATGGCTGTAGGGCCACCAAAGAGCCACAGGGATCAGAAAGCTGCTTTGGCTCCGGAGCGCCACATGAGCCACCCGGAGGTGCTTGTGCGGTGTCAGTGTCAGTCACTCTTACAACGGGGAGGGGTTTGTCGGTGACCTCCTGACCTGGAAACACAGTGCCCTCTGGGAGAGGCCGCGCCGGTAGCGGTTTCCTGTGTTAACCCGAGGGCTGAGTGTCAGTGATGGACATGAGGTGTGAAAAGGACGACACGCCGGGAACTAATGACCTCTCCGGAGGCCTGCCCAACACAGATTAGCAGCGTGCTGGGAGCCCCGGGGGCTCGCTGCTGTCAGGAAGGGAGAGAGGAGCGTTACACCAGCGGCTTGTGATGTGGGAGCCGCTGTATTTGTCAAATCTACCGATCCCAGCAGCAACCGTGGGTGAAAGAACGTGCGTTGAGGCTTTGTTTTGTCCAGTTTGATTAATGGGGAGGGTGTTGGGTGTTTCGTTTTGTCTTTGTGTTATGGTTTGTGCAGAGCCTCGGTTGAATTATTTTGTGTTTTTTGGAGCGTCAAAATCCATGCATTCAGCTCATACGGTCTCCACAAAATAATGAAGTGCTCTCGCTTGTGCTTTTAAGAAAGAAAGCGTTTCAAGCGGCAAATTGATGCCACCTTCTTGCCATCATTAGTTATCCCCTTAGCATTCCTGTCCGTTTTGCCTACAACGCTGGAAAAAAGGCATACCCAAAATAAACTGCATACTGTTCATGAACCATGTGGAGTATATGCATGGTTTTGGTCTCTTTTGAAAGGGGACACTCTGAGGTTTGGTCCTATACAGTCAGAATCACTGTAAGTCTTACTGGTATTGAGTAAATATAATTTTGAACACACTGAAAAATGGAAAAAAGATGCCTGCAGGTTACTATATAGGGGCGTTTCTCCAGTTCTTATTCGGTGTAAGCGCTAGGTGGTGGTCTGACACCTGTAACCCCCCCCCCCACCAACGCACCGCCGGACTTTATTCGATGCACTGATGCTTGTTGCTAATATATCCTGGTATTTTACTAAGGATGAACACTATATGCTTGAATAATGTTTTGGACGTGGGCTACTACCAAAATATTTATTAAGCCAGCTTTTAATTTTCGAAAAAATAAAGCTATCAGGACATTTTGTTGCAACTATGTTTTTACTGTATTCAAGCACTGCAAACCGCTAGCAGTGCTTGAATATGAGTAGTATGAGTACGTCTCTGAATCGCTATCAAATTGCATTTTATGCTTAATGTGTTTTTTGAATTGTTTTATTTATCCTTTTCTTTTTATCTTTTTTTTTTCTGGCAGTCATCTGATGGAGAACCAGATCAGTAACGTTGAGAGAGGAGCTTTTGATGATTTGAAGGAGCTGGAGAGACTGTGAGAGCACACACCGACACATTCACACGCGTGTAGTATGCTGCATATACGTGCATGTAGTAGAATGACATTTCCCCCACTTTGACTGGAACATTGACACCACAAATGTGTGTTGTTTTTTTTCTTTTTTTTTTTTTTTTAATCCAATGCATTTTTGTTTTTGTCCGTCCAGTCGCCTCAACAAGAACCGTCTCAGCCAACTTCCAGAGCTGCTGTTTCAGAAGAATGAAGCCCTGTCTCGACTGTGAGTACAGCCTCCAAAAGCTCTGCATACTTGCTGCCCTCTACCCTCCTCTATTCTACGTCTAATCCAAGATCGTACTTATATTTGGGCGTCACAAGTCCACAGTCCGGCAGGGTGTGTGGTGTGAAGGGCTTCTGATCACCTGCCTTCTGATCGAGTCGCTGCATGTCGTTGTCATCATTTCTTGTTTTATTATATTAAATAATTTGAAATGGGTTATGTTTTTTACAGCGCACGAACAGGGGCGCGAACCAATAATGGTTTGGGAAATGACAGTAAAATGGGAAAATGTGCAGCGTGCCTTGACTGAGAGAGTTGCTGCGTTGTTATCCGTAGTTCGGTGTAGAACCACAGCTGAGCTGAAGTTCACGGAGGGTTTACGGTCCTTGTTACTCACTCGTCTCTCGGCAAATTTGGCTTCGTCATCTGTTTCTGTGCTGTTTCTGTGCCAACTGCAGCCTACAATTTAGGTTATTGGATTTAGGAGTTCTGCATTACGCCCCTCAAAGCCGGGAAAAACTGCGCTTGTTCTGCCTTTTGTGATGAGTCTTACGTGGACAGTATGTGTGAGTGGGCTGGAGGAGGGTGTTTGTACTTACGCAGAATGGTTAGTTACTGTAGGTGTGGAGTTTTGTACTGCTTTGGTGTTTTGTTTGCGCCGATTTTTGTTTGTTGGAAAATAAATCTAAATTTGATTTGATTTATCCTATAAACCCCCAAAATGACCGTTTTCGGCTTCCTACACCCCAAACTACGCTCTGAATTGGCGCTCTGATACCACAGTAAACCTAACGTGCCTGCATTACACCACTGCGTATTAGCTGCGATGTAGAGATTGTGAATTACTGATACTTGTTTGGTTTAAAGTAATAAACCATCCCATACTCACAACAGTGAGTAACAGAGGCATTTTCTGCTGCTTCAGGCTGTGCGCTTGCGAGATTTCAGATCAAAAATTGACCCATTTTTCTCACCTAGAAAACACCGCAAATAGTCTCCCTTCGGACAGCAGAAGCACCACAAATCACTTACGGGAGCAGCAGGCACCGTCGAGCTTTCATTTGAACGCGCACACGCGCGCACACACACGCAAAGAGCTTTTTTTTCTCGTTCGATAACTGAAAGCTTGGATGCAGTTGGTTACTATGCGGCTAAATGTGTCACACACACACGCGCCGCTTTGCTGTGAAAGTGTGTTTGTAGTGCAGGATGGGGAAAGTATCTGCTACTGCCTGGAGACGCCTGGATACACACATACAAACACTGCCGGAGAGAGAGAGAGAGAGAGAGAGAAAGGAAAGCAAACACAACAGAGCGGTTTAATTAACTTTTCTCAATGATTGATCCATTTATGACAGTGATGTGGTTTGGTTCGTGGGGGTGTGTGCGTGCGCGCGCGCGTGTGATGGATTTCATGGTTGACACAGAAAATGTACAGATACAAAGAGACACTCTTAAGAGGGAGTAAAGTGGATAACAGCCATGAAAAATACAACTAATTACAGAAGGACAGTGTGTGTGTGAGAGAGGGAGACAGATAAAGAGAAAGTACGAGACTGAAGCATGCTAATGGTCGGTGTGTGTGTGTGTGTGGGTGTGTGTGTGTGTGGGTCTGTTTTGTGGATGTGTGTGTCTGTCCTGATTATTTGCCTTTTGCCTTTTTGGCAATTTCACACTCTGGCTCCCATCAGGGAATGCCCAGATAGACTTGGCATGTTCGATCAGTCAGCGCGCGCGCACACACACACAGCGACACACACACACACACACACACACACACACACAGTGCAGAGCCATTAGCACTTCCTCCAGCAGGAGTGATTTCTTTTCCTCCTGCTGTGTTGATGGACTCCATAAAGGCCGACGTCTCTCGGAAACACACACACACACACACACACACGCACACACACAAACGCACACTGGGCTGCTTTTTGTTTGTGTGCGTTTTTTTTCTTCTTTTTTTTTTTCCCTCTCTTTGGCCAAATGACCTGTACTTCAGTCACTCTTCGACTGCACTCCCCTCACCACGTATCCATCTCCTCCCCCTCCCTCAAATTCTTCCTTTTGTTCCTTTCTGACATTCAAGGCTTGTGGCTCGCGGTTTTTACGCATTTACTGCTGAAAGGCGCAGATCGGCTTAAACTGACATTCACCCAGATTTCATGTCCTCACACATCTAAAGGCCAATTCGTTGTTGCCGCATCCGCCCGGCGTCCACACGCCGCCCTGTGCTGTACGCAATTCAAGCCCATCCTTTTCCAAATTGGTTTTGCTTTTGACGTGTTTTCCAGCGAAATCCTTCTGGCTGCTGGGAGCGAGAGCTGCTTGTGGGGAGCACAGCTAGAAAAATGCCACACCTATTGGTTCAAAATTCCAAATAAGCAGTTAAATTCTTGATCTATCATTCTTTCTTTTAAATTAAACGGTTAACTTTGCACATACTTTATCATCTTATAAGCATTTGGGAGTCCTTTTCCACTTATGAGTAGTACTTTTCTGATGTTCTTGTCCAGCCTTCAATCACCTCCGTCAGTCAGCCAGCAGAGCATAATGTTTGTCACGTTGCACTCCTTATCCAGCGAAGCCAAAACTGCCCTCGCCTCCCACATTTCTTTGCCTCTTTCTCACTTTTCCTTTTTTTTTTTTACAAAAAGTGTTCGTTTGGGTATAAAAAAATTTACATAATTTTGGATATTCATATAACATCCATATAAAAGATACAAAAATCAAAACTCAGTCCTCAACCCAAACGAACCCATGTCTGAATTAAGGCTCTGTACTGGATCCTGGACTGTGGTTCCTACATCTGTGCCCTGATCCAGCTCTGGTTAAAACAAACTGATTCTGATCTGGGACTTTCAACACTTTATTTTTTTTTTCATCACCCAGCCTGCCTCAGCTCTGTAGGGGTCTGAACGCTGCCGTATTCTTTGATGGAGCTCTTCAGGTTTTTAACACTGAACCCAAACATGCACGGCGTGATCATATTTTAAAGCCGCAACGCTATAACGCGTCATCTGTGGGAGCTGCGTGGAAGTGCTGCCAGAAAGACATGTACATGGTCTGGATTTCGCAAAACGGTGCGGCTACAGCTGAACACCCGATTTCATGCGCACATTTCATCCTAAGTTCATGACTCGGGTTTTCGCTGTTGGTGCAGCTTGTCATATTAACACCTGTTCAATGTCCGGAAGCTTCCCGCGGTTGTTTTCTGTCAGATCATTCATCAGGATCGCAGCTCTCTGCTCAGCATCGGCTTGCTCGATGCACTCTCTGCACCTCTCGTCTCCTCAATGCCTCGGTCTTGTAGCTTCAGCCCCCTTTCATGTCTTGATTTTGTTGACTCTCATCTCGCTCTCCCTGTCTCGCTCGCTCTCTCCAGTCTTTTGTTGGCTCTGTGTGGTTGTGCGAAGGGTTCGCTCCACACCCAGTAACAGTCTTTTGTGTGTTTTGATGATCCCCAGAGGCTTCCCTGAGTGTGTGTGTGTGTGTGTGTGTGTGTGTGTGTGTGTTCGTGTACCAGGGTGCCCCCTATCAGCTCCTCCCTTTAGCCTCGGGGAACCCAACAATTATGGGTGTGTAGCTAGATGTCTCTCTCTCTCTCTCTCTCTCTCTCTCACACACACACACACTCACCTTGACCTGGAGGTGAACTGTGCGGTTAGCCAGTCGAAACAGATCTTCAGCAGGTGTGCTTTCGTCCGTGGATTGATGGGATTTACTCCTTCAGACAAACAACTTGGCGCACGTGTGCTGCTTCCTTCTTCCAACTCTGGGCTTTATAAGGGGTAAACCCAGCAATAATCTAAAAAAATATATACATTCGAAGTAAACCAAAACGAGAAGCTGGGAAAAAAAACAGTACGCCATGCAAAGCCCTGATCAAATATGTTGATGTTTGAGTGAGGTCGGCACGGGTCTGAATCTGATCCTGCTTGAGGTTGCTTAAAGATGCCATGTGGCGTTCTTGACCACTAGTAGTGCTGCGGAGCAATGCGTTCATGGGTGGGGATTGCTGTTTTGCTGTACGCCGCAGATGCCCAAAGAAAAATGGCTGGAAAGAAGAAGACTCCAAGCTAGCAAGCATGGGTATACTTTAAACAAGTCAGGATTCAAAATGTTAAACAAACAAAAAATCAGCAAATGTATGTGGAAGAAAATGCGGCTGGTTAGAATTCAAAAAGTCAATCAATGTTGTCCTCCACCCCTTTTTTTTTTTTTTTTTTTTTATTATAAAATGGGTCCCTGTAGGCTTGAACGATGTCAGATGTTTCTTCCATCGAAGGCGCTGTGATTGATATGCGTTTCCACTAAACGATCCTCTCTTTTCATTCTTTACACAACTGTTTCTGTCCAAGCGCAACACCATGAATGCCCATTATCGCCATTGTTTTTCCCCAAACGATAGCGCGACGCCCCCGTCTCTCTTGATTTCCGAGGTGGTCGCAAATCACAGGTTCGAGACGTGAGTCTGAGTGAAATTAGAGCAGTCGAAAAAGCAAAACGATGTATGCCAAAAATCAAAATATGCTAGGAGATTAAGTGTGTGTGCGCCTGATTTAATGTGTGTCTTTTCGTGTCTGTGTGTGTGTGTGTGTCCTTGCGGTTACAGTAGCGTTCCCCTCAGACGCTTGCCGGGTTTCTCTCATTAGGCGGAAAGGCAGAGTTGTCCTCATTAGCGCGGTGGATTGTCATCTGAGCGCGGCTAATTAACGCTGCGACGCTGGCAGAGGCGCTGATGGCAGCTGCCGGGCTGCGGCTGTTTAGAGGCCACGCGGAATGCGACCTCGCCGTTTACACGCCTAATTTACTGAGAGAGAGGAAGAGCTCGCTCGAGTGTGTGTGTGATGACTGCTTGCATTTGCATTTGTACACTGTACTTGTCTGTTTTCATGTCCCCGCTTGCATTTGAACATGCGCTAATTACACAGCTTTGCAACCTATACAGCGATCGTGTGCCGCGTCTTTGTGGGCGATTGGATGACATCATCATTTATACGCGTGTGTCTGCAGTAAGAGAGAGAGAGTGTGTGTGTGTGTGTACACGTACATTAATTCATTTAGTGTTTGCCTGTGTGATAATTTAGCATTTATGCAGGTTTTCTGTGTCTCACTGTGTTGTGAGATAATTGGATGTATGTGGCTCTTTACAATCTGTTTGTGTGCACCCTGTGGTGACACCTGAAGAAGACCTGTCATGAGCAAAACTTTGAGTAAATACTTTGAATTTCGAAGCACAGGCACTAATTTGACTGTTTAAATTAGTTAATTAAGTGTGGGGGGGACAGCCACCGCAGATTCTAATGGTAAAGTGAGTCTATATAACTCTATTCACTCACTATTATTCTCATACAAAGACAAGTTACATTTCTAAGCACATTTTAAAGCCCCGTGATTTGTGATATTGGGCCGTAAAAATATAAAAGACCCCAACAAATGCCCTGTTTACTCCTGTTTGAGTGATGTGTGCGAAAAACTACAGCGTCCAGCTGTTTTAGGAGATGATTTAGTCATTTTATATATCTATATATTTGTGAGTTGTTGTTTTTTTTTTTAAGATTTAGGTCTTCAGTACGAACCAATGGCCTTGGTTTGTTGATGATAGCCAAAACATGGATTATCTCCAGCTTTAACCTTTAACCAGCCAATAGCCAAATAATTTGACCTTTTGCCAAGTTAGTCATGGAATTGATGTTAATTAGTTACGGCTGCTGTGCTGTAATCTGCTGCTGCTTGTCAGTTTAACCAGTGAAAGCGGCGGTCAGCGCCCCTAAATGTTTTATACGTTTCTCTCAGTTGAAAAAGGACACAACGTGAAATGTCACTCATGTACAAGGTTGGCTGCAATAGGGAGTTAGTGGATTTTATTAGTTTGTGAATCATCAGGTGTCAGAGTCACTTGCGGCAGTGCAAATCATTTTATAGCTAAATCATTTTTCGTGCTCGCCCACTCTAATTTTAACTCGCATACTGTAGATACGGGTGCCCCGATCATAAGTGGCCGATATTCGCTCTAAAAAGTTTAAACGGTGATGTCTATAAAGGCAGAACAGATGAAGCAATGCCGTATTAATGGCCAGCGAGCGGGCGTTTGCTGAGAAACATGGAGAGATGTTAACTGGCATTGCATTGGAAGACGCAGACACGGTGGAGTTGCTCCCAATAACCGATAATAAAAGCATAGGCTGCTTTAAGTTGTATCCATAAGAGAGAAACCATATGTTGCCTGCCAATAAATACACTGTTGTCAATTCATGATACTTTCTCATCTCTTAATTTTAATGCTTAATATACAAAGTTGTTGAGAACAGTTGGATAGATAAATAAGTAGCGCTAACCAATAAATAGAAGGCTTCTTATAGATCCCGTGATCAGCATTGGCCGATAGTGCTTCCAGTGATCGGCCCCAAAAATCCCGCTCGGAGGAGCACCCTGAGCTGTAGAGTCTTCCTAGATGCGTCCATTCACACGACATGCTGGGCAGGCGGCGTATGCAGCGGATTTATCTGAGCTTGTTCGTTGAACACAGTTGCGTGGCGTCGCTGCAAACGAGGTTGAAACCAAAACGAAGAGCTTAAAGAGGTTAAAAAGCAAATAACACTGATTGTGATATTTGGTATATGTTTAATTTATAGCTAATAGTGGTTCCCTTACTAAAATTTAACTCCTAAAACGCACTCGTGCAAGGGGCTTTGGATGAAAAGTGACCCGCCGACAGCATATATACCTGCGTGTGTTCAGTCCATTTGCAAATGTATGCGTGTTCTATATTTACATTATCTACAGGGCTCAAATCTGTCATCGTGCAACAACACGGGGCCAGGACTTTCCCACAATTTGAGTTCCCTTTACAGCAGAGGGGGGGGGCGCTCCCTGCTGTTTGCGGCAACAGCTTCACGTTGGCTAACGGACTCTGTGGCGAGGACGGCCACCATCACGCCCTCTAGCAAAACCTCCTCGGTTGTTATTCTTCGGCCCCGAGAGTGTCCGCGTGTTGTGCTCTGTCTCCTGTCATGTCTGTCCAAAGTAAAGCCGACACAGCGAGAGCAGAGCGGAGGGCGGGATGGACACACACACACACACACACGAGTGTTCACACAGCCAATCACTAATCTTAGATTGGCACTAAGACAGACATTAGTGAGAGACAGACAGCGTCACGTTCAACGCTCTCATCTCGTCGTCGTTTCATTTTCATTCTTGCTTGTTTTTTTTGTCCTTCTTTCCCTCCTCCTCATCCTCTTCGTTCTCCTCCTCCTCGCCCCCCCCACCCATCAACTCTCCCTTATCCACCAGTGGGGGGTTTTTCCAATTACGCGCTGTGCTCCAGTGCGGGTGGCGGGAGGAAAGGGGCGAGTGACGGAGGAAAGAAGCAAGGGCAGAGGAAAAGGAGGTAGAAAGAGAGACGTCGCGGTGGCCGATGTCTTGATGGGAGGGCAAAGAGAGAAGAAGTGGATAGGAAGGGGGATTAGGTTAGAGGTGAAAGGATTGGCAGGGAAGGCAAGCAAAAGAGCGAGAGGGAGGGGAGAGTGGGTGGAACGGCGGGAAAGAGCAATGGGACGTCGAGATGGAGGTGACGAGAAGAGCGAGAAACGGGACCTCCCTCTCCATGGGAGAGAGAGAGAGAGAGAGGCATGAAGGGAGGACGCAGCCTGGAGAAGAAATATTGGGAGGTCAGAAGGGACATAAGGAGAGAGGGAGTCAGATGGAGAAAAGGGCTGCACGGAGTCTGTATGAACAAAGTTTACACGTTGTAATGTTTCCTCAAAGCGACGTGCTGTGCGGGTCATAGCGCCAGCTGCAGAAACTAAATTAACTAATTAATAAATAAATTAATAAACTTAACTTTGCCCCTCAGGCGCGCATCGTCGCTGCCCTACGGGGTCGTTTTGGGTTTCGTAGAGCCGCTTTTTGCTATGAATTGAAATGACGCCAGGCATAACTGCACTAATTAAACAGAGCTTTCCTTACCACCACACGCAGACGTATGAGCCAGTTTGCTCACTTTGTAAATTTAGATGCGTATTCATCTTTGACGTTTGTAGTCCTTGTTGGGTTTTTCTTAATACATCCATCTTCGGGTTGTAAAATACGAATCTAAACAAGAAATTGGACATTTAAGTTAGAAAAGTAGAAAGTGAATATGTAGAAAATGTGAAAGGAAAACGTATAACGTGACCGGAAAAACGTAATAAACTAGCATAGCGTGCTTTGAAGCATTACCGTTAACATGCTGCCCTCGATACTGACATACTATTGGGTGAAATCACTTCCTATTATTGCACACACGGACTTCTTTCATTTGACATAAAACTGAAGCGCGGGGGAGAGAGAAAGCCAGAGAGGCAAAGAAGACATTTACAGTACTCATTCACTCCCGAGCTGGCCGAGTTCGGCCCGTCACCATGGTGTACAGCCTGCTTCGTGCCAGCCGGTCATGAACCCTTTCAGGTCCGTGGGCGTGGGCGTGGGCCATGTCCGTCTACCCCAGTGTCTTCGTGCTTGTGTCCACTCATAGGGACAAGTGTGTGCTGTAGCGTGTTTGTGGCGTTAATATGCTCAGGCTTGCGTTGAATTAAGGGGCAAGCCGTGTTTCGTCTGGATGTAGTGTGAGGCTACTATTTAGCGTGCGTGCGTGCGTGCGTGTGTGTTTTGTCCCTTCATGCTTGGTCGGTGTGAGCTCTCTGCCTGCAGCTCTGCGGCTGACACAACGCCAGAGGGGGAAATGAGGAAACACATGAACGTTGGTGGGCTTCAGAAGTAAAACAAGAAGGTTTCTCCCCCCCCCCCCCCCCATCCTTCTACTTTCCTTTTTGCCTATCATATTTGGTATCTTTGGAAACGTTGGGACCTCCGTTATAATTTTTAATGAACCTCTGAACCTCTGCGCTTGAACAATCCTCGGCCACAATATGAGATTGTTATGATCTCCTTTTTATATAAATATACCCAAAGCACGTGCATCTGTGACTCTGTTTGTCAAACAAAAACATACACTGGGTAGTATTGTGCCTCCCTCACAGCTGCATTGTTCTGCTAATACGCAATAACTGCATATAAGTGGAATTCATAGCGGATTTGGTTGTTTTATTCACTGTGGTTCAAAGCCGTCGTAAGCCAGCCCTCATCTTCATCACAGGGCAGGAAGGATAACAAACTTAAAGGAATACCCCACCGGAAATCCATATTTAAGTATTGGATTCTCACTGCCTGTTTTCTTGAAAGGTGGCTCTGAAAAGCTCGCTCCCTCGCGGGGGACAGCAACCGGATTCCAATCGCGACCCAGAGTCAGTGGAAATAATGCGTGTCAACCCAGCGTAAACCACCTCAGCAGCATAATCCGCTTCTCTGCATCTTATAAACGCTCCACAGCATGTACTGGCCGCAGGGATTTAGCTCCTTTTCATCCACGGGACGGTTAGTGAAGTCGGGCCACTGATGTTGCACGATAAGGCCTGGCTCGCAGGCAGCGTTCCGGTTCCTCCCAGTTCCCCTCCGAACTGGGAAAACCATGTCTTTATGGACCAGGCGTTGTTCACGGCGGCTTTGTCACATTGAAACAGGACAGGGTCTTCCCCCAAACTGTTGCTAAAAAGTTAGAAGCGCGCTATTGTCTAAATCACCTTTTGTACTCTGTTGCATTAAGATTTCCCTTCACGTCATATTGAACCCACAGGTTAACAGTGGAGATGTGCATTACGCTGCAGGAGTGGTTTGAGAAGTTGCTTCAGTTTCGAGCTACAAGCGATGAGGATTTGATACTCAACCGATACCTTTTTAGTGGAGCAGTCCTTTCATATTCAACTTTAAACTTGCTTTTACTGGGTTCTTTTACTTGTGGGGAGTCAAAGGTCTGTAAATGTCTTACATTTGGCTTTTTCAAACATGTTAAATACTTGACTCATTCTCTTCTCTCTCTCTCTCGCTCTAATTACATTTCTTTTCTGCTCTCTCTTTCTTTCCCCGTGCAAATCCCTCAGCAGATCTCTGGCAGTCAAGCGGGTGTGTTTTTAAGTGTGACATGTCTGTGAGTGTGCACTCCTGTGGACCAAGTGTGCGCGAGCGTGTGTCACTGGCAGGTCTTGTTTTTCGGGTCAACCTCTCTCAACTGTGGTTTTCTGGTCGACCACAGTTGCCTGGGACCAGACTACGACAATGAAATATTAACTATGTTGTTGCTCAGACTCTGTCTGCTGACCTGCCTGGATGGGGGGGGGGGGGTAACGCCTTAGACCCATAAGAGTCCCGGTGGTGTGTTAACTTTCAGCTGCGTGAGCTGATACTGTTTGGTGTCGCCTGGTTAAATATGCGCAGGCCATAAATAATCCCTTGAAAACCTTAAAAAACCACCACAGAAACTCATAATTGTCATTATGTCTTAGTTGTTGTATCTCGTTTGTCGGGACCACATGTTTAAGCACTGACAGCCAAGTTAGTATTTTCCAGAGGACAACAAAGGGGTGAGTCTAGCTGCAGCACTTAATGTGGTCCCATTTACAGCGCAGGCTCTCATGCCCACATAAAGTCCAGAGGCAAACTGATAGACTGTCGATTGCTCTCACACTCCGCCCCGTACTATATGCGTCTCCATTAGCGAGGTCACCAACTTGACTGACTGCGTTAGGCTCGGTCTTTCTGGACTTCATGTAAATCACTGGCGGCCCTGCTCCAGTCCTGAGGCCGCTTGGTACTGTAAGGTAACTTACACGACTCCCTCACGCATGCAGTTCATTTTAATAATAATAATACTAATGAGCTTTATTTATGCGACACTTTTTCCAAGCAGAGTTGCAAAGTGCTTTTACATGAGACAATCCAAACAGCGATGTCGCACTGACGTGGGATCGGACGGACGCTACGACGACTCCTTCTGTTCGACCGTTCTCCGGAGCCGCTTTATACAGTAAGTGGCAGGAAGAACGGAGGACGGTTCCAGCGTAACTTTCCGTTTTAACGTCCGCTACCATTATCACAGCAGGGTAGGCCCTCTAGAGAGGCCACGTCCACAGAGCGCTTCCTGACGTAGTTGCACGGGGGCAGGAGTGAAGCTTGCAGGAGCATCTTGTCGAGACAGATGCGTTTACACCGTTACAGCATCTCTCGCTAGAATCCCTTTTGACCTTTTTGAGGTGGTTTGAGCAGTCGGATTTTAATGCGTCTTTAGTGCTTATTGGTAGAAACTAGACTTGGCTTTTCTTGATATTGGATGGCTTTCCAATCTGCGTGAGGCGCAAAGGCAGCTTTATCGCAGCTGACACTTTGAGTTGTGATGGCACACTTCTCTCTGTTGCTGCCGAACGTCTTTCTGTTAATCAGAAGATAAACTTAATGCCAACAGCGACGGAATATAAGAAAACAAAACGGAAAAAGAGCCGGAAAGCACAGGCGCCAGCGCCCGAGGACGACCAAATCCGTACATTAAGTGAAACACCATCATAGTTGGAATTTCTCTGTGACCAGTCACTTCGACCGAAACTAACCCGTGTTTGACCCGTAGTTGGGAGAGATGGACGGCCGGACGGAGAGGGGACGAGCAGAAGACGAGCGGGAGGTGGGAAAGTTTACCTTTCTCACCCTCCGCTGTGAGCAAGGGAGGGCGGGAGGAGGGAGGGAGGATATTGAAACGACAGGAGAGACGGCGGAAAACAATGAGAGGATGAAGAGGAACGAGGACGGACTGAGGGGGAGGGAGGACACGGACACAACGGATGACAGAACGGATCATTAAATGAATGGAGGAGAATCGCAGGAGCGAGCGAGAGAGAGAGAGAGAGAGCGCAAATATTATGAGACGAACTACTGTCCACACGTCCAGCTGTGACCAGTCTGTGTTTCCCTCCAGTAAACATCACATCCATCCTCCTGGTGTCCTGGCAACAGATATCTTGACAACCTCATGGGAAAGCATCTTTTTTTTGTGTGTGTGTGTGTGTGTGTGTGTGCATGTAAAGTATTTCGGAGTGTAAATTAAAAGTATAGTGTGTTAATGGACGGGATGTGTTCTACTGGTTCCATCTAACTCCTATATTATTGTCATTGTGGGCTTGTTAGAGCCAGTTAGCTCAGCCGGCAGCGATTCACAAGGCGATGCATAACGACTTGCTTTGTATCACTGTATGAAGCCTCGGAGCGGTCCAGGCCTAAAGGGACGCCAAGAAAGTTGAATAAATGAATGGACACAGGTTTAGCTCGCAGCTGAAGCTCTGCTGCATCCAATTATCCCGATATTATCAGCTGACGGTATGATTTCCCCGCGGGTGCTCACGGTCCCCAATTGGGCGCCTGAGCTCCCGAGCACCCAGACAATCAGCGCCTGTGACTGCCTTCACAGTCGTCTGCTGAAATACAAGAGTGCCCTTTATGAAATAGAATCGAAAAGGGGAATAAGGCACACTTTCCAATAACGGAGCCAATTGTGTTTTTAAAAGATGAAATAACTTCATAGAGTAATGTAATGTGTTTTTATTCTGTTGTCCTCTCTTAATTGTTACCTCCCCTAACCCTTTTCCCAAGGAGAAAAACCACTTGTATTAACACTGGGACTTGCTTGAGTTGGATAATCCATCACAGTTAACATCATCATCTTATGTTCTTGTTCCATTCAATTGCTGCTTCAGATTAAGACTGAAACTTTGAAAGCACGTTTCGAAAAAACCCTTCCAGCCGTGCTCCCTGCCGAGACCAGGGTTCAAACTTTGAAAGCACGTACCGGCCGGGTTGGCAGCCGAGTTGCCGTTTGGTCCGTTTTCTTTGTATTGCAGATAACTAAATCATTTGTGACGAACAGAACTGAAATCCCTTCACGGCACTGGCTTTCCGCCGCTCGTGTCCATGAGTGGATGTAAAGCTTACTGGGACGGGCAGACAAAAATAAGGGGTCGGTTTGGTTCGCTGGCCCTGAGCCCTCTCTGAAATGAAGCAGAAAAACTGTACGTGCGACTAGACTTCATCTCCTTCCATGGTCACCATAACAACCCCTCTCTTCTGCGTCAACTCTTCCGATAATCTGGTTGATGGTTTGCTTCGTCTGTCTCCCTTTCGGACTCTATTACCGCGTCTTACGTTTTCTCCTTCCCGCCCATTTTTATATGTCTGACCCATATCTGCAGGTTTCCCTTTCCATCGTGCGGTTCTCTCAATCCATACACTTTCACTGCTCATCTCGGGTTTGGGCGACGCGATCGGGCACATTGGCACAGACACCCTGTTCCTCAGCCCCGTCCTCCGGCTCCTCCTCTGGTATCCCAGAGTGATCCCAGGCCAGGTGGGGAGACGCGAATCCCCTTCACTGTGTTCTGGGTCCGCCCTGGGCTCTCCAGATTGTTCACTGACTTTCTGACTTTTTTTTTTTAATTTTGCCCTTTTTTTAAATTGATGATCTTGTTCGTCCCTGTATCAGCCTCCCTGTCCTTCACCACCTCACGTGTTCACTGTGTCTATTGCCGAGGTAGGCCGCAGCCTCACCCCTCTCCAGGTTGGGTGATGAGAAGAGATTCACCAGAGATCTTTGAAACCCAAACTAGTTTATTTCATAGCATAGTACGTACAGATTAATCCGGAGGCACAACGCAACCACCTCAGTTTTCTGTTCCCCGTGATGTCTGCGTTATGTCCCAAGCTAAGACACCAAAACCCCTGGTTGTATGCGACCCTTCCCCCGTCACACATTTTCAGTACTTTACGTAGCTTTTTATCTCTACATGCCTCTGTTCCCTTCGGCCTTGGTCTAACCCTTCTCCCTCGCCCTCTTATCTTAACCTTCAGTTTGTTACAGTCTATAGATGGGGCAGGAGTCAGACATGTACAGAGACACATATCTGAAATACAGGGTGTCAACAATATCCAAAATCCACAATTCCCCCTTTTGATCTCTCTAAAAGAGATCACTCTTCCTTTCCATTTCAAATTCCTCTTCCTCTTGGTCAGACCCAGAGGAGCCTAACAGCGGCATCATGTGTTGTGGAGATCCTTCTCGTTTCTCTATTGTGGACGTAAAAACACGCACACACAGAGCTCTAGCACAGGGAATACAACAACGTCCACACGTTACTATTATTGCAGTGAAAGTAGCCAGAGAAAGTAAAATAGTCATAATTAATGATTTTCATTTCCCAAATGTAGAGGTCATCCATTCCTCGAGGGGGTTGTCCGCCCCTGAGTGTTCGTGCATGGTTTTGGAGAGGGTCCGAAGCCCTTCTAATGCTTTGGTCATGGAGCCATCCGGAGCGGTATTATTAGGAATGAACATACAGCACATATCACCGAACATGGCACAGACACCTCCTTTTTCGCCCAATAGCATGTCTAGAGCCAGCCTGTTTTGCACCGTTATAAGGGAGGTTGGGCCTAATTGGTCTGGTAATCCTCCCACCACATCGCGGGTTAAATTGGACAATCTAAGGACGTCAACTTGTCCTCCTCTTCACAGTTCTGTCACGCTGTAGATCCCTCATCACCTCCTTCCCCCCTTGTTTCATGTCCCAGACGCTGCCGAGCTTTATGCCCCAACAGCACAGTGATACCGCTGCTCTGATCACAGACCCCAGACAGCGTCAAGCTTAGTTTCATTTACTTCGCTCTCGTTTTGTCGGGCTGACGTATTTCATTTCAAGCGGTCTTGCAGCTTTTAACCGCGGACCTCTCCGTGATACTTCCTCTGGTTTGGCCACACGTAGGAGACCTCTGGTTTACCACTGAACGTTTGAAACAAACAGAGCTGCAACTGACAGAAAGCTGAGTGCACAGATGGGCTATGGAGACGCATACTATCTACACTTGCGGTAGCCACCTTAAAAGACTGTGATGCTCAATACGCACAGAAAATCAAATTGTTGGGCGGGTCAAAAATGGAGAGAAACCTACCTATTCTTAGATCCCTCAAAATGAAACATGTTGCACAACTCCTCTCCATTATACTATGCTTACCCTAAACATCAGCATGTTGTGTGACAAGGGTCACCAGCTTCTTAGATCTTTACCACAAGTGGGGCAAATAAAGTAAAGTTTGTTCTGAAGGTGACGCCAGAAGAAAGGCCATAACCTTCCCTAAATCAAAGGGTTTATCCTCTGTACGGTGGCCATTTAAGGACATCTCAGACTCGGCTTGTTAGCCTCAGCTCTACAGTGTCAGCATGTGCCATTTAGCATATTAGCACCATCCTCCGACCAAACCTCACATTTTTGTCTGGTAAGGCTCTATAAATATTTAAATGATTGGAGTGTAGCGCAGCATGGTGTTAATACATGCAGTTCAAAAGCTACAATATCATCGCATCGCACACCACTAGTAACACGATAGCTTTTGCAATGGAAGCACACGGATGCTACTTTACTGGTTTGCACATTTTTTGACCGTCATGTTCCGCGGAGAAAACCGCAATTCTTAATAAAGACAATTCTGCTCGTTGAATTGAATCCGCTTTCACGAAGAGGCTGGACGTGAAACAGCGCACGCATCCCATCAGCAGTGCAGGTCTCAGTAAGTGGGTGTTTCCTCTGCCGTCGGGCTCTCTGGTTTGACCCTGACGTTAATGGAGTGTGTCTGAGGTCCTCCAGGGCAGCCAGAGATGATGTGCATCCTCCTCTGTGGTCTATCTGACACACACACACACACCATTTTATCCCTTTAGTTCAGCTTGTATCAGCTGGGTTCTGTTGCTGCTGTTCATCTGTCCTTTCCTACACTGTCTATCTATTTGTAGCATTGTATCTCTCCCCACTCGTCCTCCTTTTTGTCAGTGGTGAAGCCCCCCCGGGGCTGGAGGGAAGAACTACATTAAGATAAAAGGGAACGAGTGTTTAGATTGGCGGAAACTAGCTGGTAATGGTGCAGATCAGCTTAGTAGACTGACAGTGGGTGAGGGCTGCAGGATGCAAAGTTTCTTTTTCAGACTGTTTCTTTAAATGTTTATTTCCCTTCGCCTATAAATGTATCTGAGTCCCAGTAAAGTCATGTGGCTTCAACAGATGGAGAAGAAGGTATGGCGGCTTTCTTATGGTCAGTGTGCTTTTATGGCATTAGCAGTACGACAGCACAATGTCGCCAAATACAAAGCACGTAAATTCAGACTGGTAGGACACGTGCTGCCGAAGCGTTTGCAAGGCCGCCTGCGCGTAAACATAACCTCTTGGATGCACGCGCATTCATTCAGGGATCTCTCAACAGCAGGTTTCTCTCTCTGTTTCCTTGCTTTTCAGGGACCTGAGCGAAAATCTCATCCAGGCCGTCCCAAGGCGGGCCTTCAGAGGAGCCACGGACCTCAAAAACCTGTGTGTGAAAGTATACACGAAGACACACGCGCACACACGCACGCAAAACAACTGAAATATGAGCATCACATAATCAGAAGGTTTCATATCTATCTTGATATGTGTTAATCCAGCGTGTGGACTTAAGATGCTCCTGTATGCTTGAACCTGTGTGAAAGGTGTTGTATGAAAAGACATTGATCACTTGATTTATTAATTGGTTTGGCTCAGCTGACTGATTAACTAAATACACATCATTCTGGTGTTGTGTTTTTTTTTTTGTTGTTTTATCACCAGTCAGCTGGATAAAAACCATATCAGCTGTATAGAGGAGGGGGCGTTTAGAGCTCTGCGATCTCTGGAAGTACTGTGAGTATTCTGAAATTTTACTTCAAGCCTAAAGTCTTTCAGATACAGATTGTTTGGCAGCTCTCTGGGGATTAGCTCAATCAATGCCCACCTATGTGTTTTGGAGGGTTTATGAAATTTGCTGCGGTCGCGTAGATTATCCCGGCAGACTTTTGAATTTCTTTTCTAAATCCTGTTTCCATTTTCTTCCCTTCATTCCTTCCTCTTCCTCCCAATTTCTCTCACTTCCCCTCACCATCAACTCTTTTTTTTTTTAATCTCTCTACTC
>CM022472.1:3467277-3483378 GCA_011952105.1 Coreoperca whiteheadi
GGATGTGTTCCTGCAGCAACAACATCGTGGACTGTAGAGGGAGGGGCCTCACTGCCATCCCCGCCCACCTCCCTGAGGCCATGACTGAGATGTGAGTAGCTTTAAGTCCTCCATCGCTTAACTCACAAGTAATCAAGAGGAAAGAATGGGCTGGGCCTGATACTGGAATATACAGACATCACTTTTTTATGTTTATTATACATAATATAATAAACCCAGAAAATTGTAACATTGTCATTCTGTTTCTCAATGTTGTAATTTTACTATTGTTATTTCTGTCAGTCCTGGGGTCCTTTTTTTCCCTTGGAGTTTTTCCTCATTTGAACCTTGTGAGGATAGAGGCTGTTGGCTGAGAGGCTCCCATTCAAGGAACTGAATCTGCATTTATACATCAATGTCTGTTTAAAGTTTGCAATCATTAAACACCCGCTAGCATTAGGCACCATAAGCTACTGGTCATAACAGGCCAAGTAAGCCTCTAGCAGCAAAATCCCTGATTGTATGGAATTGAGAAACTGTTTAATTTCTTATGAATACAATTTTTAGTAAGAGGGAGATTATATAATGTATTCTTTACATACATACCCTCATTTTAAATGAAAGTGCCAACATAGTAATAGTGAGATTATTATTTGTTATTTATAGCACCGTCCTAGACTAGGCAACACCACAGGGATACTAATCTACACGCTCTGCATAAATCCTGCTGCCGACAGGGCAGTTTATCGAGGCGGGTGGCACGTTGGACAAATCTAATAACATGAACTTTATGCTTCAGCCAACATTTAAACGTTCTGATGCTAAAGGTTTGACGTGCTTGTGCCCACTGCGGCTTGGAGATGTGATCTCTCGTGCGCCCGCATAGATGGAAACCGCTGTGAGGGCTGAGTGGTATCGGCAGACCTGCACAAGACTCGCAAAGACAAACCAGAACACACAGCAGATGGGATGTTGCCGCTTTGATAAAAGCTGCATGTACAGAAATCTCTGCCAATCACAGTTAGACTAATAGACCTGTTAGTCAGTTCCCACCTACACAGTTTTGTTGTACTTTTTGAGAAATGTTTGAGTAGTTTGAATGGAAACTACAGATAGTCCTATTGATGGAAATAACATCTAGCTGGCAGCTGTGCTGTGGTGCGTAACAACCTACAGGAGGCAAATTATTAATCTCTCTCTCTTTCTCTCTCTCCCCCCCCCCCCTCCCTCTCCAGTCGTCTGGAGCAGAATGGGATCAAGTCGGTTCCTCCGGGCGCCTTCACCTCCTACAAGAAGCTCCGTCGAATGTGAGTCCACTAAAGACATACTAACTCAACAGAGTACAGTTTCAGAGTTAAAGGCTCATAAACAACAGATTTGATTCAAGAAACATCTTGGATAAATGTCACTTATTTTCCCCATCTCTGGCTTTGGAACCCTTCGCCGGTTTAAGGGAACTGGGAGGAGATCCGGACTCAGAACACACGGGCGGGTATCCGTCCCATCTGGCCTGGGAATGTGCGGATGCATGGATGGAATAACAAATCACGAGGAGTCCTTAGTTTAGAAATTCAATCAGAATCAATAAGGAAAAGTCCAGATTCTGTCGACCTGATTAGTCTTGTCCCTTAAGCTTCAAGTTAGTTTCTTTTTCGAGTTTTGTGATTAGAATGCAAATCCGGATCATCTTAATAAGTGCGAGCTTGCATTTTCATAGAAGGTTTAAGTTTTTTTGTGGCAGGTTTAATCGACTAATTGTTTCAGCTCTACTGGACAGCATTTCATGTAACCTGCATTAGCGTACTTCAGTTTGCAAACTATAATTGAGAAAAATTCAATCAAATGGTGATGACCACTTCTTAAAAGGAAACCATACGTGCTCGTGAACACTCTCAAATTAACATTTTTTTCTTTTGTTGTAAATATTTGCGCCTGTTCGTCGCTCAAGACGTTAATGGGATGTGTTGATGTGCAGCATAATTATGACTATTATGATTAAATACATTTTTTTCTTCATAGGAGGTAGTTTGACAGTCAGGTAAGCTAACGCCATCCAGCCAGAGACGCTGTGTTTTCATGGCTCCACCCCGTGAGTTTCATCTCAACCAATGAGATTACAGTATGCTTCCAGAGGGGCAATGCCTCCGGGGAAATGTTCATGTTTTGAACTCGGCCAACTGGATCGCTCCCTTCTTCCTCTGTTCGCCGAGCTGTGGTTTCCCTGCTCGACGTAACAAACAGCCCCAGTGGATTTTCAAGCATGGAGGAGCGCTTGATTTATGTCAGACTGCAACCAGGTTCAGTCCCCGTCAGAGGCCTTTTAAGGGTCTTGCATGATGAATCAAGCGCCAGATCGCTTTGATCTGGTGAATATGTTTTAAAAAAAAATGCACATTCGACCACAATAATAACGGTCGTAGATTTGGTCTCTGCTTCTTTCTTTCTCCTTTCCTTTGCCCATTTCCACTCTCAGATATTCTCTCTCTCCATCTTTGTCTCTCTGTGGTTTTCCTTTCCTCTCAATCTGATCGCCCCCACCCCCCTCCCGTCCTCTAACATCATCACTGCAAGACCGTCCCAAACCCTAAGACGGGGGTTGATTACATTACCAGGCTGGTTTTCGTGGTTTGTCTTAAAATGTATTATGACAGTTGAGCGACTGACATATGGCAGCAGAACAAGGATTTTGTAATCTGACATGTTGTGCTTTGGGCGGCCAGACCAAATCAGAGATGTAAAAGCTTACAGTTGGCCAGCAGAACAGCTCTCGCTCTCTTAGAGAGTTTAGTTTCATGCTCACTTACAGTCCAGTCATCTCAGGAAGAGGGCTTTCTCCCCGTTTATAAATGGCTTTTATTTGATTCAGTTTGATTTGGGGATCAGAGCAATGAACAGTAAAACTATTCATGTGTTTTTCACCCCAGAGTATAGCACGTGGGAATGTAACATGAAGAAAATATGCATCACTAAACACTTTCTCATAGCAATAATACACCTTTTTTATATGGCAAAACACATTTACAAAGGTCTTTACAACAACACACACACACACACACACTTAAACAAAGCTATAAAAGAATCAGATTCAAATAACAAAAAAAATGAAATAATAAAAGAATTAGTGTGGAAAACAACCAGTTCTAAGCTAAGTTAGTAAATGAATAATTAATAAAGTCACGTAAAAGTGAGTTTTTGAAAAGTGATGGAAAGCTGCCCTGATGTCCGCAGGCCGGCAATTCCAGACTGACAACAAATCCTTGATCACGTTTGGGATTAAATCTCGACGTTGGAACGAGTGGAACTCAAAAGACCTGCAGGGAGCTGGGGGGAACATAGGGCGTAGCGATACTAAGCAAAAGGCCCATTGGAGCTTTAAAAGTTTTTCTTGACATTTCAAACTTCATTCTAAAAGCAATGGGGGGGCCAGTACTGGCATGCGAGGATTGTGGGGGTTTTTTGTCAAAAGTTAAAACCCCGGGCAGCAGAATTTTGAGCAAAACGAGAAAGAGATTCTGTAGCAGACAAGACGGGAAATAATGAATTCATGAACAGCTTCCAGATGCGTTGCGGAGAATAATGAGTTCATCTCAGAGATGTTCCTGAGCGGAAACATGTCAGAGGGGAACTACTGATTTCATTTGTTCATCTAAAGCTGAAAGTGCAATCGAGGATAGCCCCACGACTCCTGCTGTCGGGGGACGGTGAAAAGAAGGCTGCGACCGTTTGGAAGATGAGCCGCTGGAACGGGACAGCAGTCTTCACCTTTTGCCTCAAAGCAAAGATGGCGCGTTTAGTAGTTCTTTTAAAGCTTCAGAGAAAGAGTTTCTGGCTGCTGTGCTGCTTACGTCTGTGTGTGTGTGTGTGTGTGTGTGTGTGTGTGTGTGTGTGTGTGTGTGTGTGTGTGTGTGTGTGTGTGTGTGTGTGTGTGTGTGTGTGTGTGTGTGTGTGTGTGTGTGTGTGTGTGTGTGTGTGTGTGTGTGTGTGTGTGTGTGTGTGTGTGTGTGTGTGTGTGTGTGTTTTCATTCCCAGAGACCTGAGTAACAACCAGATCTCTGAGATCGCTCCCGATGCTTTCCACGGCCTCCGAGCGCTCAACTCCTTGTGAGTAACACACAGAGGGTCTCGGTGTGTGTGTACGAACTGTTGGGAGTGTTATGAGAGTGCCTGTACCAATATGTGTTTACTTAGGTCTGTATTATGCCTCTCTATACCTCCATTTGTTTGCACGGCATGCGTGCGTCTGTTGGTCTGAATAATTCCAAAGTGGCGCCGGCTCTCTGTAAACAGAGATTCCTTGTGAAATATCAGGACCTACAAACAATCACAGCGGGTGGCCTGCAGGTCTGTGTGTGTGTGTTTGTCTGTACTCTGGCATCAATGTGTTTGGGTTCTGTTTTTTTTAAATTGTGTGTGAAAGTATGTGCGGGGTTGTAGGGGAGTGTGAAGCCACCTCAGCGTTTTACCAATGGAATAAGAGTCCTACTGTCGTTCGTGATGATGCAAATTGATAACAGCGCATTATAACTAGTGACTCGTGCCACAACATACATGAACACGGGGTCTTTTGAGGAAAACAAAGCTATCTTTGTGTGCAGGGTTCTGTACGGTAACAAGATCACTGAGCTGCCCAGCGGAGTGTTTGATGGCCTGGCCTCTCTCGAGCTGCTGTAAGTCCAAACCACAACATGCATATATGTGTCTGAAGTGACAGTTACACCGAATCCCAGTGTCAAATGGCTTGAAAGAGCCTATAATTTGCGAGATTGTTGGATGGAAACATGTCTTTTTGCCAGGGCAAGCAAATATAGATCTGCTGCTCGTGACGTGCCGTGATGCAACTTTTTTGACAGCACTGCCATATCGTCTCATGTACCACACAATGCATTTTACGAGCTGAAGCTCAAATAGCTGTGTCAGGGTGAAGGAGGACGTCTTCTCGCTTCCCCGCAAGTAGAGACGGAGCTGCAGAAATTTAGAATCAGGACCTTGGTTTAAAACCACTATGTGGAGAATGTGAAGATTTGCTTTCTCAGAACATTAGTAAAGGCGATTTTATTCCTACAGCACATTTCAACATCAAGGCAATTCAAAGTGCCTTACATCGAACTTTTAAAAATAGACTGGCAGGCTATTTAAAAGTGAGTTAAGTCATCATCTTAAACAGTCTGGTCATGTTTAAACGATCGAGTTTTTGGTTCTCAGATTTAAATTTACATTTACATTTTACATTTAGTCGTTTAGCAGCAAATCTTGTGACAAAAAACCAGGCTTGTGAGATGCCTTGAAGTTCATCATGCTGATGTTCTCTTGTGTTTATCAGGTTGCTGAATGCCAATAAGGTCCACTGCATCAGAGCCTCGGTGTTCAAAGATCTGGAGAACTTGGCTCTGCTGTCGCTGTATGACAACAAAATCCAGAGTCTGGCAAAAGGCACCTTCAGCTCACTGCACAGCATCCAGACACTGTAAGAAAACACACACACACACACACACACTATTTTAAGTTCAGTTCTGTTCCACTCCATTCAGTCCAATCCGATTGATATCCTTTCCCCTTGTGATTTTCCCATCAGCCACCTGGCCCAGAACCCCTTCGTGTGTGACTGTAATGTGAAGTGGCTGGCCGACTTCCTGCGTTCAAACCCCATAGAGACCAGCGGAGCGCGCTGCGCCAGCCCTCGCCGCCTCGCCAACAAACGCATTGCGCAGATCAAGAGCAACAAGTTCCGCTGCTCTGGTCAGTGTGTGTGTGTGTGTGTGTGTGTGTGTGTGTGTGTGAGCATGTATTACTCATGTTGTGGGGGCATAAATCTGTTTACACAGTCACATTGTGGGGTATGGGCAAGGATAGGGTTAGGGTTAGGGTTAGGAATAGGTCTTCAGGAAATGAATGTAAGTCTATGTAATGTCCTCTGAAGTGATGGAAACACAACTCTGTGGGTGTTTGAGCGAGAAAGAATGAAAGAAAGGCAGAAGTGTGACTTGAGACTGGAAGTGATAGTCTGGGTTTATGAACTACAGTTGATATGAAGTGTAAGATGCTAAACTACAGCAAAGCTTGCCTCAGGAGAGATATACACAGTATGTGTTAGGAAAGCAAAATCATTATCCTCAACAAGCCTTTTGTCATGTACATTCGCTATTAGCATATACAGTATATCTATAGATATATATATCTATAGATATAAGTTAGTGACATTCTACTGTCAGACACAATCACTTCTCTGTTCATAGTACAACATCCAGACCAACCCACGACAACTTGTTGTCTCTCGTCACTTTCCTTTGATGTATAACCTCAGAAACCGGTCGAGTCAAGCTCAGACGAGGTCTATGCAGGATTGTTCCAGGTGGAGGGATCTGCAAATGGATACTGGTCATCCCCGTCTCAGACTTGTATTCACTGCGCTCCAACAAAAAGTGTATGTTGTTACTGGATAAGATCAAATCAGACGTATTCGAAGACTCCCATAGTGTTTCGGGCAGCTGTCGAGGACGACTCGTGGTTTTCTTTCTTAAGTCTCTGTTGTGTGCAGCAATAATAATAAGTGTTTTATGCATTCTAAGCTTAACAACATTATCAGTGAGGCATTCGTTCTGTATAGTGCTATTTGATGGTGCGGTGTAAGGAGTATGTCTGCCTCTAGGGGGCACTAGAGGGGTTTTAGACTTTTTATTCTTGTGAAATAAAGTGCAGGAAATGTTCAAAACATTGAACTCCCTTTTATGGTTTTAGACCAAAGAACTGTTATTATTTGCAGATATTAAGTTCCCCTTTTTAAAAAATCACAAACACCAGCTAGCTTTGTAACAGAGAGAAAACCCCGTGCACTGATGAAAGGAAAAAACCATGTGAAGTGTCAGATAGAAAGCGACTGAAGGAAAAAGTGTGTTTATGAGTGGAAGTTTACAGTGTTTTCTCAGAGAGCGCGTAACAAGAAGACGAGAATGACGCGAGTTAATCTGGACGCCTGTTCCCAAACGCTCCCGCGGCGTCTCCTTCACCCCACACCATGGCGGTGTGTGAAGCCAGCCCCTGGCCAGTGAAACCATGGCAGCCTCTCCAGTCGCCACATGAGCTGCTCCACGCTGCTTTAGTCCACTGCCAGGGCCTGGAAAGCTGCCCCGCGGGGCCGACACGTCGCTCCCATAAAACGGCAAAACATGGAGACAGATCGCTTCGCGCCTTCTTTCATGTACAAAAATGTTAGAGTGTACTTCTGCCGCCTTTATACAAGAGCTCCTCCAGCACTGTGTGTGTGTGTGTGTGTGTGGCTGTTTGTTGCTTCGAAGCTTTAAAAACCTTTTGACTGACACGGTTTTGTTTCTCTTTCTTTTTCATGACAGCCAAGGAGCAGTACCACATCCCAGGTGATTGTGTGTGTGTGTTTTATATCCCGGACTGTCAAGCCTACACTGTCTATGCCTGATCGCTTAATGTAACCCAAACAGCTTGACATGATTTAATAACACCAACATGCACTGGGACAGTACCAGAACAAGACATGACTGCTTCTAAACCTGCAGTCTGGCTGTTTTTTCTCAACGTCCGTGTTTAGAACTTGATGGATTGTCAGGGACATTCAATGCCTTGGTCAAAGGCAAGGCTGAAGGACCTGAACTCCCTGCAACATTTCTCCTTCACGCAACAGTGTTTTGTGATCCTAGTTTGCTACTTTGGCTTGTTCAAGTTAAACCAGGTTTCACCACAGGAGCGTATTTTGTGTCTTTTGGGTCAGTTTTAGTTCAAGTACAACCATGTTGTTGTTGTTCTTGTTGTTGTTGAAGTCAGTGGAACAATCTGTGATCCGAAGGCAAACCCAAAGATCACCCGCGGCAAAGATTGGAGGATGTTATGAATTACCCAACTAACTGACACTGACTAACGACAGATAGCCACAAAACCTGAGTTATATTTTGAGACTCTGCTTGACGTCATCCAGTGAGATGCCAATGTCTAAATTGACTGGCCAGATACATTTTTAAAATCGTTTTTTGTAGCTATATAATAAAGCATAGTTTTGCAACTATTTGTCTAATATATATATATATCAAATTAATCTAGACACTAATCTTCTGTTCCCAGAACAGCTTCCGATCTTTCCAATTAAATTAATCTGATGCAAAGAGCAAGCTTTGTGTGTTGGTGTCCGGTGTGAGAAAGGTTCATATCGATATCTGATTTGAAGGGATACCAAGAGCGAGAAGGGAGATTGTTGCCAGACATCGGTTTGACCCACATGAGTCCTTTCGTCTGTCCTCTCTCTGTGTGTGTGTGTGTGTGTGTGTGTGTGTGTGTGTGTGTGTGTGTGTGTGTGTGTGTGTGTGTGTGTGTGTGTGTGTGTGTGTGTGTGTGTGTGTGTGTGTGTGTGTGTGTGTGTGTGTGTGTAGGTACTGAAGACCGGCGCCTGAGCTACGAGTGCAACAGTAAGCCGGTGTGTCCCGCCAAGTGTCGCTGTGAGGCAAACGTGGTCGACTGCTCCAACCTCCGCCTCACCAAGTTCCCCGAGCACCTGCCCTCCTCCACTGAAGAGCTGTGAGACATGAAACCCACACCAGGACACACGCACCGTCTAATTAGAGTCCAGCTGCTGATGCTCGGTGTTCGAGGCTGGCATCGGTGTTTAAAAGATAGCGTGCCAGTGTTTATGTGACCGAAACATCTACTGTCTACGTGTATTTTATTCGCACACTCCGAACATAAACAAGCATTTTTGGGAAACATCCCCTCAAATTTGGTTATTAAAGAGTTGCGATTGAAGATGTGTCTGAGGCAGGATATTTTACAGTGAAACAATAAACTTTATTATCAGAGATGACAGTAACAGTTACCTTCACTGGAAATTAAATTGGTATGAAATAGCTATTAATAAAGCAGATAAAACAAAAACATTCTAAACTTTTTAAAGGTAAAATGTACATAAAAACCTGTGCTTGTGAATCCTTTCTTAATGCGATGCACTGCAATTTCTACATATACATATGGTGATACTGATTAGGGCCGGCTCTAATGATTATTTGCATTATAAATCAATCTGCTGATTTTTTTTTTTCTTTTGTCCATAATGTTGGACGATAACGAAAAATACTCATCACAAGTTCCTGGAGCCCAGGGGGACCTCTTTAAATTACTGATTTGGTCAGACCAATAGTCCAAAATATTCAATTGACAGTGATATAAAACAACGAAAAGCAGCAAGTCATCCCTTTTGAGAAGCTGCAACCAGAAAAATGTTTGACCTTTTGATGATAGACTTGAGAAAAAAAAAATGTATTCGATCAAATTTAGTTCCATTAATTGATTAATAGCACCAACATAGCTGTGATTAGCCGATATCAGCTGACGATGTCGGCCTTGCTGATGTATCATTCTGGCTCCAGTATACACAGCTGCAGTGGGTCATATTCTATTTGGGGGATGCTTTTATTCCGAAAGCATGCATTTTGGCATGGGCTGTCCCTGTGGGTTCGGCACTGTTAATGGCACACTCTGCAAGACGCCCTCGTGATACACTTCAATGCATGTACATACATACATACAGACATACATACACGCACGTGTGAATACACACATGCAGTACGCAGGCACTATAGGGTTTTCCGTGTTGACGTGTGTGTATGGCCTCACGCTGCGTGGACGCACACGTTCCAAACCGACTCTCCTGCTAATGATGTTTCTTTGCCCCAGGCGTCTCAACAACAACGACCTCTCCGTGCTGGAGGCCACCGGAGCCTTCAAGGGCCTGTCGCAGCTCAAGAAAATGTAGGTCACTCAGAGAACCTCAACAAGGACAAGCACCCGTTCAGGCATCAAAAGAAACTCACAAGAGATGTCATTGTCTAGCCTTTGCCATGACCTTAAGAGGGAAAAGAGGTCAAGTAGTGTGTAATCCGTGAAGTACAGGAATACAGTACTTTAATAATAAACTAATTAAGGGTACTCGTAACAGTAACAATGCTGACAATTGACGAAGTTGACTTCCACCATATGAGCAGACTTTCTTTTTCCTAAATGGTCATATTCAGCTGGATTGAGTGGTTTGCCCTGAGTATCTAAGAATGGAGCTTGTGATAAACAAAACAGTGTGCGGAAACCATAGGCTGTAGTACACATTTCTTATTATCGGGTTTTGTCTTCCTTCCTTCCTTCATTCCAGTAATCTGAGCAACAACAAGATCTCCGAGATTGAGGACGGGGCGTTTGAAGGTGCCTCCTCGGTGGTGGAGCTTCACCTGACAGCCAACCACCTGGAGTCTGTGAAAGGGAGCATGTTTAGAGGCATGGAGGGCCTACGCATGCTGTGAGTTCCCGTCACGCTGATATGAACCATCGCAGCGGGTAAACGCGTGTAGCTCCCTTAGACGCCTGAAGGCCGTAGGCACATGTAAACGCAGAGGCAGAGACTAGGGTAAGAGCGAGAGACCAACTACAAAGTTTAACGTTTGGGGTTTAATGAGATGCAGGACTCCTGGGTGAAAGACAGTTTTCAAGTCATGTTCAAGTTTCTTGCCATTCACCCATGTGCAAGTACACATTTGATCTCACAGGGCATAAAGAGGCATAACATGGACAACACAGCAATACAGAAAAAATGATCGACTGTGCATAATATGAGAAATATGAGATGACGGACCTACCAACAAAATGAATGTGAATGGCTTATTCAGATTACTTCAAAAGTTCAATGACCAAATTTATCAGTCCTAAATTGATTGATCCCCCTCATCTAAAAGCTAATGGAGTTCTTTGAGTGGTTGGTAGTCAAAGCATTTCAACAGCACAGTCTTTTAAGACTACAATCTGAATGTGTGTGTGTGTGTGTGTGTAGGATGCTGAGGAACAACAAGATCAGCTGTATCCATAACGGCAGCTTCACAGGTCTGACCAACGTCAGGCTGCTCTCCCTCTATGACAACCAGCTGAGCACCATCCTGCCCGGAGCCTTCGACACCCTGCCCAACCTCTCCACGCTGTAAGTGACGCGCACACGCACCCACCTCTGTGACCTCTGTTGTTTCTTTGTCATCCTCTGTCTCCTACTCTGCATCTCGTCTGTCCACCAGGAATCTTCTGGCCAATCCTTTCAACTGCGACTGCCGCCTGTCGTGGTTCGGCGCGTGGCTTCGGAGCCGCCGAATCGTGACGGGGAATCCCCGCTGCCAGGGCCCCGCCTTCCTCCGAGAGATCCCACTGCAGGATGTAGCCGTGCCGGACTTCCGCTGCGAGGACGGTACGATACACGCACTCCAACATAAACGCGGCAACGTAACAGCCACTGTGACATGAATTGCCTCAACCTGTAGAGGAGCACGTAGACAGAGGTGAACAAGAGAGTGCGAGTTGTTAGGGGTGGAGTTCAGCAGCAGTATACGATACCTTACAATGATTTTTGCTGAGCCCCCACCCCTCCTGTGTGCCTGTTCAGGCTCTGTTCTGGAGGACAGCAGCTGTGCCCTGGGGCCGCAGTGTCCCAGTCAGTGTACCTGCATGGACACAGTGGTCCGCTGCAGCAACAAACACCTGCAGGCTCTGCCCAGAGGACTCCCCCGCAACGTCACCGAACTGTGAGTCTGGAAACACAATCACAGCAGCCTTTTTGACTTAAATTGCCTTTCAACATCTTCTTCAGTCCAATTAGTAGCGAAAAGGGAAATGCCAGCTACTTTGGTCCGCTGCTTGTTTGGGCTTTACTCGCTCGCTGCTTGGCTCTCCGGTCGTAGGCCCAGAAGGTAGTCCAAAAATCAATCCTAAGAACAACCGCAGCATGTTTTGGTATACATCATCATCAAAATAAAATGATTGAACTAAAGGATTAAAAGCGTTTGCTGTTGTAGTGGGAGCCATGATTGATGCTGAAACAATATCACGCAATTAAGCCAAACATATACATTATGTATACGGCCAATGCAGCTAAATTACAGTTGTAACCGTAATTATCTTATCAGCGATGTAATGTATGTCTTCCCTCGTTAAAAGTCTGTAATTATTCTGAGTTAGTTGGTACACAGTGTAAGACTGACGCATACATTTCAATTTGTTTTTCTGCAGTAAGCAGGCACTTCACGCAAATTAATGTTTGTCTTTAATTTAATGCATTCAAGAAGAAAATTGGGAACCTCTTGACTTGGCGGAGACATTATTATGTGTGAATCGAGGCTGTATTATTCAGAAATGATCTCAGAATTTCCTTAATTGAGGATTTGAATAATTATTCAGCAGAGATGCACAATAAATGTCTCTCTCTCTTGTCTTTTCAGGTATTTGGATGGTAACCAGTTCACCACTGTTCCTAAGGAGTTAACCACTTTTAAATACCTGCAGCTCGTGTAAGAGGCCCTCGACTTAACGCTCTATTCCCACATCTGCAGTCACGCCACTGACACTATCACAACCACTGACACTGTGAACACATCTATATTTAGTATAGGAGGTATTTTATTCATACAACACAGTGCAGTCACTCTACTCTTGCACACTGGATTTGACGTGAAGCAAAGATCATGAGATCTTAGTCTAGAATTCATGATTAATTTTATCCAGTTTTAGGACGATGCAGCAGGGCGTCGACCCTCAACGAACAGACAAAGTAACCAAGGAGCGTTTTGGGGCAAACGCGCACCATGATCTTGACGTATGCCGTATGACCTCAATCCAGCTGATCATATGTTTCACTGCTAGAGACCAGACTGAAAGCAAAAAGCCCCAAAAAACTAGCAAGAGGTGGAGCTGGTCGCACCACAGGCCTGACAGAGACTCACCATGAGTCTGCTGGTGTCTGAAGTCAGAGACTTCAGTCCATACAACCATATATTAAACATATTATTTCAGTCATTATTTAACTTTATAAAAATGTGTCCATTACATTTTAATAAAAATAAAAATAATTCCTACACAGCACGTCCGATATGGATGTGACCAGCATCAATCTAAAGCTGAGAATCAGCACTTTAACCTCATAGTTACTGTTTCCTTGAAAGTGTCTTTGCATGAACTATTCTCACTTTTGAACAAGCTGTTAATCCTGCACTTTGGCATGTTGGCAAGTTTACTGGACGCAACAGAGCTGCATGTGCAGACAAACCCATATGGTCACTGCAATTACGAAGCAAATCCAGCAGGGGGAGCTGTGGACTGTGCAGTTCATGCTGTGGCGAGAAGTACCGCTCATTCCAAAAAGCTTAATGTTTTTGTTTGATTTTTTTAATATAGTATCACAAACACACATGTTTGCGGAACACATACTTCTTCATGTGAATCAACACAAAGTCAATGATCAGCAGCATTTTAAGATGTTCAAAGGGGAAAATGGGTCTGTATGTTACGGAGCGAAAGGGGAGTCCATGGAGAGAGATTGCAGCACCTGTTATTAGTTTGTGCGTATGTGTAGTGTATGTGTTGGTGTATCTAATGGGACTCCCGCAGTGTATTGTGTGTGTGTGTGTGTGTGTGTGTGTGTGTGTGTATTGATTGGAACTGACCTTTGCCTCTGCAGAGATCTGAGCAACAATAAAATCAGCTCCCTGTCTGATGACTCCTTCTCCAACATGAGCCAGCTCACCACTCTGTGAGTCCACACACACATACACACACACACACACACACACACACACACACACACACACACACGGAGAGAGAGAGATGTCCTTTTTCAAATGTGAAAGGAGAATTTCACCCCAAATGAATGTTCTGAAGTCACATCTCTGATGGAAAAGCTACATTTACCGCTTGAGATAAGATATGACCGGTGCCCGTTAATTGAAGTCCTCACAACAATACATGAAGGCAACAGAAATGTTAAGCATGTGAAATTATTTACCCTTTCACGAGAGGCGTCAGTTCTCTTGATGCTTAAAGTGTAGTGTGTATTATACAGAAGGATTCAAGGGTCTAACCTTGTTCATTACAGACATTTAATCGCCATAGCCATGGGCAATTTAGTTTGTAAACTTAATTTAGTTTGTAGTGTTGAGGGGAATCGCGATAAAGTTTTTAACTCTAGAGCTTCAACCCACTGTGCTATAACCTTTTAAGTCATGTTTTGAAAAATGATTACAAAACGACCTCTGTAGACTGTTTCCTTTCTCCATGAACCTACAACGTAGGTGAAGAAGAGACCAAAAAACAGAAAATACTTTTTCACAGTACTGTTATTTGTCACCTCATCCCGAGCTAAGTTAAACCTGTCCTCTTTTATAATTTTGTGGCATCAAAGGAAGCGACGCACCTCCCTCCCGGGGGACCCTGTGCTCTGCCAGTTGGCTCGCAGACCTGGGATCCCCAGGGATGAGGTCTGCGGTTGGACCCCTCACATGTTGTCTGGAAATCCCATTGCGTTCTGCCAATTGCATTTTGTTATCTTTGGTGTACACTTTCATGGAAATCTGATCGATACTTGTTCAGGTAGCTACTGACATCCTTACAGCCTACTGCCAGCTGAGCGTAAGCCGTAGCAACTGCATGGAGTAGGCCGGTGTGGTGGGCTCACACTGATTGTGTTTTGGAGTGGAAGTTGTGTCATTGTGTTGTTTCTCGTCCTGTAGGATCCTCAGTTACAACTCTCTGCGCTGTATCCCTCCTCTGGCACTGGGTGGCCTGCGCTCTCTGAGGCTGCTGTGAGCTTTCACACACACGCACACACACACCATGTCACACTTGTCACTGGCCAAACTGTCGGGCACTGTCGTCCCCTCGCTTTATTACAACGAGCCGTCATCGGTTTCCTGACTTTAAGTATCCCTCCTGTTGTTGAGCTGGATGAGACTCGCTGCCTGTCAGAGCCTCTGTGGTCTCGGGGTTTTCAGTTTGACCGCCTCTGAACCTCGGCTGTGTCCCGTCTTTCAGCTCTCTCCATGGCAACGACATCTCCGAGCTGCAGCAGGGCATCTTCAGCGACGTGGCCTCCCTGTCTCACCTGTAAGCGCTCAAAAATGCATGTAGCACACACCCACACACACGTACATACACTCAGCTGGTGCTGTCATTACGTAACGTACAACAGGGTCACAGAATGAGTCAGAATGACTGTGTGTGTGTGTGTGTGTGTTTGATGCATTCCCCTGCCTTTATGGCTCCAGTCAGATAGAGTCCAGTTTTCAGAGAGCGAGTGGTTTCAAGTAGTTGCCTGGTGGATTGAATTAGCTGGAGAGATCCATCATTTCCCATGGGTCCATTGATCTGTGTGTGTGTGTGTGTGTGTGTGTGTGTGTGTGTGTGTCTACAGTACGATACGTTTCAGTCAAGCATGACCCATGTGAGTCAATCTGAGGATCTACAGTAAGTGTGGAAGGGGGATAAGAGAGATGAATGGTGGAGGGGAGGTTGAAGCTGAAGACGACTACGGAAGGGAGGAGAGGGAGAGGATGGGAACGGGAGGCGAAGCGAGGAGGGAAGGGAGTGTTTTTATTTTTGGCGTCTGAGGCGTGATATCAATTCTGACCCTGCCGACTTTCAGTCAGGATGATAGATCAGGCTGTAAAATGATCTCATGTAACTCATTCCAGTGCTAGGACTGACAATTTTCTTTTGCTTCGGAGGTCTCTCTGATGCTTTCTTTATTTGTCGAGGTGGAGTCTGCCGTTATCGCCGTATTTAGCATAGAAATCCAACATTCCGTGGCTGTGTGAGGCAGCGACAATGAACCATTTTTTTTATAATTTGGTGCCAATAAAAAAAGAAAAGAAGACATTTCTACATGTTATTTCTTCCATCATAAGAGTAACGTGATAGGAAAACAAAATCTCCTCCTTTTTTTGTTGTGTTTTTTGTCCATAGGCAAATGTATGTACTGTACTTTCCTGCTTGTCTTCTAACTAACCTGCAGGGGATGCATATTTTAAGGATTGGATCTTTAAGGACATTTCTTGATTTGTTTTTTCAACCCAAGTCGTGGTAATTTGGGCTATCTATTTCTATCTATCTATTTAAGTAAAGCACCTGTTTTGAGGTGCCACTGAAAGTGAGGGTGCCTGAAACGTTTGTTGTGATCCCCCATTAAGACCAGAAAAAGCGTGTGCACGCCATCGGACGTCCATTACAATGACGAAACGTAGCAGTAATTTTGACATTGGCCTTCTTCTCCTCCAAAAATGTGTATTAAAACAACCTCTGTGACTGTCCATGTCC
>CM022472.1:3483403-3504900 GCA_011952105.1 Coreoperca whiteheadi
GCCTTTCCTTTCCCCCTTTCTTTCTAAACCTGAAACCTCTCCGCTGTCAGTGAGCTGACTCTTTGTCTCTATATTTCTTTTTATCAGAGCGATTGGAGCCAACCCTCTGTACTGTGACTGTCGTCTGCTCTGGCTGTCAGAGTGGGTGAAGAGCGGCTATAAGGAGCCCGGCATCGCCCGCTGTGCCGGTCCCCGCGGCATGGAGGGCAAGCTGCTGCTCACCACTCCCGCCGACAAGTTCCAGTGTCTGGGTAAAGCCGGCAGGAAGCCAATCTAGCATGAAAACACACGCGCACACACTCACACCTAACCGGTGTATATGAAACAAACGCTTCACAGTAGTTTCATGTCTTGCACCAAAGAGGAGTTCTTTCTCTTGTTTGGACCATTTTTGTGCACTTTGTTGTTCAGTAAAACTGTTTCACTTTGTTCGTACAAGTGCTTTTTAATTCAAAGTGGCCTGACGTGCAAATCAAAAACTTTTCACGTGATGCTCATGTCATCTGGGATCTTTCAGTGATTTGTGACGACTCGAAAGTAAATTGGCTATTTTAGTCCTGTGTGATTCTGGCATTTAATTTGTGAAATGATCTAAGAGAAGAAACGGCAGCATGCGGTCGCTTTGCAATTGACAATATTTAATAAAAAAGGGAGCTTTTTCATCTGCGTGACCTTCATCGGGAGATGGCTGCTTTCACTCCTACGCACCTTTAACTGAAGTAAATATCTACAGAAAATTGCCTTAATAAATCATTTATCATATTTTTCTGAAGACACACTTCTTCTGACAATGCTGTTGCTGTGTGAGTTGATTTCTAATTTCCCGTTGTATGCTTTAGACACACAGGCCTCCATTTGTGTGCAATCGCAAAGATCATATGCGCAATGCAAGGTTATGTGTGCGAGGTCAGAGAGGGCGACGCTGACCTGATATTTTCCTTCATATGAATGCAAGTGAACAATGGCTACAAGAAAATGAGTACAATAAAAGCACAGATAAAATAACCCTATTTAGCTGGTTGATTTGGTTTGCTTTAAATAAATTATTTGTTAGCTTGCTTTCAGTTAGATTTAGCCATTTACATTTGCTATACTTATTTGTTGAGCAGCTTCTCTCTAATTAATCAAATCAATGGATGGTTGACCTTCCCTTGTCACCAGTGTAATTATACACAGGTGATCTCCAATAGACCCTGGCTGATATAGAATTTTTGAGGCTGATATCAATATTAGAGTTTAAAAGTATAATTGGTGATATATATTTTTTTTTTAAGATAAATGCATAACCTAAACAAACGTCTTTTTATAAGTAGTCCTTAAAGAATTGTGACCAAGAACTGAGCAGGACATATTACATGTGAAAAATAAACGTATTGCTGGAAAAGCTATATGATAGTGACACGGTTTCTAAATGATCTCAAACGCGTCTTTGTCATTTCTTTACTGCAATCTTGTCAGCCGACACATACGCAGATAACCGCAATGTTCTATATCCCGCTTATGCAGATGATACACGGCTATATGTTCCACCTAAATCGGGTATGTTTAGCTAAATTATTTGCCTTCCTCACTGACATTAAATGGCGAGTGGCTGCATTTATATAGTGCTTTTATCCAGAGCGCTTTACAGTTTGCCTCTTATTCACACCGATGGCAGCGGGCTACCAAGCAAAGGTCATAGCAATTTAGGTTTCTGTGTCTCGCCACTTCGACATGTGGACAGGAGGAGCTGGGGATCGAACAGCAAACTGTGTGATTAGTCGACGAACTTACATTAAGACTACTTGTGATCTTGGTGTAACGTTCGATACAGATGTCTCGTTTGACGAACAAGTTGTCCAGTCAAGCTTTTTTCAGCTCAAGAAAATGTCTGAACATTAGGTCATTCTTCTCCTGCTAATTTTCACAAAGTTCCTTGCATTTCATTTTTTTTAGCGCCCTAAACCCACTTCAGCTGGTGCAGAACGCCGCTGTTATAACTGGCACCTAGACATATGAACACATTACCCCCGTACTAGCCAGTTTACACTAGCTCCCTTATAGATTTCATATTTATTTAAAAATCCTACTAATAATACCTTCAAAGCACGAAATGGCCTCGCTCCAATATGTATCATTGATGAACTCACTCCTTATGTGCCCATTGAGATTAGACAGGCTAGTTCTGTAAGAAACTTAAAACATTCCTCTTTCAAAAAGCTTTTATGCATACTCGATGTGTTTCTTGTGGTTTTCCCTTTTCAGCCACGTCATTTTATATTCTCCTCTGCTTTTCACTTAATTTTTAATCTCGTGTGTTTGATGATCCAATTTTTTTATTTATTTTTTTTTTATAAGCTCATAGTTTGCATTTATTTGCATTTGTCCTGCTTTTACCGTTTGCTTTTGCTTTTATATAAATGTGAACTAAAGCAGTTGGCTCCACCAGTGGTGGTTTAGCCATGTCATAGTACAGAGAGTGATGTTTTAGTCAGTGTTTTATATTTGTGCCTAGGGATTTGCTTTCAACAGTTTTTGTGTTGATGAAAAAGCTTAATTAATCTACAATGAATTAAAGTTGTGAAATAATAAAAAACGGAACGGTTCAGAGGTGAATAATTTTAATAGGTTCTGTAATAACATCTGAAAGCACATCATTATAATAGCTGTGAAAAGCAAAACGGAGTCAGGCATTGCCGAGCTCAGAGGTTTGATCCCTTTCTCTTCATGGTGTGAAGATAGTGCGAACTTTCCATTAGTGACAGTTTTACCAGACCCTGTGTGCATTATCACAGGCGCTAATTGTCGCATTTTTAAATATTAGAACACTCTAAAATTCAATGTGACTAGCTCACTGTAATTAATGCCCCCCCCCCCTCCCCTCCATTCTAGCATTAAGCCTTTTGCAAACAAGATGATGCTTCATCCCCTCGTCACGGAGTTTCTCTTTATTAGTCTTTATCATGGAATCAAAAAATAGCTATGAGAGCAAAACTATCCACGCTCACAAATTTGTGATTTAAAAATCTCGTCCAGAAGTTTCGTCTGCGAATCCAAAATGTTGATCTGAAAATATTGTCTTTAATAGACGTGCATCCTCAATCCAAAAGGCGACTGGCTTGAGCGGGTTTTCACACGCGGCGGTTTCTCTATTTGTCTTAAGAGGGTTAAAAACAGTCTAGGTGCGAGTCTTTCTTTATTTCACTCTATATGGCTTCGATTCATTCACAGTAAAACGAGTGCCACAGGCAGCACTCAGTTGGGTTAAATGTCATGCTATTACACGCTTATATGAACATCAAAAGCAATAAGTGATATATTTCAACTCTTGAGTAACTTTAACCGTTGACCAGGGAACAAGTTAAATTAGTGGCACGTCGATGAAATAACAGCAATATGTTTGTTTGTTTGGAACAGCTATTCTTGCTGGAGTGCACATAGGAATTTAGCACAGTGACAATACCGATAAACACTAAGTTACATTACGACTACGTCGGCATTCACGTAACACCTCTGACTGTATGTGACATACTGTACTGTAGAACGGCTGAGTTATGTTGTACACAACTCAATAAAGGTGGCGCAAAACTATTATTTTATGGTTAATATCATTATTAGATTATTATTTAAGATAAAATATTGATTAAATAAAAGAAATATTATTTAATGTATTGTATAAGATACAACACTAAAAGACACACACTATAGTATAGAACTATAGTAAACATTAAAGCCTTAATTCCTCAATTACACAATTATTGGTATAATAAGATTTATTATAACAACAGTAACGACTTTTTATTTAAGTGACTGGAAAAGTAAAATGTACAAATGTGAATGAAATGTATCACATGTCAATCAAACACTAGGAACCTTTTCCCTGTTGTAATTTACAATGTTGTTTAAAAACAGACTAACAAGCATTTATTTTGAATGGAAACGGTTTATGTTTTGGTATGTGTTGTCTCTGACTTTCTTTAATTCCCACCTCCATAGCAAGGTGTAACAAGGCGCATAGTTTTTTATTTCTACCAATTTTCCCTCCAAATTGCCCAGCTTTTTTAAAGAGGAACTGGTTTAAAGAGATTTTTATCTGGCTTTGCACCCAAACTTTGTATTGTAATTTTTTTATTTATTTTTTTATTTTCCCCTTATCCATCAGTCTCCTTAGTTCCCGATTGACATTTTCTCAGACTGTCAGCCACGTTCAGGGTTCTTTGGATCGCCGTCTGTTGCCTCCCATATATCGAGGCCATTACGTCATCAGCTGACCTCAGGAACTTCCTTCTGCTCTGGAAGAACAGCTACGTGCTCCTGTTTTGTGCCTTGTGACGGACAAAGGGAAAGTCAAGTTTGAGGCTTGTAACCTTCCTGGCAGCGAACCCGCTTGTTGACTATACGTCTAACTGGCCTGTGTGTGTGTGTGTGTGTGTGTGTGTGTGTGTGTGTGTGTCGTCAGGTCCGGTAGAGGCGTCCGTGCAGGCCAAATGCAGCCCATGTGTGGCCTCTCCCTGCATGAACCAGGGTGTCTGTCAAGTCCACCACGCAGAAATGTACACCTGTACCTGCAAGTCTGGCTTCACGGTACGCAACTGTGTGTGTGTGTGTGTCACAAGGTGTTTGGTGGCACCTTGTGACATCTAATGAAAACGTTTTCTCCTGTAGATGAATTTTTTTTATATTAACATGTTGTCAATTATTATTTATCGAGATCACATCTGTCTCTGATAATCGCCTTAAAAAAATGACTCTATTGACTAATATTGTCAAAAATGCGCTCTGTGTGTGATATTTCAGGGCAAACACTGTGAGACTCCAGTTGATGCTTGTGTCAGTAATCCCTGCACCAACGGAGGAATCTGCCTCAGTGACGAACAGACCCGAGGGTTCAGGTAACAAGTCTCAGCCTTTGTAGATGTTCGATGGTTCCGTGTAGATGCGGATGGAAAACAGCCTGTAGGTGCCCCCTGTTGTATTATTTGGCATCCCAGTGTTAAACCTGCCTGCACCAAATCAGCTGACCCATAAACCAACCTCTGCCAACAACAGGAACCACATTTAGGACAGCCAGGTTAGTGTTTCTTCTTCAGGACGTTTAAATGATCTCTCTGACAGACTTCTTCCTCTGTCTTCGGGCAGTTTCGGTTGTTCCTTCTGGTAGGTTTTTAGCCACGCAAGCACAGTGGCTGTAGTGATGGCAGTGTTGGTCTAGGACTGAAATATCTCAATAACTATTGGATGGATTGTGATGACCTTTGATTCACTTATCCATGGTCGCAAAGAGGTTGAATCCTAAAGACTTCGGTGATCCTCTGACTTTTCATCTAGCGCCACCAACAGCTCAAAAAGACCTCTTGCCCAACGGTTTAGCTCATGACAGTAATGGGAGAATTCATGTCACGTTCAGTTGTACGTTGAGATAAAAGCTAGCACAGCATGCTGAGATTTAGAATGCCAGCATGGTATACCTAGATGCTAATTGTTAGCATTTTACCATTATGATTGTGTGCATGTTAACATCCTGCCATAAGCTTGCTGCCATGCTTAATGGTACATACTAGCTGTCATCATCATAACAAATTATGTTAACATGCAAGTTTAACATACTAGGACTACCACAGTAAGTGTATGGATCGGTGTGCTGATAAGCTCAAACTTGCATGCATACATATTACACACAGTTATAAATGTAACATAAGCATGCTAACATATAAAACATGTTTTTTATATGCGAGTTTCATTATGTACGAGCACTGGTGGCTCATTCTGAGGCACGCCAGGGACCTCGCGCTACATCCGGAATAAAAACTGTCTAGGTGAGAAGTGGTAAATAGATGAGTTTTCACAGTTTACAGGTTTCTGATGATTGCGATTCGAAAGAAACGTGACAGCTGCTCCGGGCTCGGACTGCTCTCAGGCACAAGAGCTGGCTTCCTGCTGCGTTTGGCGTTAAGAAGTGCTAATAAGCCCAGTTGGTTAATAGCTAATGAATTTAAATATTGTAGTGCAGTGAACGGCATTTTACATGTTTATTCTTGTAGCTGTTTAGTTTAATAGTCTCACGCCCCTCGTGGCCGTGAATACTAGAGTTTCTTTGATTCTTTGTTTTTATTTGTTTAGCTGTGCATGTGCATTTGGTTTCCACGGTACTTTCTGCGAGGTGAACGCGGACGACTGTCAGGACCACGGGTGTGAGAACGGCGCCACCTGTGTGGACGGAGTAGGCAACTACACCTGCTTGTGTCCTCCCAACTACACAGGTATGCCATCGGCTTGGGATTGTCTCACTTTACCTGCTCCTTCCTCCACGTTAGAAGTGAACACAGTCGATCCTTTCTAAGCATGAGGGGGGAGAAATGATCTGGCCTGAAAGCTGTTACATGAGCCCTCGTTGTCTGCTCTCGTTGTCAGGTCTGTTTTGTGAGGAAGAGGAGCGTGCGTGTTCTCCGGGTAGAAACCCCTGTCAGCATCAGTCCACCTGCGTCAGCACTGCTACCGGTCTCAGGTGACAACACACACACACACACACACACACACACTTTATCACTGCCAGGCTCAGCAGAGTTTCAGATCCCGGATGAGATTAAAGATACAGACACACACAGACCAACACATACAAAGGTAAATTTCGCTGATGTCTGTGTTGACTCTCCAAAATCCTACACCATGTGTCATGTAGTGTGTGTGTGTGTGTGTGTGTGTGTGTGTGTGTTCCAGGTGTGTGTGTCTTCCAGGCTGGGTGGGGCCAGACTGCAGTATAGATTATAATGAATGTGTGGACCATCGCTGTCAGAACAGAGCTCAGTGCGTCGACCATCTGGACGGCTACAGCTGCGTCTGTCCACAGGGATACAGGTACCGGGAACACTCGGAGCACAGGCGACACCGTAGGTGCTGTACCTGGGGAACGCTAGAAATCAGGAACGCGGCTTCCTTTATCATCCTGAGGGTACAGGAAACTTCATTTAAAATCACATTTTTCCCAATCCATATATGGGTTTACATGCACTGTACTGTGCAACCTGTCTAAAGTTACTCAAAGCCATCATATATATATTTATATATACACACAGAAGAAAATTATAAAATTTGCACAAGCTTGAAAAGGATGTAGGCAGATGCATTTTCCACTAATAGTTTAGAAGAAAGTTGTAGTTAAAGCCTCATATTACCTTCCACATAAAAGAATAACCCCAATCAGATGATGAATGATGAATACAGATATAAACACAATAAAAAAGTATTAGTAACGAAAAGTGGTATTGGATCGTAACTTAGTATTGGCCTGTAGTACCCTGAGTTTTGTTATAAGGATTCTGATACCCTCTCTCGGACGTCTTCTTTTCCCCTCAGTGGAGAATTTTGTGAGGTGGCCCTTCCTCCTCAGTCTCTCTGCCGCCTGGCTCAGTGTCAGAACGGCGCCCCCTGTGTGGAGAAGATGGGGGCCGCGGCCTGTCAGTGTCTGCCGGGCTTCGAGGGCCAGAGCTGCGAGAAGCTGGTCAGTGTCAACTTTGTCGACAGGGATTCCTACGTCCAGCTCCAAGACGTCAAGAACTGGCCTCAAGCCAACATCACACTGCAGGTGAGAGGGCAGGACACATACAAACCCGCATCCAGAGACCTCGTACTGAAGGTGACAGACATGATGGAAATCAAATACGAGCGGTAGCAGACTCAGACGCTCACATACTCTGATTGGTGTGTGTGTGTGTGTGTGTGTGTGTGTGTGTGTTTCAGGTGTCAACAGCAGAGGAAAATGGCATCTTGCTCTATAACGGAGACAACGAGCCAATCGCTGTGGAGCTCCATCAAGGTCATGTAAGGGTCACATATGACCCTGGGAACCAGCCTGCCACTGCTATCTACAGGTACACACACACACACACACACACACACACACAGTTGTTACTACAATGTCTGTTGTTACAAGAATCCAGCCCCCATGCTGTGTGAGCATCGGATCAAATAGGCGCTGGGTGGAGGTCAGGGTAAACTCCGTTTTAAAAAGAAACAAGCCAAAGCACTGATTTTTCCTTCTTCTTTCAAATTAGTTGATAATTGGATCCTGCCAGCAAGTATAAGCCTGCTGTCAACACAAGTTTCAAGAAATCTGTAACTTTTTGAAATTCTAAACTGTGCAGGCTCATATACTGTATATAAAAATACGCTAGGTAGGTATATTTAGAAGTATGTGTTTCTACTTGTTGATTTATACAACGATACATGTATGTATGTATGTATGTATACTGTGTGTGTACATATGTGCAGTATATATCAGTGGTGGGCGGTGATGATTATTTTCTTGGGGGGGGGGCGCTTTTTTTTTCAAATACATACAAAGCAGTACCAAGAAGCATGTTGACTAAATTCAAGCATTAAAAAGAAAACAGTGTCTGCACTTTTATCTTTTCACTCATGCATTTCCCACATATAACTGGATGAGGAAAGGAAAAACAGAAGAAAACCGCAACAACAGACCAGCATGTCGACTACTTGAACATAGTGCTCTCCTTTCTTTCTGGGCAGCAAACTTCTCAACGAGTCTCTGATTAAAGTCAGTCATCTCAGTAACAAGTCTCTTTTCCCTGGACAGCAACGCCAGCGCCTTCAGCCTCTCCTGGGTCGTGGTGTTTCTGAGAACGGTTTCTATTCTTTTCAAGGTTGAGAACACTTTGAAATAAAAGACAGGGGAAGCAAAAAAGGGCATTGCTAGCATCACATCCAGCCAGCCACCTCCTTTTTTTTTTTTTTCTTCCAGCGAACGCCTTGTGAATTTGGTTTAACTGCTGCCATCTCTACGAAGGCGATCAGCCTAGCAAGATGTTGGCGGAGTTTCGCGCACTCTCGCAGTAGTGGCCAAGAGCGTCAAGTTGAATCACCGGTGACGAGAACCAATCAGATTGGATAAAATAACATGTATCCAATTCCGATTCGCCGGGGACCAAGATCCTGAGGAGAATCTTTAGGAAACCAATTAGAGGCTCACATGCTGCCCGAAGATGTATGGACTCAGATAGACATCCATTTGTCCGGCGTCCCTCGCCCACGAAACTGCATGAAACATATTGAAAAACATTTAAAATAGTTCACCGATTTTTTTTTTAATGCTGAGGCTCTTACTACCAGCCTTTACTACCATGTTCTATACTGCAGCCAGCCACCAGGGGGCGATCAGGACGTTTTGGCTTCAATTCTGGGGAGCTGTCATGTCGTCCATCTTCATATACAGTCTATGGTTGAAACTAAGAAGGGAATACATTGTTAAAGCTGCGTTATACTGTATTTTTCTGTGTGAGGGTCATGACTGCCATGTGCTGAACCTGACCAGCTCGACATGTTTAACATCCCACTTAACCATGTGGCTCCAGGCAGCAGCCACAGGTTGATTAGTGAAAAGCTGAGTGTTCGTTGAGCTGAGCGACCCACTGGACTCCCGTCAGGCCCTCAGCAGCCTCTCAGCTCGCTGTAGCCCAGCAACGCCGCTCTGAGTGTGTTAGTGCGTGATCTGTGTGGTTGCTCAGGGCGAGTCCTGCAGTGTTGGGGAATGTGGACGGATGACGTCGGCCGTGTGCGTTTCCCCGGGTTTAATCAAAGACGCAACCAGAGGACACTTGAAGCGGAGTGGGCACTTGATCGGGTGTCGAGTGCTTTAATGTTTGGATGGTTCACTGTTACTGAGGAGGGGGCCCGGCCAGCCGGCAGCCTGACGCACGCACTCTCTCGCGCACACACACACACACACACACACACACACGTGCACACGCACACTCTGAGGCAATTTGTGTGACAAGCAGCTGCAGAGAAGAGGAGATTGAGAGCATGGCAAATCGCCGGAAAAGTGAGAAGTTGAAGAGAACAGAGAGAAATACATATAGTGAGAAAACAGCAGAAAACTTGAGAAGTGAACAAGATGAATTCATTAGTCCAAATCGTTACATACGTACAAGAGGAGAACACTGACTGTCCATTTAAAACGAAACACAGGCCAGAATAGACCTATGTAACCTGGGTCAGAACACCCGAATCTACCCACCTCTTTGATTCAGTGGGGTTTTATTTTGTGCCCACTAACGGCTCTTTGGAGAAACAGTCGCCCATCTGACCTTTACAGGAGGGATTCAAAATGCCAACGTCATCTTCCTGCGCAGCTTGCTGGCTATCTAGCGACCAACATGAAAAACAGTGTCAACAAGCGTGCATGAGGTTGGCACGGCTGTACGGGTTGTTTTTAAGTTTACAAAGGGAAATGAATTGGCAAGTAAGACTAGTTCTGAAAAACCGTGTGATTAATTGCTCCCAGTCTTGTTTGGGTTTCACTTTCACTTCACCAACCCCTCGATCTAAAACCACAGATTGTTTCCATCAAACAAGCAGACTGTAGGCTGCCCGGCACCAAACAGCTGAAATAAACTAAGGAGTGGTAAAGAAAGTCGAGCATCTAACCTTTAAATTCTGCTGTATGTGTAAATAAGCAGTTGCACTCACAGACACATTACCCATAACAACTTTAGAAGGCAATAATATATCGGGTTGGATCTGCCCCCGAGTGGTCAAATCTTGCTTAAAGCAGCTTTAAGCTCACATCTTATTTAAGGTAGCATTTTTGCCCCTTACATCTTTCTTTGATTTCTGTGTACAAAGTGTCATATGTAACTTTCAGGACCAAGTGCCCTCCTGCGCTGGGTATCTCCCACGGTGCTATTTTGTGTTGAGGAATCCCTATGTTTCGGGCTCAACGTGCTGCCAAAAGGGGGGGAAAAGACAGTTGGTGGTTGACAAGTAAAGGTGAAAATATGAGTTGGACTTGTGTATGTCTATGTGTGAGCCTTATGATCCAATGGGGACCTGCCCTGGGCCTTGACCTGCCTTTTCCCCTGTGAATGTTGAATCAGGAATGAACGTTTGGTGTAAGATTGCATTCCAAAACCAAAAAAAATGTAATCCCAAAGAAACAACCAAAATGTGACCTTGAACTGACAAAGTATCCAGAGTACTGCACCATCTGCTCTCTCTTAGTCGTTCTAAGCTCCTACTTTGTAACTGTAATATGAAATGTGTGTGTTACGCCGCACAGCCCTGAGACGGTGAACGACGGGCAGTTCCACACGGTAGAGCTGGTGACCTTTAATCGGATGGTGAACCTGTCTGTGGACGGAGGAGAGCCGACGACTCTGGACAGTCAGGGCCGGAGCCAGCTGGTGAGGGGGGAGGCGCCTCTGTACGTAGGAGGTAAGAGCAGAGGGTGAATCCCAGAGGCTTGTAGGATTTTCAAAATGAGCAAAAAGCTCTTCCCCCGAGGTTGATTTATTTCTGTCCAACCGTCTGTCTCGCAGGTATGCCTGAGGAGGTGATGCCCGCCTCGCTGGGTCTCTCCTCACAGGCCCTCAACGCGTCCAGTTTCCACGGCTGCATCAGGAACCTGTACATCAACCACGAGCTGCAGGACTTCACCCGCAGCCACATGAAGCCGGGGGTGGTGCCGGGCTGTCAGGCCTGCCGCAAACTCTACTGTCTGCACGGCATCTGCCAGCCCAACGCTGCACAGGTGGGAGACAGACAGCCAACACACAGCAGCCTATGTCAACGGTGAAAAGCCATTCAAATACAAAGTTAAATTGAAGACTCGGCGAAAACATAACACAACTTTTTTTCTTTAAGTTCAACCTCCTTCTTATATAATTTCTTTCCCGTGTCACTGTCTGATTGAGATAATTTCGTTCAGATTTTAGATTGTCCCTGAACTTTCCCTCAACATCAATCTGCACTTTTAATAATGTCCTGTTTATCTACACTTGAATGTTTCAATAGAGCTCTCTTGCATGATTTATAATGTGTCAGAAATACTCCTGAGGTGAAGAGCACTTGAATGTTATCTTATTCCTCATGGCACGTCATAGCAAACAAGCATGGCATTTGAGTTTTTAAAGAGCTCCCTATTCTTTCGAAATGTTGTCGCCAAAGTAGGAACACTTTGGAATAAAGGAGACAGAAGAAGAGAAGGTTAATAATGTTGAATGTATTTAATTCCCCCCCCCCCCTCCAACACTTATTCATTTATAAACCTCAATCATAATTTTTGTTGTCAGAGACATTGGATTAAGTGAAGTAGGAAACATTTTGTCTTCCACAGGGTCCCCAGTGTCACTGCCAGCCAGGTTGGACAGGACAACACTGCGACCAGCCAACAACAGGGGGCCTTACTGGAGCGGAAGCTGTCACCACGGCAACCGGTGTCAACCCCTGCGAAGCCAGCAAGTAAGTGCGATTTGCTCCGGCATTTAAAAGCTTTTTAGATGTCGTACAAATCACGCACTTTACTTTGAAATTGGCCCACGTTCCAAACGCCGTTCCTCAAGTTGACAGTGTTAATGGCTTCTCCTCATCTTCCCCACGGCGTTCATTCTGTTTCAATCCAGGTGTGCGAAGGGCGTGTGCGTGGCGTCGGGCGCACAGGCGTACCGCTGCGACTGCGAGGAGGGATATCGCGGTGCGTTGTGTAACCTGCAGGGCGAGCCGGCGGGTTCGTGCCAGGGTCTGCAGTGTCTCCACGGCCAGTGTCAGGAGACGGAGGACGGGGAGCGCTGCGTCTGTGCGCAGGGATACACCGGAGGGAGCTGCGATATAGGTGAGGAAGGGCGAGGGGCTTCAGTCTCAAACGCAAACTAATGGCTATGTGACATAAATGTCTTCGTAGGTGTCAGATTAGGGGATCATGGTGCTTTAAACATGTTACACTAAATGTTTCACGCCAATCATAGTTTACACCCTCCCACAACCTGCGTGAAGTGCACAGGTGAACTAGCATCAGGGGCATCACGTTGTAGACATTGTCAAACTAGAAGTTAAGCGAAAGTTTAAAAAAACAAAAAAAAAAACTCAGATACACTAGTCTTTCTGTTGGGGCCTTATGAGGTGCCCCAAAAGCAGAACAAGTTGTCTTCCACTAACACACACTACACGGATTAAAACAACAAATTGTCGTGCCCGACACCCATTTTTATTCCCTGCGATCGGGTCATCATCGTATAGTCCGATCCCAGCAGTGCTGCTATCCAGCAGAACACTGAATTACACGCGTGGGTTTTACATCACGCTCGCGCCAAAACACGTTTGAAACCGTTTTTATTGGAACTTCTGGAGCATTTTTCCTCGTCGTTTCACGCCGGCAGGTGAAAACGTGCCATTGAACTGAATCCGCGCATGGAAATATAAAGTCTCCGCCCTCTTTAAGATGTAAAAAAAAAAGTGACATTCAGGGGTCTTGATGTCATCTGATAGTTATTTGCATTTGGGATAACAAAAGTAAAACCAAAGTATTTATTTCATAATGACTTTTTTTAAAAATGTTTTACTTTTTGAATCACTCATAAAAAAACGTACTTTCTCCTTGTGATTTTGAAAAATCCACAGACCAAAATTCCTTCTTTTTTTCTTTTTTTTTTTTTTTAGGAACCGTTTGGAAAAAGTAGTTGCAATGAAGGTTTTTCTAAATCCAAGATATTCTCTTGGAAAATGTGGTTTTATTTTTATTTTTTTGTAATTTGGGTGAATTGACCCTTTAACCGCTGAGGTCCGGTTCTCCCTTGATCCTCCCTGTGTGCCCCTGCCCACAGAGACCCCGTGTGGAGGAGAGCCGGTGAGAGATTACCACCGGCTGCAGCACGGGACCGTCCTCTGCCAGACATCCAAGCCTTTCTCCTGGGTCGAATGTCGGGGTCGGTGCCAGGCGGGAACCGAGCCGGCCGTCACCGCCGCTCCCTGCTGCGCTCCGCTGAGGGTCCGACGCCGGCGGCTCACCTTCGAGTGCGACGACGGGACCTCGTTCACGCAGGACGTGGAGAAGCCTGTGGAATGTGGCTGCAAGGAGTGTGTGTAGTACTGTAGATGTAATGGTGCGAAACATACACACAACACACACACACACACCAAGCTAAAGAGGTACACACACTGTAGGGATTCTATCACTGATAAACGGACTTTTTCGTGTTTGTTTGGTGTGTTTTTGCGCACAGACGCAGTTTTTTGTAACATAAGACAGTTCTTCCCTCTCCCAACATGAAATCAACGAGTCAACCTCATCGTCCTCTTCCTCCTCTTCACCTGCTCCAGGCAGGAGAACCTGCGCGCTGACTACCTAACTCCAGCTCATGTTTAATATTCGTGTGGTGAAAAGCCTCCGTTTGCCTTCTCGTATGTGTTTCTGATGTGTGGCTGGTTTAAGTGCTGCTCTTCACTCCCTCCAAGCTGCGACGGCGGCCGGCGACTTTCGCGAGAAATTGAGGCACTCGTTTAAGCCGGGGACTCGTTTCTGAAATAAAAGGTTTGTCAATCAAATCTGGCGTGTTTTTAAAAATCATTCCGTTTTTATCAGCAATGTAAAGATTTTCCCTGTCAGACCTCACGTGCAGGTATTTCCGAACAGCAGCCCTGAGCTCTGTCAGTCCGATGAAGGAGCGAACTCGTGGCGTAAAAGTGCATTTTAAAGTGCTGCTTGCTGCGGACACGACTGCTGTTCCTCCATCAGCTCCTACACGGACGACGGCTTAAGCACCAAGTGCTCAGTTTGGTCTTTACGCTGTGATTGAAGTAGTTCAGCAGACTTTTATGTGCTGATTAGCAGGAAGGTGAAATCCTCCCCGTGTCATCGGCCTCATGTTCAACACATCCGTGCTACTTTCTTAATTGAACGACCACTGTAGGAATGATTTTTTTTTTGCCTCAAAGCAACTGGAAGCTATAGAAGTCAACAGTGAGGCTCCGGAAGTGAAAATCCCATTAATATTCTGAATGGAAGATTTAGACATTAGCCATAATCGCGTAACCATCCAAGGTAGACTTCCCGCGAGCTATGGGATTGTGGAACGATGGTACATGCGCCTGAAGAACCCGCGAGTCTGTATGAAATCAACAGTGTTTCATTAAGAAAAACACATTTTACTCACGAGACGCACTGCACTACCCCACAAGCCTCACATTCAGTGGTACAGCGATGCCTCTGATCGGTGGAGCAAGCGGTCACCACGGCCCAAAAAGCATTTTCCCCATAGCCCTCCATTATGAAAGAGGTGCCTGTAAAACTGTTGACAGGACACCTCAAACTGCAAACAAGGTCCTTTTGACTCTTTCTATCTATTCTATTTGTTATATACTTTACATTTAACATCGCTGCCAGTTTAGACTGGCCGAGGGGCTGGGAGAGTGTGTGTGTGTGTGTGTATGTCTTGTACTTATATATTTGTGAGGACCAGTATTAATAGACCATGAGTATATTTTGTCTGTTTCTCACTTCTTCAAAGGTCTGTTTGAGGATTTAGATTCGTTATTTAGAGCTAAGGTTAGAATTAAGTTGCATATTGAACCTCAATACTGTTACAGTACCGACCAAATTGTGTCTAGCACCATGTTTCTGAAGGCTGCCAAAAAGCAAAAGTCGGCATTGAATGACTAATCAGATTCCTAATCTTGTACATTTAACTTTATATCACTTCTGTTAATTATTGTTTCAAATTTTATACTTTTTTTTTTTTAGTCCTTGTACATTCAACATTTGAGAAGTCTGGCTTCCTTTCTTAAACCTGCATTAATTAATTTCTTTGGCCACTTGGCAGCGCAATGAGCTTTCAACACAACATTGACATATTATCACCTATTTGAACATCCAGCAAACACAGAGCAATACTTCGGAGCATTCGTTCGGAGTCGTGTTTCTGGCCACTTGGCACATGTAAGTATATGGTACTTAACATTTTCAGTCTACCTTTAGCTCGGTTTTTGGTCTCCACCAACTCCTGAGAAACCCGCATGGCCCTTCAGCTGCTCAGTGCTCCACTGCGTTCACCTGCTTGTCGCTGACTGTGCCTGGCTGCTGTCTGGTGTCGAGCAGGCAGCGTGGAGTGGCTTTATCAGAGCTTTTTTTTCTTGCTGAAAACCGCTGCCTGTCCGCTGCCTGGGAACAACGCTGATGGGAGCCTTGAGAGTGAACGAAGAGCTGCGAGCCGGGAAAAAACCAAAACAGCAAGCGACAGCTTTCATTTACACGCAGGCCTTTGCTCCAATGATGATAATATGGATTAGAGCCAGCATTAAATTTAAAGACTGTTTCGTAGAACAACATGGTTATATGTCCCAATGTAAGTTGTCAGTATAGAAACACAAGTATCTTGTTAAAACGTCAAATAAGGCGGCCCCAGGAAAGGGTTGGGATTATCCACATAGCTGTGATGGGTAGGGACAGGAGGCTAGGGAATCAGGGTCCTCACAAGTATGGAAGTAAGGTTTTGTGCGTGTATGTGTGTGTGTGTGTGTGTTTGTCAGTGTAAGACGCTGTCCCAGATAATGAGCTTCATTATACGACGGTGCGGTGTGTTTGTTCGGATCAAACACCTCCTCTCCGATTTGTCAGAGGAGCCAGCGGACGCATCACAGAAATGCCACACAGAAAATGTAGCTTTTATATACGATGACATGTTTATTTATATGGATGTGGAGCTAAAATAAAGCTGTGTAGTGTTCATTTTTTAAACATGTTATTACTTGTTTTTCATCCTTTGAGGTAAATTTCCATAAAAGCCGAGTTGTCATAAATCAGATTCAAACTAATGTAGCTTTAATTATTATTATTATTATTATTATTCTAATTATAACTGCAATGCATCTACACACAGTAACAGCCTAACAGATTGTAATATATATTATAAGCTTATAATGCGTTTGATTTTGTCATAGTATTTTTATATGTTATGTTGAAGCGGATGTTGTCACTGTCATCTGTAGACTGTAGAGATGTCCTTGTATTCAGTTGCCAAAAAACGTGTTTCCAAACCAACCTGGCGTCGTTGATGGGACTTTTACACACACAAAAAAAGGCAACTATCCGATAGTGTTTTGGTTCATGTTGTCTCACCTGAAAGCAGAACGACGAGTGGCGCTTCTTTTTCCTATTTATTTAAATAAAAGAGCTGTTTCTCCCTCATCGTTTGTCTTCTTCAACCTTGATTTTATTCCTTTGATTTTATTTTTTGTCAGTTATTGTTGCCGAGGCGATGGGGCGATGGCAGCTCGTGGAGACAGAGAAGAGAGGGAGAGGAGAGAGAGAGAAAGGGTAGACTGGAGCGGGATGGGAGGCCGGTTTTGAGAAGGCAGTGGGAGACCGTGAGGGCAGAGAAAGATGGAGGGCAAAGTGAGGAAGGATGGAGGGAGAGAAAAGAGGGATGTCCCACTGTTGGGGGGGTGTTGGGGGCTTAGCGCTCTGAGACTGAAGCCGTTTAATGAAACAATGATTTATGCGTCCCCTTGTAACCATAAAACGTAATATATACCCCCATCGGCTTTGACAGTCCCTCCTCCCCCAGCACAGAAACGCACACCCTTCCAGTCTACCCTCCCGTCAAAGCTACTGCATCTCTCCACCCACCTCCACCTCTGCAACTCATCCAGCCAGCCCCCACCCCACCCCAACCTTTCTACGCCACCATCTTTGCCCCTTCCCCCTCTCCTCTCTCTCTTGTCTTTTAAAGGAGGATGAAATCCCGGCGGCAGCACCTTCCCCCCCCCCCAATTCCAATAACGCCTTCACGTCTTCTCACGCTGGCAATCTGCTGCGCACAAAGGACAAAAACACACTTCACACACACACACACACACACACTGCAATGAAAAAATTGGCAGGCTGATTGTCAGCTGCATGAGCAGAGACGATTGATCATACACAGAAAAACTGAGGTGTTTGTCTCCAAACTGGATGTAAACAATACGTCCAATTTTACCGCCCCCCCCCCCGCAAACACACACACACACACATGATCAGGCAGATTTTTTATTCCGTGGCAATGTTATTCAGAGAGGGAATAATTTATGTTGGGCACATTTAGAAGAAAAGGGGAAATTTATTTCATCTCTGGAGGGGAAATCGGTTCATTAAAGCAGAAAAACAAACGTATATAGGGGAGTATCTGACACTAATATATTGGCTCTTCATTGAGGAACAGAAGAAAGAAGAAAAAAAAATCCAGATTGTCAACAATCGAAATGCATTGGCATTGCATGTATTTACACATAAACCTATGCCAGTGATTTTAACATGGCTGCAAGTTTAGAGAGCAACGCAAAGGGACCGCAGTGCCTAAAAGCTTCAGACTGCCTTCGTCTGTGGACACACTGTACTGTATGAGTATAAACCAGAAGTCCCCTCAGTGGGCCTTTTGAGTTCTGGGGTCGGAACAATGAATGCGTTTACATGCACTTCAGTATCCCGGTTTTTGTGTGTGCATGTGCATGTAAGCACCATCCTGGTTTTCGGAAACCCGATACAATGCTAGAGCACAAGGATACTGTGGCAGATACTGTCCGGGTTTCTGATCGCTCGTGTTCTGAGCCTTTTCAAACACATGCTAATCATAGTGATAACTATACAGCACTCCTCAAAACAAAGCTACAGAGGGCTTTGCGTGCTCGAACCAGGATTAACCAGGGCTTTTGAGAAGGCGGTGAGGCAAATAAAATACAACAAATTAAAATAATAATACAAAAATAAAACACGTATCATACATCACACGTGTAAAAAAAAAAATCTCCTTAAAAACTTGTATTAGTGACTCCAAAATGATTTCTGCGCAGGGTTTCTCAACGTTTTGTGATCCAAACTTTTCGGATCTGGTTTTCGTCTCCCGGAGGGGATTGCAAAGACAACGTCGTGTGTTTTGGCCAGCCCCGTCTCCTAGAAATTACTTTTGCCTTAAAGGCCGACTGAGTGAGTGGGGGTTTGTCGGTTTGTGGACTCAGCATTCAGAGTTGGGCCCTCCTCTCGGGGGTCATCGACACCTGAAGCCCACGGCCAGCGCTGGCTGCATCCGTGCACCGTTAGGAAAAACAAAACAAAAACGGACTGCCAACAGTAATGTTAGCCGTCGCTAGCTATATACCAGCTCATTGCAGACCGTAGCCCTGAGTCTCCGACGATCACTACGTTGCTTTGGGACTGCCGTGGTAACCGGCGTGGCTCGTATGTCAGACAGAAAGTGATTCTAAGCTCCAGCTCATCACTACAGACCTCAAGGGCTATTTCCTCCCAACGGAGTTATTTGCTTTGGGCTCAGTGAGTCCGCCGCTGGCTACCATTTCTCCAACGTTAGGTTTGTTTTAATGGAAAAGCCGATACTTTAGCGAGCTGACTAAGCTGACCGCCGGCGCCCACCTGTCCAACAGAACACAGGCCCACCGCCGCGCACGCACTGCCCGAAAGGATGACGCCCAGAGAACAGCGAAATAAGAACATACAGGCAGGGGCTCTGCAGATACAGACACCGCCGCACGCTTCTGGTGGGTCGTAAGTGATGCTTGAAGGGGGTTATTTTTGTACGAGTCTATACATTGTTTAATTTGAGGAAAATCCTTCTCATTCTGCCTTTCAACTCAAGGTCCACTCACTAGCTTTTCCCAGGACTTTCAGCCGCTGAGGGGACCTTGGGTTAAGATTGTTTTGGCCAAACTACTGTTTCCAAGGTAAAGAATGAACTTTTTATATTTTAAGTTTTAAGTTATATTTAATCTTCGGCAATTGTTTTTCTTAGTATTTAATTGATTTTTTTAATTTTTACATTTTTTTTCAAACCCCATGTGGTGTCCCTAACCCAATTATGCGGATCCCTGATGTGACGGTTGGCAGCTGACAGCTGATTGACCGGAACAAAGGCCTCGTGTAGCCCGAGAGATTACGTTTGGACCACGATGATGCTCCTGACAGCAGCAGCAGCAGCAGCAGGTTTTAGATACCTGCAGGGACTGTGGGCTACCTGAGACGTGCGGACGAACACACGCCTCTCCTCTCACCTCCTCCTCTCGCTTCCTCCCTCCTTCCCTCGTTTACTCCCGTGTCTCCTCCTCTCCTCTCCTCTCGTCTCCTCTCCCGTCTTTTTGCTTCCTCTCCTCTTGTTTCCTCGGCCCTCATTGCCTTCCTCCCCGTCTCCTCTCCTCTGATTGATTCGTACTCCCTTCTCCTCTTACACTTACAGTTTTCTCTCCTCTCCCCATCCACGTCTTTTGGCTCTTTTTGTCGTCGTTTGTTTTTCTCTCTCCTCCCATTGTTTTTTTTTTGCTCCCTCCTCCTCTTCTCCGCTGTCCTTGCCCTTTTGCACCTCCCTCCTCTTACTTCCTCTCCTTGTCTTTCACTCCATCCCATCTCCTCCTCTCTCTCTTTTCTATCAGTGAATGAGCTCTTTACTTCATTTCTCTTCACCTTTGCTCTTTACTCATCTTCTTTTACCCCTTTATTTATTCTCTCTGCTTGACTTTCCCTCCTCTTCCTTGCCTCTCTTGTAACTTTGTCTTTATTTTTCTCATCCTTTCTTTCTCATTTATTTGAATAATATCTTTTGTCCCACTGGATGATTGCTTTAACCTGAGCGTTTCACTCAGCAGACTGCAGGAGATGAGCTAAGACTTGTTGCCAGGTAGCATGAAAACCAATCTTTCCCCTTTTTTAAAGAAGCAGTGAAACTTTCCATGGGAAGAACCAACTTTATTGGTTTATTCGCTTCCTTCGCGCCCCATAAGGAGGAGTTCCTTTCTTATATTCTTCCAATATCAGGGTCACCTCTCTTTATCTCGCCCTTCTCCCCTTCTTGTTTTCCCATATTCTATTTTGCTTTTCCTTTCCGTCTCTCATCGTCTCTTCTCCTGCTGTCATCTATCCCTTTCTTTCTTATTTCTACTCTTCATTTTCTTTTCTTTTCAGCCCACAGCTGTTTTCATCCAATTCCCCCTGTTTGTTTCTTCTTGTTTTGTTTAATCCCTCTTTTCTTCTCTGCGCCTATTCTCTCTCTCCTTTCCTCTTTTTGTTCCCTCCATATATCCTTCTCTCCACTCCATAGTTTTCTGTGTTCATCCTCCATCACCTTCTTCTTCTACTTCATCCTCCTCTCCTCTTCTCCTCCCCCCCCCCACCACACATATTCCCTCGTTTTCTTTCTCCTCCTCTTCTCCTTCCCTTTCCTCTCTATAACCTTTATTTCACTCCTCTCTTGCTCTCCTTTGTTCGTCTTGCTCCCCCTTTATCATCCTCTCTCCTCTTTCTCTGCCCTCTCTGTCTTCTTCTTTGTTCACCCCCCTCTTCTCTTCCTCTTTTTCTCCTCCGACCCCCATCCACAAACGCTGTCTTTCCTCCTCCTCTCCCCTCCTCCTCCTCCTCTCCCCTCGTGCGGGTCTTTCTTGCCGTAGAGCAGATGTCCTTTTATTGATATGATCATGGTTAGTGGTCTCCAGGTGCTCATTGGATCCAAAGTATAACCTGCAACCCAGCGGCCCGAAACACACACACACACACAAACCCTGCGGCTACTGCATCTCTTTGGATACAGTGAGCTGCAAGAGAGGAAAGAAGTGAAAAGCAGCGGCAGAGAGGAGGGGGCGGGAATGAAGGCAAACAAAAATAAGAATAAAGGGCGGAGGAAGAACGGAGGAGAAAAGGAGTTAGGAAAGGAGGTTGGGGGATAGGTGAGAGAGAAAGAGGGGAAAGGATGGGG
>CM022472.1:3505484-3552991 GCA_011952105.1 Coreoperca whiteheadi
ATGTATATATAAGCTTCTCAATAATTTAATTTAAATTCCATTCATACGGTTTGCCAGATTAATGTGACATTACTGTGCATGTTATGTCAAACTATCCTATTTGACGTAACAGCATGGGTGGCAGCGGGGCGTGGTACGCAGTAGCCATCTATGGCTGTGCTCCAGAATCAAGCCATGCACTCAGCAGGGGATGAGTGCTAAGAAGGGGAAGGTATTTAAAATGCCACCGTTACATTTTAATAAATTAATATTGACGGGCGAAAACAACTCACAAGGGGCGTGATATAATGTTGCCGTTTGAAGCCTTCTTTTGCTTTATGTGGTGTTACTGTCCACCGCCACACGGTGTCGCTGCCGCGCACACACACACGCAGAGTTGAGCGTAAAGCGTCTTCCGGGTGTAAGACAGCTATCGGTTGGCGGGCTTCGCAAACTTCAGTTGGTGGAAGAAAGCTACAGGACTGACACTTTCACCGTAAGAAAGGAAAAACAGATAGCTACAACCAGTGAGGGCGAAGGGGACAGGTGGCTGTGACGCAGATTTTGATGCTAACCTGCTACCGACAAAGACCCCTGACCAGCTAACCGCTAACTAACGGTCGTTTTACGAGTTGGAACAACAGCCTGTGGAAATCATACGTGGATTTGGACGTTTCTGCAGAGCAGATGGACGAACACACGTTTTAAGGTTAGCCTGTTAGCTATGGGTGAGCTAGTTTCTCTTTCAGTGACATTAGTCTGTTGGGACCCATGATCAGCTTGCTAGTGGTCAGCATGTCAGTCCGTGTACGTGTTAGTGTTCAGGTTTGGTGGATCCGGATGCAAGTTAACGTTAACTACGATTTAGCAGAAAAGCGAAACGAAGCCAGGCGAATGAGAAAATTTGTCCCCGAGTCTGCTTTGACCATCTCCTGTGACCGATTGGATTTCGCTGAATAAATCCTGCATACAGGTGCGAGTGAGGCTTCTACCAACTGGCCTATCTCGCTGTCAATCAACATGTCAGCCGCCCGGGAGGCTGTACAGAGTTTACTAAATGGACGCAAGTGTTATTCACTGGCTTAGTGAGTTATTCCCATTGTAGCAGTTGAGCCTCGACCCCCTAACCGCATTGCGTTGTTGTTGTGTTGCTCCTCTGTAATGAGCTGTCATTTGATATATTTACAATTCTAATAAAAAGCTGTTCGTCGCAATGTCTTCAAGGCATGTAGCATATATATATAATTCATTATAAACCTTGACTGCAACTATTCACTTCAACTCGTCATGTTTATGGGACTGAAATGGTTGTGGAAAGTGGGCCTGCGTAATGTTAATGTATGGAAAATGTAAGCAATGTATATAATAATGAGTTGGACAGACTTTTGACAGTTGTTTTTTAAATGATGCATTTATATTTGATTACTTTATTTGATCTCCAAATGAATAGGTTAGTGGCTATTTTAGCTTCATTCAACTGTAGGTACATTTTGCTGTAAATGTAATCAATCTAGCTTTGCCTACCAACCCCGTAGGCATTGCAGCCCACCACTGTGGTCTGTTCATGACATACAGCACACACCATTTTTGATAGAATTTGAAATCTCAAACCTCAGAACTGCAAATGATATCGCATCATATCCAAATAGGACTTTGAACCTTAGTAAGGCCAGCAGTTATTTTCAACACTGGTTAATCCGTCACTTAGGCCTTGTTCTGACTGCCAGCCCAAATCCTTTTTTTAGAAAGTGTAAGCAGCAAAAAAAAAAACACATAAAGTGCAATATTTGCAAATCGAATCCAAGCCACAATTCGAGGTGGTTTGAAAAGCGATTCCAATCAGATTTCTTTTCCAGAGATGCGTCTCAAATCGGATTTCAAAGTGTCTTGTGACGCACGGCGACACAACGACAAATCCAGAGTGACGGAAGTGCGTCATACCGGCCGCCTCCGTCGCACCGGATAAACTCAGCAATCTGCACAAAGCCTTAGTTTTCTGATTGATCACTTTACTTATTTGGTCCATCGGCAGTTCCTGCAGCTCGAGGTGACGTCTTCAGATTGCTGGTTTTGTCTGACCAACAGTCCAAAACCCAAAGATATTCGACTTAAAAGTGACATGAATGTATAGAAAAACAGCAAATCCTGGAACCAGCAAATGTTTTGCTGATAAATGTCCTAAATGATTAATCGACTATTAAAATTGTTGTTGATACTTTTTTTTTTGTTGGTCCACTTATCGATTAATCAACTAGTCCTATCGCCACTAAATCCCATTGAACGCTGCGCATCCTCAGCTGGAGCCGCTGTATTAATGAGTCGCGTCCCATGTGTGCGGGTGGAGGGTAAAAGACAAGTTTATTAGCATAGCACCTTTTAGAACACAGAGGCGAGTCAAAGTGCTTCAGACGAGGAATAAAACAACATTCAAAAGGAAAATCGGACACATATTTAAAAAAAAAAAAAAAAAAAAAAGGTTAACGGTGAAGCGAGCTGAGGTGGTTCACCCTCTGCCGCCGCATCAGTATCCGAATGGGCGCTTGTTAGGAGCCGCCGTCCTCGTGTGTCACAGCTAAACGCAGCTCAGACAGGCCTGGGGAGACGGCCGCATGGGGCTGGCGCTGAGTCTTAATTGAATGGAGCTGATGCGGTTCCATTAATCAGTAATGGGGAGCCTTGCTGGGCCCAGCCACCACACACCACAGCAGGAGGGGCTTCTGATGGGGCCTCTGACATTTTCACAGCAGTCAGTGTGTGTGTGTGTGTGTGTGTGTGTGTGTGTGTGCGTGTGAACAAACAGGGGGAGAGGAGAGGGAGATGTGTTCGTGTCTCAGGTGTAAAGGTTGGAATGGGGGGAATATTTTACATCAAATGCTCCAACTCGTACGTTTCTGTCGCGCGCTGCGCTGGAGGACACGATGGGAGCCATTAAAGCTTTTTATCAAAAGGTTGCTACTTCTGCTTATTTGCTCAATCATCTCACGCTGGAAGGGGAAGCAGCAGCAGCAGCAGCAGCAGCAGGCAGTTAATGGCTAGTTTAAAGCTCTAGAAATGAAACATGTGCTTCTCGTCTTCAGTGTCCTGTTAAAAATAATTGTTTAACTCATTTATAGACCAAAAACACTAAATGTGTTGCTTCCTGCTTCTTAAATGTGAGGAGTTTCAGATTTTCTCAATTTATTATTGTTGTTATTTTTTTGAAATATCAGTTTAAATGGAATATACTGGAACGTTAGGCGGATGGTCCGAGAAAACAAGAAATCTAAAGAAATCACGATGGGCTCTGGGAAAGTGTGATGGGTATTTTTAAACTATTTCCTGGCATGTTGTGGTCTGATTAATCATCAGGAAAGAAAAAAAAAAAATCAACAGATGAATCAATGTTGCTAACATTATTGGTTCAGTTGTAGGGTTACAACAATACGGATCATTTTGATCATCAATTAATCTGCTGATTATGTTTTTGATCAATCCTTATGAAATGTCAGAAAATAGTGGAAAAACATCCCATTACAATTTCTCAGAGCCCAACGGACGTCTTTTAAAATAACCCAAAAATATCCAGTGTGCAATGAGAAAAGTCGCAAACATACATATTTCGGAGCATATTTACATATTTGTTTTGTGCGTCGAATGTGAGAAATTAGCAGACGGCTAAGCAGAGGAAAAGAATGAAGCGGAAGATTGTTTGAAGACTGTTAACTAACGACAACTATGCTCATTACTGAAAATCCCATAAGACCTCCGCGAGTAGAAAGCCAATAAGAGTAATTTATCAAAACACCCGCAAACAAGCATACACGTTTGCAGAACATTTGCCATAGCATGATATAAATTGATATCAGTAACATAAGTACCAGCTGCAAGAGAAAGCTGCTCAATGGCGTCCGCCAGTTCACTTAACACGGCTCCAGAATAACTTTTTACATTGGTGGCACTGGTGCCCCGGCACATACTTTAGGTGCCCCAAAGGCCGTGCGGTATGGCGAGTAACTTATATCACGGGCGGTAGCGGTATATGTCTGTCTCGGTATATTTGCTTTTCTTAAAATGTCAATATAAATGCTTCTGACGGGGCAAAGCACTCGTATGGCAACTGCACTACAGAGGTATTTTATGGGTATACCTTTAATGTGCAAAACTGCAGTAATAAATAGAAAAAAATATATTTGTCTATTGAAAATATTATATAATATTTGAAAGAATACGTGAGGTTATTTCTTATTCCCAGTTTCAGTGATAATTGAGGTCAGACCCCCGGAAAAGTCTCTGTACTCAAATTCCACGGGCAGCCATATATGTGCAAATGAGCGAAGGCTGAAAACCACACACACACACACACACACACACACACACACACACATCTCTGAGCCGCAGGCGCAGTGTGAAAAATAAATATTTGATAGGAGGATGACCTACTTCCTGTGCCCTGAAAAGTTATTTGTCTTTTTCTGCCTCCATCCACCAGCAGAGGCCTGTTTCCTCAGGCCCTGCAGCAGGGAGTGAAAGATAGAGAGACACTTGTGTAGAGAGAACGCGGCGAGAGAGAGAGAGGAGGAGATACGGAAAGACGGAAGAGTTGGCGAGCAGCGTGAGAAGTGACCTGCAGAGCGAAAACATGTTCGATTGAAGTTTTAGTTCCTCTGCGGCAGAGAGCGTCTGCTGGCAGAAAGGGGTCTCATTGGTGGGAGTGCACCTTAAAGCAGCAGGGCTACCGGCTAACTAACGCTGATGGTGGAGCCCCGTGACACAAGTGAACAGCAAACCTGCCATCTGCATGAATTATACGGAGATTTGTAGTGTGACGGAACCGGAAACTATGTTTGTTGATGTGTGCGCCGCAAGGAAAGCGGAGGGAGGAGCTACTCAACCAGCGTACACACATGGCGTGGCGACGTCCCGAGGCAATCCTAATCAGCACCGATGGGCTCGAAAGTCGGTCAAAATCAGACCCTTTCACTGCTGCGCTGTTTTTTGCTCGCCTCGTGCTGTTCGTCCTTGCCGCACTGCTCTCGTTTACGACACTTCGCGCCATCGCGCTGGCAAAATACGCGGATTTGCGAAGTTACGACGCCAACTATCACGAGCGAAGAGCAGCGTGCAAAGCGTTCAGGGAGCAGCTTCTCATTTTTGGCCGGCGCCGGCTGTCCTTTTGTTTCTTGTGTGTCCGTGGTACACCTTCTGAAAGAATTTGTCTGATCTACGTTGAATCGAAAACTGACATACGCTGAAAGCTGGCATTAAATGTCTGGTCGGATGCCTTCAGATGTTGTGTACCTTGTGTGTCTTTGAGCATACAATTCCTGTTTAAATCCGAATTTTGCCAATTTCAGACTGAATTGTAATCAGGCCAAGTTCTTGTTTCCATTTCTGCAGTGTAAATTGCACCCAGAATAAGAAACCTGGTCGGGGATTAGAGAAACTTGATTTCCCCAGGTACATTTCTCCTGGTGAACACCGATTAGATGCCCATGTTTACAGGTAACCAGGTTTCTAATTGGATTTTTCTACAAGGATGCATGCGCGTGACCGAAGACTGCAGACAGAGAAAGTAACGGCCGAGCAGCACGGTAATGCCAGACAGACGCACAGCAAAAATAACTAAGAACTAAAAGTCAGTACCGACGCTTCCAAAATAAACCTGGAAGTTGGGGAAATCTGATAACTGACCTGTGTATTTTTTTTTTCCTTGAATAGTCTTATGTAAATATTGTGCAGGAATTTCACTTAAACTGCCAATAAACTCTGACTTCCTGGTGTAACACTTTCCCTGGATCTTCCTACAGCTTCTGCATTGTGGCGCCAGCGCACTAGCGGCCCCTTTAACCCCGCCTCCCTCGGCAGGCTCGAGCCGGCTAGCTTCCGCTAACTTGAATGGGAATAAAATGATTTAATTAATCGAGCGGCTCGCCTGGACTGTCCACATGCTCTCAGACCGACTGGATCTAATTTCAGAGTCATTTCACAGGGGTCGTCAGCCGCTCCTTTCACAATGTAAGTCTATGGCAAAAAGTCTCGTGGGGGACAGCGTGCATCACCTGACGGACCCGGACGTAATAACACCAGTAAGTCATACGCAAACAAATCAGCACACACGAGACCGACCTTTTATTTTCACAACAAAATTTATTAGAAGAATAGTGGTTTTGAAAAGAAGTTTCTAGCATCCAGTGAATACTACCTTACACAACATTACAGCTGAAATGTGTGGCAAAAATGGCAATTTTCTTTTTTTTACCAAATTGAATATAACATAACCAGTAAAGTATTTTACACATGCACAAAGACAGATCTAATCAGCGTCGCCTGACTTTAAATGCAAAACGAAGGTTTAAAAAAAAGACTGTAGGAAATCAAATCATCATCTTTCATCTTTTTGTCAAACAATTCACAGACATTGAGACAATTTAGTATCGATCAGCCCAATCAGAAAATCAGAACTGGCATTTAAACAGGGAGAGAGAAAGAGAGAAGTAAAACAGTGCAGTCAACCAAACTAAAACCAATTATTGTAATCCTTGTTAAGTGCTTACTTACACGGACATCGATAATATAAGCTTATAAAGTCCAACTCACAAGGTACAAAATAAGAATGAAAACAAAAAAATTATTGTACATAAATAAAACTACAATATGAGAAAAATATCATTTAAATTATACAATTTTTTGTTAAACTGTAAACAGTAGATATTGAAAAAATGAGGTCCATTGGGGGTATTTGGAGAACCTGTGTGCGTGTGTAGGTGCGAGTGTGTTCGTGAGAGGTACAGTCCGGGTGGGACCAAATCGTGAAAGGGGGCTTGGGCGTCCTGAGCTTCGGCACAGCGCCCCCTAGGGCCCGCTGGACCGAAGGAATGAGGTATATCGTCAAACCCAAAAGACAAGATCTCAGTGGAAAAGAGGGAAACGCCCAGCAGGCCCCGCAGCGGGGCGTCCAGCCACGCGTTAAGAACCGAGGTGAGATTACGAAACGTTAAAGAGATCTCAGCAGGACAAAAGTCAAGACCGAAGAAATTAAGAGGCTTGCTGTTCTAACCAAACTAGAGTCCAAAACCCCTGGACAACACTTCCTGCGTCTTCCCAAATATCACAAGGGGTTTCCAACCCAATCAGAGCTCTCTCTATCACAATAAAATCAGGTTACTACCAAACCCAACATCAGGAATGTAGAGAGTAATCTTAAGAGTTCATCAAACGTCACTGACTAGATTGTTGTAAGAGGTGCACAATTTAGGCAAAGCTCAAAAGACACTCCTGTCATCCAGACCAGGCCAATAAGTAACTGCTTCTGCATGACTAGGTCTAGAAAAACTGACTCTAAAGTCTACAGGAGACTTCCATGGCGTCGGCCACGCTGCGTGCAGCGACACAAACACGTAGCAACATACAGCAGAAGTTTCAACCAATAAAGCGGAGAAGAGTGTCGACGAACGAATGAGAACAATTGCACCGAAAACGTTCTGCTCCAGCCCGGTCCCTTCACAGCTCTGCAGGTTTGATCCCAGAGCGTCCAGCTGAGCTTCACCATTTTCTGGATCCACTTGCGGCGGGTGAGGCATTACTAAGTTTTCCCTGAAGCTTTAGAAGAACTGAAGGCAGATCTGTCACATTCCTCTGTTGTGTGTAACGCCACTGGCGGCAGAGGGAAAAAACTTAGCACTTCAACCAGACGGTTACCTGAACTGTTAACTGTGGTGTTCTCCGGTTTTTAAACCAACATACCGTATGAAAGATTGCGGAGGCTCACAACACCGTTTAAAAGCCAAACCACAGTTTTGTGCACTTGTATGAAATGTTTGTTTTAAGAGGTCAGCTCGGTGTAAGTCATCGTTACGTTGGTGCGGTACCAGGCGGCTGCGTCGATGCCCGGCACAGAGTAAAAGCCATGGCACCCGATGCAAGTCAGAGAGACAACAAAGTGCAAACAAATACTCAGCAGTCCTGAACTGAGAATTAGATTGACATTCATAAGATACTAAAAATATCCGGAGATCGAAAAATAGAGAAGGGACATTTAAAGGATAGAAAAAGAGTAATCCCATGAGTAGAACACAAAATAACAAAACTCTAAGGGCTAGAAAAAAAATGCTTCTGATCTTTTAAAGGGTAACGAAACCGCCAATCTACTTTTTACAGTTGAAAACCACTGTATATGGGTATTTAGTAGTGTTGTTGGTGGATTCAGGTCCAAATGTTGACATTTTAGTGCAAAGTCTTTTTGAATTCCACATATTGTGTTAGAAATATGCATAGCGACCGCCCTCTACAGGTTGAAACCCAGCTATTGCAATAAAGTTTTGCTAGTGGCTGATCTGGAGGCAGGTGACGGATACGGAGGCAGCTTACCAACCAACCCCCCTCCAAGTTGAAAAGTCACATGTCACACGTTTCGCTGCTCCGATTGGTTGTAGGCCTGGGCCCTGCAGTCTGCAGTCCACCAGGCTCACGGAACTCAGATCGAACTGTCGAAACAAGGCAGTGCTGATCGAATATGAAAAAGATTCTGTTACTGCATTGCCTATTTCCTGCCTCAAATGTTTTCAGACACACATTTTGGTGGACTGTTACGCGGTAATTTGAGAAAGTTTGTGACCATGTTTTTCCTGCTTGAAAACGGGACTAAGCTCGGTGCTAGGTAACGTCACACATTTCGACTGGTTGTAGTCCTATCCAATTGCGCTGCCCACGTTGTTACTTTTTTTCACGTTTCAGAGGCATTTTTTGAATTTCCAGGGTAGAGGCACTTCAGCCAAAACTTTAGGGTCTAGTTGCTCTTTAAGATTTTGGCGGTGATTTTCGTCTTCATAGGGACAGGCTAATGAAAATAAACCATAGGTTGATCACTGCTAGGCCTCGGTGTAGATTAAGTACCTGAATAGGAGTGAGAGCAGTGCTGTTGAGGGTCCCTGAGGGTGTCTGGGTGATGTAATTTGGGTCTGTAAGGCGCCCAGAGAGAGGCATCTTTTCCTACAGACAGCTAGGATACGTTCAGAGATGCAATTCTTCAAACGTTGTACACTGTTCCATTGAGTTACCATAAGAGCACAGGTAGATTCATGTTCCTAAAAAACAGCTCTGAGGCTAAAATATGGTTGAAGAACAACTGAGGAAAATCAAAAAGAGCAAACTGTTCACATTTATTTCTTACACAGCCACACAGATTCATACTCATACACACTTTTTTTTTTTTGTAACTTTACACAAAGAAAAGAATTATTGCAAAAGAGCTTTAGCCAAAAACCACTACGAAAGCTGTTGCAGTGACAGACAAACACCTTCGGTGCTCCTCTTTCTCCGGAAAGAGATTTTTTCTTAGGGGCAATTTTTCATATTCAAAACATCAGAATCTGTCCTGCGGACAACATCCCAAAGAAAAAGAAAAAGCGCTTTTGGATTAACCAGCCTCTTCAAACCAAAGGACTGATACAGGGGTATGTACACCAGCATGCAAAAATATCGAGAGGGTCAACGTTCACAAAACCATCCGTCACTCCCTACAAAGCTTGAGGGAGAAACGTTTTCTAATGACTTCACTGTCCATTAGGTTATTTAGAGAAGCCGGACAGATCATCAACCCCCCCCCCCGCTTACTTCATTTTAAACAGTCTTTACTTTTCTAGACATAAAAACACAAACCATTCCTCCTCAGTGCCTTCAATATACACTTCCACCTCACCTGTGAAAAAGACAGGCAAGAGATTAAGGGTAAAGCAGTTCTATATACAACTGTCCTGAAGACTCCACCCCCACAACCCTTTAGCCCTCCCACCGTGACTCTCACATCCAAGTCATCTTCATAAATATACTGTTTTTACAGTGTCCACTTCAGAAAAAAACCCGCCCGCCCCCCCCCCCATTTTCACAGAATCAGGCTTAAAGAAGACTTGAAGACTACAACTACACTAGATCCTAGTTCTACTACTTCTTCTTCTGTTAACAAAAACTCAAGTCGCCCTGCCCCTTTGCCCTATGCTACATCATGGGGAAATAACAAGCAAGAACAGAGTAAGAAAACGAACACCAAAAGCAACAGAGTGGGCGTGGTTTTACCTAACATACTGCACTGGACTTCTGTATGTTTCCCTGAATCATTATTGGAAAAGGCTCATCCTCTTCCTTTTCAAGATAAAAGTATATGACATTAGAGATTTGTATATACATATGCATTTGTGTTTGTCTGTGTGGGGCTTGTATAGGTATATCTATGTGCCACGTATAGAGTATTTCTTATTCTTAAATATGTTTAGTTAAATTAGAGGTTAGTTGTGTTTGCGTTTTTTTTTGTTTTTTTTACATTCAGTTTCAACAACAATAAAGAGTACATACGTACATGAAGAGGTATGCAAAAGGAACAACGTGGGGACTGTGTGGTTCCACGTGTTGGCCGTCATTCTTTCTGCCAAACCCACTTTTAAAATCACAAGACAGGAGGATTTTTTTTTTGTTTTCATGAAACCCTATCGGTTGCAAGTGTGTCTTCTGAAAACAACCTCCTTTCCGTCTTTAACTGAGGAACGCAAGGTGGGCTGCGAAAGGCTCGAGACCAAGAAGGTTCACAAATTAAAAAAAGATGGAACGCATGAAGGGAAACCAAAGCGGTATGAAAAGCTAAGAAACCTCCCGTGGGTGCTGAGCACTGCATGGCAAAAGAAGCAAGGGGCGAGAACAAAGACAAAGGACAGGAGATGAAAGTGGAGATTGAGTGTTGATGGACAGGATCTGACAATATGGGGAGGTTGTCAAGGTTACATGGATTTGTTTTCTGAGGTATTCTGCGTTGTAAGGTTTTTTTTTTTCTTCTTTACATTTGTTTTGTTTTTTTTCACACCAGATGGAAAACATTATCAAAGACTGAAAGAAAGAACAAACACTCAGCGTTGCTGTCCCAAACGCAGATTCAGTCAAAGCGCACGTTTTTCTGGTGTTTACGAGCAGCTCTCTTTACTTTTGACATTCGGGAAGGCAAGTCTTGTAAGTTAGATCTCCAAGGGACCAACGAGATGGCCGTTAAGTGAGCTCCGCGTGAGCCGCCCCTCCTAAGAGTTATTCATATTCACAATCCTTGCTGTTTATAAAGCACTGAAAAAGTATTTGGCTGAAAATAATATACTGAATCAGTCAAAAAGAGCCTTTTTACGTGATGGTGTTCTGGCTTTCATGAGTCAACTTCAGCCAGATGAGTTTGGGTGTTCCACAGAAGAGTTTCTGAATAGTTTTGGCAGTGGGAGTCATCTGCACGACATTTAATCTTCTGTACTGCCAAACCTTCTTGCTGAGGACTGAATTCCGATATCCGCTCACCGAGTGCCGGTCTGTCTGACCTGACTATCGATCGTGCTCATGAGCCCGTGTTGCTCCTCAGCTCGACTATAAATACACTGGCTGGTGGGGTGCACACATCTGCATGTAGCGTAGTCTTCGCAACTGACTGGTAACAGAGAAGGGCACATGGTCGTCAAGACTCCAAAGTTGAAAGACGACAAAAAGAAGGCTCACAGCAATTTCAACAAAACTCGTTAACGGATTTTTTTTTTGTCTTGTTTTTCCATTTTTAAACACAGAAACTAAAAGGTCAAGCCCGAGCCCGTTACCCTGAAACATCAAAACAAGAGATCAGAGACATTATACAACATTAACCTTTAAAACCTTTAAAATATTAAGTCTCTTTTTCTGTAGAGTTCATGAAATTTGCTGAAATATCCACCGACTGCTAAACATAACACAAACAGTTCTCAATATGGCAGAGGATATTGACAACCCTTGTTGCTGAAAGAACCTCAAGCCCTGTCTTAGAAAATCTAAACCTGTAAGTTCGTCATCAGAGCAAAGCGTGGCAAAGCCTCTGTGAAAGGTGTTCAGAGGCCTCTGGGTCGTGTATACAGTCCCAAGAGGCGGCAGTGAGGTTAATGAAAAGGCCTTATGAGTGGAGAAGGACCTGGCGCTGCCCAGGAACAGCCCATCTCTGCTAGGATAAACGAGGACCTGACAGCCCCACTGCGCTCACGCTCTACTGGCCAAGGATGCTGACAGGATGACACGCAGTTAGCAGGCGAAGGTGAACGGAAGGGGGTTATGATTTTTCATCAAAGAGAGTGACAATAAAATCAAGCAACGTTTACTGAGGTGTGGAAGGTAATGTGTGGCCTTACCCGGGCCACCTACGGCAGTGCTGCAGCATCACGGTGCCACTCCAGAAACTTCACACTTTTGAGTGACAGGACAATCACGAGCTGACATTTCTGAGAGGAGAAACAAGAAGAGGAGATCGTAAGGGTCAGCAAACCATAAGAGGACACCGTCTTTGAGGTTCGCCGGCGGCGAGGCCTGACAAATCATCCAGCTAACTCTTTGCGGCATTTAACGTTCATCAAAACCCTTCCGAACCAGCCGGCATGAGTGTTCATAAGGCCTGGAAATGCTATGAAATGCTTGCAGTGGTACTTCGCTGGCAACGACCGACTCTGTTTTTGTTTTCAAATCAACTTTGTGCAACTGACTGACTCCTGAAGCAGTCGGCACCTGAAAGGATCCCCGCAGGTAGGTCCTCGTGACAGACTTAGGTAGCAAATACAACAGAGACGAGCAGAGAGAAGGACAAATACATGCTCGTAAATGCTATCACATGGATACAAATATGTGTAAGACAAAGAAAGAGTTGGACAAAGATTTTGTATAATCAGGTCTTCTCTCAATAGCATTTCCTTTGAAAATGCACAAGACGAAGGCCAAACAATCAACATTAGAAGCAGCATCTACACATTATGACTTGTATTTTGTACAATGGCATCAGTTCTGCTAAATTTTCCGAAACTCAAACCAAAACCTCCATGCTCATGTGCGAATGGAGGAGACAAACCGGTGTTAGCAGAGCTGGATTTGAGTTCAGAGCAACGGAGACCACTTGGTCCATGTAGGTGGCTCTAAAGGGCCAGACACACCTCACCACATGGGAACAATGCTGCAAGATTGTCATGGCAACACACAAGGGCACCTCGATGAAATGCACTCTATCGCAGAGCTTTCTGACCAGATTTCCTCCACACAGCCCAGGCTTTTATTTTCTAAATTTCAGCCTGCACATCAGGTCTGATATTTTGTCCCTAATAGTCCCTTTCTCTCTCTAAGTGGAGTTTCAGATCAACCGCGGAAACCTTTTTATCGTCGACGCAACGTGCCCAACGTTCGTTTGTGAGGGGAATTTCAGCTTTGTTCCATTAAAAGCCTGTTGTTTAACTGGCGTGGGGGTGGGGATGGTGACCTTAAGCAGGCCTATTATTCTCCTGTACTTCACTAAGATTTCATCCTCGCACTCCCATCCACCTCCTCAGACCATCATGTCTGTCTGCCATCTGTAACAAGGCTTTCTGACGAGGGGGGGGGGGGGTGCTCGAGCAGACAGTGTGAGAAAATGTTTGCCTGTGAGTCTTTCACAGTGCAACATAATCGCAGAGGAGGCTGGGAATTAAAGCGGATGAATTGGACCTGAATCTTCTGCTTGGACAGAAGAATGCTGTTCCTGAAGCAGCCGCTCCGTGATTTCACGCAGGTGGTTAGATTAAATGTGATTAAGAAACCAAACCTTAACAATTCCATTTGAGATTGTGATTATTGTCTTCAAAAGGCACTCTTAATTCCACTGATTGAAGAGCAACAAATATATAGTCACTTATTCCTAAATGTGAATAAGAAGGTAAGTGTGGTCCATGTAGTAGATTATTGAGCCAGGGTGCGAAATTTGTAAATCAACAGCTTTAAATAATGTCGAAGGATAAAAGCCACGCTGCAGTTAGCAACTGGAGAGTGCGGTTTGAAAACACATTCAGCACCTTTTAAAAGCCCCTTTTCAAAGCACACGATTTTGTAAAAGATTATGAGTGAAGTACAGTATTAAAGGATGAATTCAAGGAGTCTTTATCAAAATCCTGACCTAGCCTTCAGACATTTTTGACTGATAGGTAACACTGCATGCTCTCACTTTATCTGAGTTGTAACATAAAATAATGGCTCATACCATCACCTTTCAACATTATGACTTTTATCTTTGGAGTCAAAATTTTTGCACTCTACGTCCAGAGTTTTCTTCAAATGTCCTCCAAACCACCGAGCCCCTGCCAAATTCCTTGTTTAGTGAATTAGAACGGAGGGGAGGGGAGCTTCTTGTGTTGTTTGCTGCAGATCAGCATCACTCCAGAGGTGTGTCTGGCCTTTAAGATCTGTACTCAGCTCTGCTTTCAAAACCAGACTGCTACTGAGCGACCGCTTGTCACAGCTTCACAAATGCTTTGACATTTACAGCACTTGGCATCACACTCCATGACAGAGGAGATGCACATTTTAACAGATCCGTCAGCGATGCTTTGATAAATGTCTGGGGGGGAAAACAACAGCATGGCAAAGGTTAAAACACACAAGGAGAATTGTAACTGTCAGTCAATGTGCTCATTGTGTTTTTTTGTTTTTTCAAACTGCACTCAAAGTAGAATAGATCTTGTTACAAGAGAGACATTCTTTCTTGGATATGTAGTTAAAAGAAAAACCCAATCCAAAAACACACCAGGCAGTTTCTCAGTTGGGGATTTAAACCTAGTCCTGGACTATTCGCTCAAAAACTACTTTAGTCCAAGACTCTGGACTGGGAGCATGACCCAAAATATTTTGCTCCTGGTGTTCTTTGCATTCCTGCATCTATGTTTGTTTTTTTTCTTAGCTCATAGTGTTGTTTGTCTATAGGTGGAGAATCCAATTTCTAAACCCACAGGAACCTCGATGGACCGGCATGCAATGCAGCCGCAAGACACAACGTGAGGGCCACGTTTCTCTTCTCTTACCTGGAAAATGTTTTACTCCTAAATATGAATGAGACAATGTACTGTGAAAAGGACCTGACTGCCTCCACAGTAAAGTGTAGACACTGAAAACTGCAGGGAGTTTGCCACTGACAGCGGCAGAAATAGACGAGGCAGGTTGAAGGAAAAGAGAAACTTCAACAAAATAACTGCAGGAATGCACAGAACATCCGACTGGGCAAATATAACAGAACAACCGAAGGGAGGGTTTTTCCTTTTAAAAAAAAAAAAAAAGATTGCTAGGTAAAAAAAAGAAAAAAACTGTTAAAAGGAAGAAAAGCTGTCTTTGTTGAAAACAAGAAACAAAACAAAGTGATTTTCACAGAGGCAGTTCCTGCAGTGTCCCAGATTAAAATAAGCTAGCAAGGCTGATGTTCTGCAGGCTGTGGACAAAACACACCCACCTGCTTCTAAAAGAGAAATGGCAGACTCCCTGCTTCATAATTATAGATATAACCCGCCCACACAAAGTGTGGCTACCTGATGAGGAGGGAGAGTGTTTGTTGCTGTAGGTGCGTCATGTCTCTGTGTGTGTGTGTGTGTGCGCACTGCTCTTCCACGGCTGTATGTGCTAGAGAGAATACAGGATTGTGTTCACAGAAACCTTGCTTCTGTCTTTTAAAGAAATTGTCTTTTTTTTCTTTTTTTTTTTAAGAAAACAAAGAAAGGAAAGGAAGATGCACGGAGGACGGCGGCAAGAAACAACAATTATTCAAAAACTGCTTTCGTCAGTCGCATCTAAAAATCTGGAAACTAGCCGTAGTACAAATCCTGATTCTTGTTTGTGTTTGTGTGTGTCTGTGTGTGTGTGTGTGTGTTTCCAGTGTACAATCAGCTGCTTTGAAGTGGTCGGACCTGAGGTTTAAATGACAACCAGATATGCAGCGTGACACAAAAAGAAACAGCAGAAACCTCTCCGCAGAGAGGAGCATGGCAATCATGTACATTATGGGTCTTTCTTTCCTGGTAGCCCGCTGCATCACACACCATCCCGAAACAAAATGGCACGTCATGTGGCGTCTGCAAAGTGAGGTTACAGTAGTTGCTGTTCGACATTTTTTTTTTCTTCTTTTATCACATTTTTGCCCTTCACTCAAAAGAAAGAAAAAAAGAAAAAAAAAAAACAACCTGGAAAAGCAAAAGAGAAATCGATTGGTTTACCTGAAGATGCAAAACCAGTAAAATAAATACATATATATATAGCTTTTTTTCATTTTCATAATATAAAGGTACATTTTCCTGTGTGTGGGGTGTTTTTTTTTGGAATGCAGTGTAAAAGATTTTGGATAGGATATTTTTCTTTTACAAGACAGCAGATAAAGGAAGGTTAACTTGTCCACCTGTCCCCCCAATCTCCCCTCTGGGTCTCTGATTTCTCTGGGTGTGAGAAATAAAAAATGCGAGGGAAAAAAACCACAAAAAAAAACCCCTGTCAAGTTTCACCCTGGAGTTATGTTACACCTAAAAACTACATAAACCACAAAAGAAAAGAAAACTTCAGTGAACAAAAACGCCTTGTTCTTTCTCAGACCAGGGTGGGACCGACCTGACTTATCGCCTCCAGGGTGGGACCCGACCTGACTTATCGCCTCCAGGGTGAAACCCGACGACTGAATCCCAAAATTGTTTTCACTTTTAGAGGAAGAAATGAGAGGTTTGCAGCCCTCCCATGCCAACCCCAGGAATACCAGTGTAATCGCCGTGGGCCTTTATTTTCCTCAATCTGTTGCTCATTATATACTTCTACAAGGTTTTTGTTGTTGCAAAAAAATACCTGAAAAAGTGGTAGGGTGGCAAATATTGGTCAGTCAGACACTTGAAGCGTCTCCCTCCTCCCTTCGCAATAGGGAGGGGAGATAAAGGAAAACGAACAGATAATAATAGAAAAGAAACAGCGGAGGATACTATATTTCCCAGAGTATCGGCTATCCCTTCACCAGGCTCCCGGGTAAGGTATACATAAAAGTATGAGGCACGGAAAGGAGTCATTATTCTGAGATTGAGGTATAGCACTTGGTCTCTGCTGACCAAGTCGACATATAGTTTATATACTGTATATATACGTCTATAAATTACATCTTGTACAGGTAGTTAAGTCTGCGCCATTTTCCGACTGACAAATATTGCTGCCCTTCCCGTTGGCTCGATCCTGAGACATTTACAGTACTGAAGGCTACTGTCGCACGCCCGCGTCAGAAAACGACTGCGTTTCCAATGCAAGCAGCGTAACGTGAAACTAAAAGCAAAAGAATAAAAACAACAGTCTGTTAAAAATGAACTGACAGTGCCACCTTTTTTTTTTTTTTGCAGATCACTGTTCTGGTTTTGTAAGTTTGAGATATTCATTTCAGTTCACTACATTCATTATGTGAGTATTTGTTAATCTATGTATATAAATAGATATATATACTTTTCTCTTAAGTATATAATATAGCATGAGGCTTCTTTAAAAAAAAAAAAAAACAGCAGTGAGACTCAGTTGCAAGGAGGAGGACTTTTTCGGACAGGGGGAGCCGTTAACCACATGACTATAAACAATTAAAAGAAATCCAAGAAAAATGAAGTGAAATAAATATACTTGAAATGGCATGCACCTCAGTAGATACAATCAGGCTGAAAATTGGACTTTTTTAAAAACTTGAAATTACTGGTATTTTAGAACGCAATGCCAAATTCATAGCAAAAGTCAAATGCACAGTAAGGGTCAGGAATTTCTTAAAGAGAGAATATTTTAGTGAGTTTTGTGTAAATTAGACACAGAGATAGTTTGGCCCTCGAGGAATCGCCCCTTTCAGGGGAATTAAGTTTAAGTGCTTTTTGGAGTGTATCCGTACAAACTTGTGCGTTAAGTGCCAATTATACTATTTCTACACATATTTTTTTTTTTCATTTAGCAGCACAAATGCATGCTTCACACGCATTACATGAAACAGGCTAACAGGCAGAGTGCCATGAGTTTGTTTAGTTCAGTTTTGTTTTGTATTTTTTAGAGGGAGGGGGCACAATGCAAGTCGCGTTTTGTCACTGTATTCACAGCTGTGAGCAGTGAGCAGCTATCATGCCTTTCATCAGAGGCGTGTTCATAAGAAGTGCTTTACTATCAACAGTGGGGTTTCAATCCTGTTTTAACTATCGGATCAGTGCATTGTCCTTTGCTGGGTTCAACTTGATACACAAAACAACCTTTTAGACACTTCAAATGCTCAGCATTGTCAAAGTGTTGGATGCATTTCATGCATTACACGGCAATACTGTTGTTCCAGGAGTCTTTTCTAGAGCTTTTCCCATTGGCCATGCGTACCTGCCAATCAAGCCAAGGGAGCTACAAAGCTTAAGGTGGATAACAAATCACCACAGAGGGGAAACTTAAGATTGTATGCAACATGTAGTAAATGATTCTAATTCTTATTAGACTGTGATTAATTCATAACTTAGCATGGGTTTGAGCAGCTCTGGCTCGGGATTAACTGTGTTGAGATCCTCTCAACATAATATATTCAATTGACCCGACCCCAAAATCAGCCAAAAAACAAAAAAAGTGGTGCATGCCATTTTTAAGAAGATAATCAAAGGAAAAATGACCCAAATCAAATAAATAAAATGTACAATACGTTTCCAAAAGGAGTGAATCATCATCATTGTATCTGAACAGAGAAGTACAATTCTCATGTTAAAAATCTCACAGACTGGGTGAGCACCAGGCAGTGTTCGGAGCGAAGAGCAACATTTACCACAGAGCAAAAAAACATGACAACCAAAAGCTTTTGTTGTCTCCTTCAATCTTTTCCTCATGGAAAATACCAAAAGAGCAACTCTCTTTTTCTCTCTTTCTGCCTGTGTCCTCTGAGGGATATTCTTTCACCGCCTGGTGAAGCGAGATGACAGTTTTTCTATCCCTGGTGCTTCAGTTGCGAGGGGAGGGAAAACGACGAGACGACACTACACAAAACTGAACTTGTTCAAGCTGTCGACCTTTTTTTTCTTCTTTTAATCGTGGAGGTAATTGAGAGGAAAAAAAAAAAGAGTAGTTTGGGTCCAAGCTGCAGCTTTCTGAAAGTCTTCACACACTAAAGCTTTTTTCATCCATCTCTCTGCCCTCCTCATCGCTCCCTGCTCCAGTGTCCCCCAGAGAAGAGCTACACTACATGCATAACTTTCATAGCTTTCTTTCTCTCTTGTTTTTTTCTCTTACTTTTGAAAAGTGCTGTTGTAGTTTTGCGCCATAAGTTTGATCCCCTAACCCAACGTTAGTGTTTTCTGTTCTTTTTCGTGATTCATTAGCAGGTCCATCTGCTACGGCGCTGCCATTTTTACTCACATACTCACATTAGTGAGAGGCGGGTCTTGTCCTCCTCTCTGTCCACTATAGGTCCAACACGAAATTACCATATTTGAAACCCACATCATCTGTCTCAGTTACCCTGAGTTTATAAATGAGGAGTAAAGAAATCACCCAGAATCATGGATTGGCTTTTACATCATCAGTCATAATAATTAATAATATATTAAATATGCCTTTCCCTCGCCTCTATCAACTACCCCTCCCCACTGCATATTGCCCACCCACCATCCCAAAATGAACCCTCTATAAATGCACAATGATGCAATAAACTGCCTTTAAAACTGTCTTTGAAGTTTGAGGGAGAAGAATTTCTTTTAAAACTCATTAGCTAAGCCGATTCTGCTTAGTTTGATTAGAAAAGGAAAAAAAACATCAGCAATGTGTTGTTGTTAGCTGAGACTAGCTAAAGCCTTGTATAGGCGCTAGATGATCAACTGGATAGCAGCAGAGTTTCACATTCTGATCCTAAAAGGCCTTCGTCCAATAGAGATGTCCATGAGGGGATGAGCTCACTTAGGTCACCATTTAGGGGGCAACTTGAAGGCGGCTCGGGCATTCCAGGATCAGCAGTGAGACACTGATGGAGGTCCATGAGGTAGCATTCCACCTAAAACATAGCTGATCCATAATCAGATTACCCCTCAACTTGACCCTTCGCAAAAAAAGAGGGTTTTAGAGCTTCCTGGGATCTGATTGTGAATCGGCGTACGCAGGCGATGTGCACCTCTGACCCGTTGCGAGGTTGTGACTGGGCTTCAGAGACAGACCATAATAAGTGCACGATGCATGGGCAACAATGCCGAGGTAACCTGGTCTGTAAGCGCCAGCCCCAAAGTGTAGTGCAAAAAAAAAAAGAAAACAAATCAAATGAAAAGATAAAGATAGAGGAAAAGATGTCGATTATAGTAGTCAGTAGTGTCCACAAAACTCACAAACATGCATCCCTGAACGACTTTTGTGTGTCTTTTCTCATTCAAAAAGGACGGGTTAATGTTGCTTTTGTCCGCACAGAGATTAGCAGAATATCTTAAGGAGGAAAGAAAATGTTTGCAGTTAAAGCGTCATGGTTACCTGGCAATAAGAGAATGGGTTTTGATTCAGAACCCTGGTGAGGAATATCAATGGTATGATTAAACCTTACAGTTGGCTTCAAATGTAATTGACAGTTCACTTATCAGTTCAATTTTCAGCTAGTACTCCATGAGAGAGGGGATAATTTGTCAGTTTTTTTTTTAAGGAGTTAATTTCCAACCTTGCCGTCATTATCCCCCCAAATTGGAATGGTCCAAAGCCCAAACTGCATTTATAAGCAACAAGAGTTCAGAAAACAGGGGGTTTGGGTTTTTGGGCTGGGGATTATCAGCATGCTTATGTAAATTTCATTAATTGTCATTTAACTAATGTCTTTAACTGCATTTGTTAAGCCCCTGGATATAGAAGCTAAACAAATCATCCGATTAGTTGTATATCTCCAGTTTGTTTTAAGAATCCTCCTCATATTATCCCTGCGTTTGTGCTCACCCAGATACTGCAAAGTAAATTGGCACAAATATAGCCCCATCCGTTTTCAAATTACTTAAGTCATTTGACTGAGGTTTACATGTGTAAGTCGTTTAGTCGATTGGTTTGAAATTGTCATCAATCTCTTCTTTTACGTTGACCTTGAGCTCAGCAGCTGCCAGCGGCTGGCCGTCGTCTCGTGGGGTTGAGGTGGGCGTGTTCTCTGACTCCGCAGGAAAATCCTGGCCTCCTGCTTCCATCTTCATCATTAGCTTAAGCTTCTTCTTTGGGGGGTTCTTCAGAGTTCCCATGCGCTCCTTGACCTTGTACTCCAAGGTGCTGTGCGGTATCCCGTACATGTTCTGAGCCTTGGACACGCTCATCTTCCCGCTCATCACCACTGCTATGGCCTCCTCCAGGATCTCGCTGTTGTACTGGCGATAACGGCCCCTCTTCTTCCTCGGCTGCTTGGAGTTTGGGTCCCCTTCCACGTCAGAGGTGGAGTATGCTGGCCCGGAACTGGAGTGGTCCAAGTCGGAGCTCCAGTAGTCAGCTGCCCCATCCAGCAGGCTTCCAAGGCTTCCTCCCCTGCGGTTCTGCTTGGGCAGGATGGCTCTCAACTTCCGACTCAGGGTATTCTCCCCATGTACACCACCCCCAACCCCCATGGCACCATAGCCGTACAGCTCAGAGGCATGGGAGTCCCAGGAGAGATCCATACCCCGAACCTGGGGGATTTTTAGGTCAACAGGAGGTGAGTGGCCCTGGTCTCTCTTGCCCTCATTGTGGTGGTGTTGGGCCTTAGAGACCTGATTGTGGTGGTGATGGTGGAGGGAACTCTTGATGGAGAAGGCTCCGTGGTGGTGATTCTCCAGGAATGTAGGCAGGTCTTTGAGGTCACTGAGGGCCCCACTAAGAGCTCCACTGGCCTGCTTTAGCTTCAGCAGGCTGTCGAGGTGGGCCTTGCTTCCCCAGAAAGAGGAAGAGCCCTTCTGGCCAAGCAAGGAGTGGGACTGCCCATGACTGAGCAAGCCGGCTGACTCTAGATTAGCCAATGAAAGAGCAGCAGGCTGGCTCAGGAGGCGGTGCTTCTGGCTGAGGAGCTCTTCCTTGATACGCAGTGAGCGGGCCATTGGGGGCTTGAAGGAGTTGGAGTTGATGTAGCTCTCCCTCAGTCCGTCCTGCGAGCTTCTCTGCAGCAGCCCATCCTCCTCAGTCACCTCTGGCAGGGTCTGTTCCACTTTGAGCGAACGTCTGGATGGAGGGGAAAAAAGAGGACAATTTAGGAACAGTGTCAGGCATCTCGTTATAAGGCAAATTTTGAGACCGGGGTTTGATGCATACTGCATTTTCTAATTCAACATTATTGTCTGCAATGTGGTGCTCAGAATTATGTTATTAATCATGGGAGTTTTTACAATCCTACATAATGGGGGGAAAAGTTACCAGATGATTATTTAAAGTGTCGGCTCACCCAAATCGCAACATAACAACAGCACAAATAAATTACTTTTAAGAAACTCAACAGCAGCGTATTTTTTCAGAAACAACATTTTGACATAAACCACAGACATCACTGTCAACAGCTTTCATTGTCTACTTATTACTATTTTTTTGTTCCTCAGTGAAAACAATTTGCCTGAGTACCACTAGGGGTAAATGGGAAAATACAGTATTTTGTGACTTGCGTGAATTGACATTTTATCGTATGTAAAACAACAAATCTAACAACAAGTAGAGACTCATGAGGAGAGGTTTGAAAGCCAGGAAACAATACAAGATCATGGTTTTATCCCACTTATACCTTCTGCTTGAGCCAAGACCACACAAGGGTTTTGGAAACTCTAATGATTAAAACAATTTGTCAGATACACATTTACTTCTCTCACCCATGCCACCGTCACGGATCTATCCATCTGCTGACGCTAATGATGTTAATGACAAAGTTTAAAGACATTAGGTTGGTGTGTGAACATAGCGTTCTACGGAAGCAGTTATAGATATGACTGCCGGCCAGTGACCTATAAATTACTAACTACCAACAAACGTAAAATAAAAATCCACCATTTTGAACTTTCAGAATAACCTTCAAACCATTATTCAGCGAACTCCAAAATTCACTATACAGTGAATTTAAATTCTTCCCATCAAGTAGGACCTTAAAAAAAAAAAAAAAAAAAAATGAAGGCGAAATAACTTGATACCAGAAACAGAAATTGTAGATTCCTGACACTAGGCAGTAGTAATGTGTGGTATGTGCCTGCTGAGCTCTGCGTGCATTTTGTAGCTTAGGACATAAAAACATGTTAATTAATTTAAAATTAATTAAAATCTTTCAAAAGCCAACTGTTGATCTGGAAAAGATTATGAAATAAAAAAAAACACGTTTCACAACACAAAATGATGCTTATTTTTTCAGAATAAGTTTTATTGTGAGACACTGGATAATTTTACCTTTTCATGCCCTTAAATATAACAATCAAAAATGTTAATAATCCACAAAGGCAACATCATTACTTTATCGAACTTTTCACATCTGAACACATCATAACCTACGCAACCTCTGACAAGGGTAGAAGCAAGTAGACTTTGTTTTGCTTCAAACAGTCACAAGCCACATTTTTTAAAAACCTGTGTTTACCTGTCCCATGGATTTTTTTCGAATTTCGAATACACCGTATGTCTTCTTGCCAACGTGCGCTTGTCTGCAAGCATCTCACAATTCAAATTTCTGAAACCCGTCTCTGCTGCTGAAACATATGTTTACATGCAAAGTGCCTCCACTTGAACTGCTGCAGCCAATATTCCTACTGCTAAGTAACTATAGCAACAGTGGGAAGGCTCTTTAAAAAAATGCTCCCTTGGGGTCATAGTAACAGGAAATAGCTTTTCAAGTCAGCGGCGAGGGCACAGGGGAGAAGGAACTTGAGGGAAATACTGTATCTCTCCATTGGAGATACATTGTGGTGAGCTACAGTGCAACTGACTGTGTGATGTGGGAAGTCCACAGCAGGAGCTTTAAGACCGATTACCACAGTGGGCCGTCTCGGGCTCATTGAAAACAATACAGGGTTAACGAGAGGCTTTGGATTCTACACTCTTAATAGACCGTTCTGTTACACTAAGCAGAATGTCATCAGGGAAGAAAGTAATGAATCTGAGGATTCAGTGTGAGCATACATTAATAATACCCAATAGTAAAATGATGAATTACAGTTACTTTAAATATATGAAATAATTTACAAACTAAAAACACAAACGTGGTCAGAAAATGATTTTAAATTTAAAGGCCAGTAACCTGTAAACCCAACACTAACCTAGTATGTGCTTTTGGGATTGTCTGACTGTCAAAAGATGGACTGGTGTAATTCAATTCAATTCAATTCAATTTTATTTATATAGCCCAGTATCACAAATCACATTTGCCTCAAAGGGCTTCACAATCTGTAGCATACGACACCCTCTGTCCTTAGACCCTCGATTCGATTAAGGAAAAACTACCCAAAAAAAACCCTTTTAACAGGGGAAAAAAATGATAGAAACCTCAGGAAGAGCAACAGAGGAGGGATCCCTCTCCCAGGACGGACAGACATGCAATAGATGTCGTAAGTACAGAATAGATTTATAGCATCAAAACTATAACATATACAGCCTTGATGGCAAAATTGTTGTATATATATATATGTTATTATGTTAGAAATGTCTAGGTGGTAAAACATAAGGGAAGATGATGGGTCCAGATGGCAAACCGAGCAGCTCCCGGTGTAGCCCAACGAGCAGGACCCGAGCCACTCGTCCCCTTCACCATAGACACAGCAGCACTGCCCCAGCAGGTCGCCATAGTCACAGATCCAGTTACATCCCCGGACAGTGAAATACCTGCTGAAAGTTACACTAAAAAAGAATAGACGGACGACAAAGCACAAAACTCCGGGAGAGGGAAGAAGTCAAGTTAGTGACATGCATTTATGGGATGAGAATGCATACGGATGGAGAGGAGGACAGAGGTGAAAAGAGAGAGGTGCATCATGGGAAGTCTCCCGACAGTCTAGGCCTATAGCAGCATAACTAAGGGATGGTTCAGGACTCTCCTGAGCCGGCCCTAACTATAAGCTTTATCAAAGAGAAAAGTCTTTAGCCTATTCTTAAATGAGGAGATGGTGTCTGCCTCCCGAACCCGAACTGGGATCTGATTCCACAGGAGAGGAGCTTGATAGCTAAAGGCTCTGGCTCCCATTCTACTTTTGGAGACTCTAGGAACCACAAGAAACCCTGCATTCTGAGAGCGCAGTGTTCTAGTGGGGTAATAAGGTACTATGAGGTCTGTAAGATACGACGGTGCCTGACCATTAAGAGCTTTATAGGTGAGGAGAATGATTTTAAATTCTATTCTGGATTTCACAGGGAGCCAGTGCAGAGAAGATAATATTGGAGAAATATGATCTCTTTTCCTAGTTCCTGTCAGTACACGTGCTGCAGCGTTCTGAATCAACTGGAGAATCTTAAGGGACTTTTTCGGGCTGCCTGATAATAATGAATTGCAGTAATCCAGCCTTGAAGTAACAAATGCATGGATTAATTTTTCTGCATCATTTCGAGACAGGAAGTGCCTGATTTTGGCAATGTTACGTAGGTGAAAAAAGGCAGTCAGTGAGGTTTGCTTCATGTGGGAGTTGAAGGATAGGTCCTGATCAAAGATAACTCCTAGGTTCCTCACAGAGGTGCTGGAGGCGAGGGCAGTGCCCTCTAGAGCAATTAGATCTGCCGACAGCGATTCTCGGAGGCGTTCGGGGCCAAGTACAATAACTTCAGTTTTGTCCGAGTTTAACATCAGAAAATTTCTGGTCATCCAAGTTTTTATGTCCTTAAGGCATGATTGAAGGTTAACTAACTGATCAGTTTCATCCGGCTTAATCGATAAATATAACTGGGTATCGTCTGCGTAACAATGAAACTTTATGGAGTGCTTTCTAATAATATTGCCCAAAGGAAGCATATATAAAGTAAATAGTAGTGGTCCAAGCACAGAACCTTGCGGAACTCCGTGACTAACTTTGGTGTGCTCAGATGATTCATCGTTAACATAAACAAACTGAGATCGGTCTGATAGATAGGATTTAAACCAGCTTAACGCGGTTGCTTTAATTCCAATTAAATGTTCCAGTCTCTGTAATAGAATTTGATGGTCAATGGTATCGAATGCAGCACTAAGATCTAGCAAGACAAGTACAGAGACAAGTCCATTGTCTGATGCAAGTAAAAGGTCATTTGTAATTTTCAACAGTGCTGTTTCTGTGCTATGATGCACTCTAAAACCTGACTGGAAATCCTCAAATATACTATTGTTATTTAGAAAGTCACATAACTGATTAGCAACAGTTTTTTCAAGGATCTTAGAGATAAAGGGAAGGTTAGATATAGGTCTATAGTTGGCTAAAACCCCTGGATCCAGTGTGGGCTTTTTAAGGAGAGGTTTAATAACAGCTACTTTAAAAGACTGTGGTACATAACCTGTCAGTAAAGACAAATTGATCATGTCTACAAAAGACGTACTAACTAATGGTAGAACATCTTTAAGCAGCCTAGTTGGAATTGGGTCTAAGAGACAGGTCGAAGGCTTAGATGAAGAAATTGTCGACGTTAGTTGAATAAAGTCGACAGGAGAGAAGCAGTCCAAGTACACATCAGGTTTCACAGCTCCCTCCAACGCCTCTATGCTTGAAGATCGGTTGGCACCAGCTGAGGGCAGGACGTGATTAATTTTCTCTCTAATAGTCAAAATTTTATCATTAAAGAAGCTCATGAAGTCGTTACTGCTGAGGGCTACAGGAATGCATGGCTCAATGGAGCTGTGGCTCTCTGTCAGCCTGGCTACAGTGCTGAAAAGAAACCTGGGGTTGTTCTTATTTTCCTCTATTAGTGATGAGTAGTAGGCTGCTCTGGCATTACGGAGAGCCTTCTTATATATTTTAAGACTATCTTGCCAGGCTAAACAAGATTCTCCTAGATAGTTGGAACGCCATTTTCTTTCAAGTTTTCGTGATGTTTGCTTTAATTTGCGGGTTTCAGCGTTATACCATGGAGCTACCCTTTTTTGTTTTATTATCTTCTTTTTAAGAGGAGCAACAGAATCAAGTGTCGTTCGCAGTGAACCTGCAGCACTATCAACAAGATGATCAATTTGGGACGGACTGAAATTTGCATAAGAGTCCTCTGTTTTGTTAAGACATAGCATTGAGTGAAATTCAGATGGAATTTCTTCCTTAAATTTAGCTACGGCACTATCAGATAGACATCTACTGTAGTAGTATTTGTAAGTGGGGGTGGAACTACAGGCTACCTCCTCCTGTAGTTAATATTACATGACTTGATCATTAGAGGGTCCTGGTGAGGCATGGGGCCTCAGGCGGGAGGCAGAGTCCAGTCTTGAGGGGCTCACTGCACCGTTTCTATTCATTTTGCTTTTAGTCCTATTGCGGAAATACCTCACCATGCCAAGGTTCACCCGCTGGGCCCTCGCTTGCGGAGTGTATCAGCAGGCAATATTTAGTTGTGTTAGAATAAAAAAAAGAACGCTTGTGTGTCTGTAGAAAAGGTTTCGCTGAGCATAGTAGAAACGATTGTTTTTACATTTTTGAGTCTGAGAAATCCCTGTCTCTTCAACATCTGTCTACACACCGACTCTGTTACTATGGGGACTTAATTTTCCTGGGAAACTGTCAATTCCTTGGAACACTGACTCACTAACGGTGACCTCGACTTGGTCAAAACAAATACGCCAACCAGTAAAATATTACAAGTACCCCTCCACTCAAAAATGTGCATTGAATCTCTCTGATGTTTCTCCTAACTCCTGTCATCTCGAAGCCCACCGCCTTAACAGTTCAGAATTATCCTTCATTGTCTCATTTCACTGTTTCAACAGCAAATGTTTTTACAATTTAAGGTTTATTACAACTTAGGTCTTATTTCCATACTTTTGGCCATCATTTCCATAAGTTATGATCACACTGTACTCACTAATCTAATTGCTGAGATCTGGGAACATGGCCAGATCCCAACAATGAGGTCCAAGGTAGCAACAAACACAGGCGATCAAAACAGTTTGATAACAAGCAGTGTAGCCAGAGTATCTAAACCCCTGTTTGATGGTTAAAACCGAAACTGTCCACATCCGAAATCTCTGTAATAATCCCTCACAAATATGGCAAGTACATACAAGTACAGCAGGTAGAAGTTAAACCAGGACGTTTGTCTTTAAACTGTGATGTTTAAGACACCAAAACAATAAAAAATAAGACCCGGAGTGTAATAGACTAGACTAAAGCCCCTGTTTAAATGCCAGGCCCATGGCTGAAAATCTGTGGCTGCTGTTGCTCCATTGTTAATTGTCTTTCTGTTTACTTCAATCCAAAACTAGTGTGGTAAACAGTGGCTTTGTTTGGTGGCTTTGTGTGTAGCTTTCACCACGAAGAACCACCCATGTGTTAACTGCAGTGTCTCAGTCCAGAAAGCAATCGGAGGTGTATTCACTGCGGGATCAAAGAGAGGTTGCCGACGTGGTGGGCACAGGTTTTCAATCCAGCATTTGTTGCTGATCTGTGTATCGAACCCCTACTAATCCATCTGTGGCCTACAGATCAAAAGTATTCCTGGATTAGCGTTGATTGTTTGTTCCCTCTAGATGCAAGAACCGAGTATGATGGCTACTGATTCAAACGTGACTTCAAGGCAGAATACATGTTTATGAATAAATGATCGGGCTGCAACACCCAGGACTGTCAATAAATGACATGGAGACGAAAAGAGAAAACGCAGTCCAAGCCTCCGTCATGCGTTTGACACATACTGCCACTGAACTCTCGGTCTGGGGCGGGGCGTGGACGAGGGAGGGGTCTGAATTATAAATACCTGTACACATATAGGCACAGCATTGCTATGGGACTGATGGGTAGCTCAGGTATCGATCGGCTGAGCAAAGAGAGGAAAGGTAGGAGACTCGCTCGAGGATGGCCAACTACTTTCCCCAGTTTGGAATATACACTTGCCGAAAGTCAAACTTCATTAACATAGAAACCACAGAAAAGAAACCACCGTATCTACCGGGGGATGAGCTGCGTGGCCGATAAACCCGAATATCTGGAACATCCAACATCTGTATTCTAAAGATACAACTACACTGTATGAACCAATATATTGCATTTTTATGTAAGGCGAGAGCAGAGGTGATCAGAATGCTTACAAATGTAGTACTTCCTATTGTTAATGTTTTTGTTAATTTCATTCCTGTCATTCTGTCATAATCGTAATTGAGCTTTGGCACCACGCCAAATGTCGTGCCAATAAAGCCTATTGAATTGGTGGTTTAACTCGCGCCCTGTTTTGCTCATCTTCACTTCATGCATCTTTTACGAAAATGTTCACGCATCTTACTGGTTCTTTTACATGCTTTCTCCCGTTTACCACATTTGCTTTGAAGTCTTTTGCAAGCTGCTCTGTGGTTGTGCTGAAATATGCGGTTTGTTGTTGGTGCTGTGATGCATTCAGGTTCTAGGAGAAAGTCAGACTTCCAAGACTTTCATACCTTATTTGATGGAAGAAGCAAAAGAAAAAAGTACAGTATCCTGTTTTTTTGTTATATCCCTTTTTTTCCCTTTTTGTTTTGTGCAACAGCAACCTTTATTTTTTAAACCTATGTTTCAGATGTTGGAGCTCCCCACCGCCACTTGAAATCACCACACACACACACACACACACACACACACACACACACGTTGTGTTTCCATCAATTTTGGGGACATTACATTGACTTACATTCATTCCCTGGAGACTGACCCTAACCCTAACCATAACCACTACTAGATCAAACCTAACCCTCACGCTAGCCTAAACCTAACCTTGCCCTTACTCTAACCTTAAACCGAGTTTTCATCCTAAAATGTAACGATTTACGTTATGGGGACTTGCATTTTGTCCCCTTAAGGAAGGCAAGTCCTCACAATGTGTCGCTCTTTACATTCACAAGTGGCATTACATTTAGTGATGAGGGCTACATACAGTATGTTATAGCTATATTTAGGATGAAGGAATACTCCTACTAATAGTAATACATAAGGCTGTCTTACCATTGCCACACCTGAAAATGTGTACTGTAGCTACAAAGTGTTGCTCCTCAGCCTAGTTAGCGCCGCGATTGTTCCCCTAAATGAACAAGAAACACCGAGGTCTGAAATGGTAAAACTATCAAGTATGTCACAGAGATTGTAGCCAAAGTATGCTTTTATTTATGTCCTTATTTCCTCATCTGACACCTCAGATCAATCTCACGGCCACCGAGGGCTCCGGGACTCCAGGTAGGGAAGCGTCTTTGGTTGAGTCTTAACATGCGCTGCACACTCACCATATATTTTGTAACCTGTCAAATAACAGACAAGTTACAAAATTTGTGACACTTTGATGCTCGTCATCCGCTTGTGAAATCAATCTTTGTTGGCTAAAGACGAGAAGCTTGACTGCGGTTTGGCATCTGGATACCAATCTGATTCCGAATCAGAGTATGACATCACCCCCTCAGGCCAACTCTCCACACAGCATTTGGTGTTAGACTGACAAGTGCTGCCCGGGAAGTGCAGTGCAGTTACACAACAGCAGTGGCTGCCTTAACCTCTCCAGTGTTGTTTTAGGCACATGACTGCGCCGCTGCGCGCCGGCCCATTTCACTAATCCTGTTGTCTTACCCTTTGACCCCGGGCGCAGGGGCGGAGCCGGAGAGGGTTTTGCGGCCGCCTGCGCTGTGGTTCTTCTTGGTGGAGAGGTCCAGGACGCCGTCTGAGGAAAAAAAAAAAAAAAAAAACAATCACACAGGAAAAAGGATGGAACACAACTGAGTTCAAATCCTATTCAAAGCATTACTGCTTTGAAGAGTGAGAACACATTAGGACATTAAGACATGGCCAGTCACATACTTCGGGAATACTTCTGGCTGAATTGGTGTAGTAAACTGAAGCTTAACTGCACTGCATTTCAGAGGAAGGCACATTTTTGGGGATTACTTAAGAGAGTTGTTGTTATTAGTTGTTACTCAACTTTAAAAAATATTCCTGCTGCTGTCCAGTTACATACTCTACAGCGGAAAATGCAAAGGCAAGAAACACTGTTTACTGTAAAACCGATCTACAGTCAACAAGTTTATTTCCATCCATTGGATACAGAAATGCCAGAAATTTACAAAGCAGTTAAAACATCACTAAACGGTTTTTACGCTTGGCACGCAGTGCAATGGAAACAGGCTTACTGAATCAATCCCGACGTACATGAGGCATGTGATTAAACGTCCGCTGAAGCTTCCACTGGAGAGACAAAATACGATTCCTCAACTCCTAATATTCGCTTAACGCTACTGGATGGAAACACGCACTCATTTGCATTTCCTTTTGCAGGTTTTTCTGGACATTTAGTCAAAATATGCGCTGAATTTCGATGGAAACTTAACTATTCGGCATTAAATAACTGAGAAACTATGGTTATACCAATATAGTCACATAAAAATAATATATAAAGAGACCTGCTCTATAGGACAAGCGCAGTGAGAACGTTATGAATTAATAAAATTGAATTAAACGTAATAATAAACTTACGTCTTTAGGAAATGCTGATATACAAATAAGGACATTAATAGAGTCCATTTTGCAGCTGCACAAAGAAAACACTTAAGGTGCCTTCAAAGTCTTTTTGTTTTTGTTTTTTTTCCACTGATGAACAGTATCCCAAGCTGCAAATGGACGGTGCCGTGCGTTTACTGCATTCAACATTTGTAAAATTGACCTCCCCCGCGAGGGACCAATGCTGTCCATCTGTTTGCGTTCATTAAATAAACGGTACAATCGGCATCTACTACATGTTAACGGCTTCTGCAACTTCTTGTTGTGCGCGCGTGTGTGTGTGTGTCTGCATATGAGAATAACTTCTGTTTTTTTTCTTATTTCTAAAAAAAAAAAAAAAAAAAAAAAAAGGGAAAGACTTGTGATATCCTGTGTGCTTCAGAACAGGTGGCCTCTCTGTCACACTTGCACAGTGAAGTCGGGGAAATATGGCGACATGCTGTGTGTGAAATCCCAGTTTATTTGTGAATATGCTTGTCAGGCAAATCAGGTCGCCAAGTGAAAATTTGTAAAAAGAGAAAACGATGAGCCTTATTAATTCTGAACTCTCGCCTGTCATTCTGACAGGTTATTGTTTCTGTTATGACTGGAGAGCCTTATCACAGGATTCCAGGTTTTTTTTAGGACATGCATATTATTTGTGTCGGATGGTTTTTTACCAAAAATAGAATGCTTTCAAAGAAAGCTTTTCAAAACTCAAAGTTTTTAGCTTTTACAGGTAAATTATCGCTTTTTAAAAAAAAAAAAAAAAGTCTGACAGTGGAGAACACACAGTACACACAGAAATGCAAACATATGCCGATACATTCATGAACAGACTCTCTCTGTGTTTCTCGCTCTGTGTTTGGCTGCTGTAATCCCTAGAGCACAGCTGACCTCATGGCCCCGATAATCCATGCTGCCCCTATATGGGCGCAGGACTCGCTAATATTCAGCGGCTTTTTGTTGTTTAATTCGGACAGAACAAGGAAAACAGGAGTTGATATTGTGTAAAAGAGAGGGACTGTGCAGCCCAGAGGGGACGTAGAAATGATGAGTTTGGGAGGCAGCGTTTGTCTTTTTATGCCCCGAGCCGCTCGAACAGTCGGCCGGAGGATCTCAAAGCAGCGATGACATTTTTAAAAGTAAACTTAAAACCTACCTTTTGGTTAAGACTGGTTTGTAGACCTTTACTTGATTTTATTCTCGTATTTTATTGTATTTATGTTATATATTTAATTTTATCTGTTATTTTATTATTATTAATTGTTTTTATCCCTCTTATTAATTTTACTTGCTTTTATTTTGTTGTCTCTTTTTGAATATGTTAATCCGGTTTTCAGTCTGGCTTTTATCCAATTTTTTTATTATTATTCTAGCTTTTAATCTTTTTCTCATTTTCATCATTTTTATCTCCATTTCGTCTTTCGGTTTCATTTCACTCTTCTCACACTTCGGTCATCTGTGAAGCACTTTGATCTGCCCCAACCTGCATGAAAGGTGACATACAAATAAAGTTTGATGATGGCTCGGTCATGTTTTAAGTTATTGTGTCCACTAAGAGTATGTGTACACAGACCGACAGACACCAGAATCATCCATCATACGATATACTGGGTTTCCACTGGGTTAGGACCTCATGAACTGAAGTATTTAACTGTTTCTAAAAAGTTTTCCAACAGACGTGGGAGGACAAATGGGGTTAAAAAGAAAAATTCACATATACAAAAAACTTTGAACTGCTTCCTTCTGTCACGATAAAAATCTGTCTACATTTTCTTGAACAAGTATTACATGTTCTGTCATTATTACTGTCGTATTAGCAAACAGTTGCCTCTTTACACAGCCAGTGGACAGGGAGCAACATTAGGACCCCATTGAAGTCTTGTTTGTGTCCACATGGTTTGTCCACCAGCTAGCCTCTAACTTTGGCTGTCTGCTTTATTGGTGCTGGGCAGGTAGTGTACGGTGGGTTTATCTGGGCTTGTTTGCTGAAAACAGCTGCCTGTTTGCATACCAAGAAGATACAGAGCGTTGTGTCGTCTGGGGCAGTGGTTCCCAAACCTCTTGACTTGTAACCCTTCTGAAGTGTAGCGATATTCACTTCCAACCATTTCTTACATGTTGCAAAGGAAATGTAAGCAGTTTAACCACAGAGTCTCCTCTCAGTTTGCCTTATTTTAATAGTTTTTGGAGGTCTGAAATGGTAAAACTATCAAGTATTTCACAGAGATTGTAGCCAAAGTATGCTATACACCAATAGTATGAGCTAAAAAAGGCTAAAATATCTCAGTAGCTTTGCAGTAGAGAATTAGGAATGCCATTTTCCCCCCTGAAATTACAAATACTGTGTAATTTAAAACGAGTGCATGCGCGTGTGTCTACTGTATATGATCCAGCTTTGAGGATAATCTGAGTCAGAATTCGTCTAAAAGCTGTTCTGTTCGCGTGTGTGTGTGTGTGTGAGACAGCGAGAGTTAAAGTGCGAGCATGAGGTGGATGCAAATATCTAAATCTTTTTTTTTTGTTAAAAATGAAGGAGGCTTACTGTAAGCAGATTCCAAAAAGCTGGTATTAAAGTGGGTGACCGGTCACACAGCGAACTGTCGCTTCAAACCTGCAGCCCGTCTGGTGGTCGAAACGCCGGCCCCCTGCTGCTTTAGTTTGATTAAACGTAGACTGAGGCCTGAGTTACATTTCAGAGCTCAGGACAGGGCTGCGAAGGCTCAGTCCAAAAGATGCCGGCTTTTCGGGAGATCCGTTCATGGGCCGAATCTGTATGTGATGGACGTGAGTCTATGTGTAGAAAGTGAATCCGTGTGCGCGCAAGTCAAAACAAACTCAAACTCGAACTACTAATGTTTGCTGTCAATAAGAGAAATAGGGAACGTGAATCAAACATGCAGGATAATCAGTCAACACACATTTGCCCCAAATAAAGCTTTTTTTTAATATATATTTTTCACACGCTTTTTTTTTTCTATTCCTTTTAGATTTTTTACTAGATTTTATTGTTATATGTGTATTTTTTTATTCTTTTATTTTTAAAAAGACCACCCACTAACAAACGGTGGCCAGATCTGAATGCAGTTGGAGTGCCACCACCTTGCTTTACTTTAATTACATATGATAAAATGTTGAAATGCTACTGATTAGCGCACGTGTGTGTGTGTGTGTGTGTGTGTGTGTGCGTGTGTGTGTGTGTGTGCGTGCATACATATCTGGCAATGTTGGAACTATGTTTACACAGTCACATTGTGGCGACCAAAAGCTGGTGCCACGAGGTTATTGATTTGTTTTAGGGTTAGGACTATGCTTTAGGTTAAAACCATAATTGGATTGGACTTGTGCTGGTCATACTTTAGGATAGGGTAAGCCTCCAAGGAATGAATGAAAGTCAACAATGTCCTCATAATTGGAAAAAGAAGTCTGTGTGTGTTGTTGCTCTCACCCTGCTGGCCGGGCTTTGGGTCGTCCTGGCTCTTTTTGACGGAGAGGTCCAGCGGGCCGTCCTGGTCGGCCATGAGAAGCTTGCTGAGGACGGGATTCTGTGCAGAGGCAGCAGCCGTACCCCCTCCTCCCCCATCGCCATTGCTGGCTCCCGTACCGTTGCTGCAGGCGGGTGCTGAGGCAGCGACAGCGGCGGCGGCGGCGGCGGTGGAGGCGGCGGGGCTGAGGCCCGGCCCTGGGGTTGGGGATGGAGAGGAGGAGGCAGACGATGGAGGGGAGCTCAGCGTGGGCGGGGGCCCACGCGGCGGGCATGGGGCCGGGCCCAGAGACGCCGCTCTCGGCAGGCTTTGGTCCTTCATGGTGCCGTTGGGCAGGGGCGAGTCGTCCTGAGTAGTTTTTGAGGTATATTCGGCAGCGAACTGGCGGATCATTCGCTGCATGATCTCACGAGCCACTAGAGGAATGTGAGGTTCTGAGAAACTTGGGAGTTCTGGAGAGACACAAAACAGAGGAACAAACATTAGGTTTGTTCGGAGAGGTCCAGAGGTCAGTGTCCCGCCCTCCAGGAATTTGTCCAGTCGTTTCCAATGTTCACCGTCTTATTCATCCCATTCCATCCTGAAAATGTAATCCTGATGCTATGCTGAAATAATCCAAAAATCACTCAGAAGCAGCGCCTAATCCGGCCTATTGACCGTGATGAAAGCACCATATCAGTGTGCACAGCAGCTTATTGCCTGTCATCCTTCGCCTTAAATTTTAACAGCATCCTTCTTTTTTTCCGCTTTCACTCTGACATTGTGCACGCTGTAATTTCTAGAAATTGTATATCAGATCAATTTATGCATGAACGTTCAGCCATCCTTTTTTGTTGAATCCCTGTGTCCACTGGATGATGTGTGCACGGACAAACGCATAGTCCTCGTAAACAATCCACGATACCATACAGCAGCGCTGAAAAACCATCAATTGATCATTCGATTGTCAAACACTTCACAAACCATTTTGATAATTGAGAAATTTTTAATCAAGCAGAATTCCAAATAGTCTCCGTTTCCAGCTTCTCACATTTGAGTCTTTGCTTCTTTTCTATGTTTTCCATCAGCGTATATTAAGCGTATCTTTGTGTTTTGGACTGTTGGTCGGACAAAATTAGCAATTTGAAGACCTTGCATGGTAAATGGTTAAATGGACTGTACTTTCGAGTCTTCCGACTGCTCAAAGCGCTTTCACACTACATATCGCGATCACCCTGCGATTCACCCCACATTCTGGGAAATTGTAATTGGCATTTCCCCCCCAAATTTTTGTGACTTTTTATAGATTCAACTATTAACCAAACTCATACTCGAAAGATTAATAGCTGATGAAAGTAATTGTTAGCTGCGGCCCCATCACCTAGAAATCTCTTGTATTGCGGAGCGGTTTTTATTCTTAGCTACTACAGTACATTCTCCACTATAGTTGGTAAAGAGGAAACAATGGAATATGTTGATGATTAGACTCCTGACAAGCTGTACAACAGGATAACAACACAAAATGCAATCTACAGGAGCAGATTTGCTACTGTATCAGACAGTATTGTATCATTTCATACCATTCTGTATCGTGCTGTACTCTCAGACATTGTATCATATGATATCCTTTTGTAACTTCACACATATCATCGTGTTGTATCAAAACAAATCAAATCAGCAGTTTGCATTTCTAGTTTTATCATTTATCAGGGCATTTCGCCTGTTCCATTTACATATTTATTCAAACTCTGGTGTTTGCACGCAGGCGCGGCTCTGTAAATGGCCCAAATCCAAGCCACTTAAGACTATTCCAGCCATTATTTGTGTGTCAGGTGACGTTAAATGACTCGCCCACGGACATTTGGCTTCCTTTCTAGTTTGGCAAGACGTGCTGTTGTTGTGATGTTAGCTATAGCAGCAGGAGAGCTGTCTGGAGCTGCTGTGCTGGCTCTGGGGAACCGGCTCGTCCTCTCTGGCTGTTCGCGTCGCAGCAGCAACGGTAGGGACAGTTTGCTAACTCATAACCTCGATAACGTTGGTTATACTTGCTGTGCGGTTGTTCCCTCTACATGACTGTATTTGTCATGGTATTGGATTTCTCCAGAATCGCATAGCCCACCTTTAAGGCACCATAATATTGGCGTACATGCTGCTATGTGGGCCTGACTCAACAGCTTTCCCAGCATGCTTCCTGTTTCTTGTCGGTCATTTCAAATAATCGCCCCGTTTTCTCAACTCACTTGTTCTGGGGGTTGCGGTTTCATCACATCGTGTGCTCTAACTAAAGGAGCAACAAGGGTTACAAAGTAAATGTGTGAAAAATACTGTAAAACCTCTGATGATCTATTGTACTTATTCATTTGAACTTTTGATTCCTTGTGGGCCAACAGCCTGAGGCTCCTCTTAAGTGTGGGTTCTTGATTATTGCTCAGGCTGACAGCGTCGGCTTTAAACCATTTTTACTTTACTATTATTTATCCTTGCTGCCCTGTCTTCTATTTATTACACTAGTTTATCCCTAAACTGTTACTTCATTTGCGTTCTTCACCTGGGTTAAACATGTGATTTTGTTTTGAAAAGTGACAACCGTTATCATCAAAATCAGTATTATTCTTTTTAAATAAATTATTACAAAAGCTTGCAACAGACTTTAAAACAATGGATGTGATTCTTCACAAGTTGCAAGCCTGCAGTTAGTAATACCTGTATGTGTTGCACAACTGCTCTGATTTTATTTAACACTGTAAAAAATAAACCACGTTATCAAAACAAAATTCCTAAATGTTTTACAGATGATTCAAAGCGCCGTGACAATGAACAGTGGGAGTGTCAGACGTGAATAAAAAAAAAACTGGAGTCAAACACAGCCAGAAAACAAAGAGGTAAAAACTAATTATGTCAAAGCGTGTCGGAGATCTTTTAAAGCTCATCAGTAGCGGGCTCCTCTGAAAACAGAAGGGAAAAAAAGATCCTAGCGCTTCTTTAATTAATATTCAATAAAAACATGACACTTGCAAGAATATGTTTGTAGAGTATTTATGCAAATGTCACAATTCAACTGAATAACAGTCTTTTTGTACTTTGTGGAGGATAACACCAGTTTTAGGTCAAACTTGCTATGCAGCCAGCTGCAACGACATAAAAGAGGTGGGAAAACTATGAACTCTGTGTACTGAATTGATTTGAAAAACCTCCAATCAAGGGAATACGGAAACTACCAAAGCAGTTTATTATTCCTGTATTTGGCACATGCACCTTTTTTATTTCTCTCGTGTTTTAGCTCTGACGTTCATCTCTATCATCAACCTGGGACTTTGTGCCAACCACAGGCTGCTGTAAAGCTGTGCCACAGACCTGTACGCAGGTGCTGTTGCCATTTGTTGCCTCGCTTAATCCCTTGTTAATGTTATTGGACTTCTGCGCTCCACCCAAACACCACACTGTGTAATCCCTGACACTGAAATGATCTTGTTGACATGGTGATTAGAGAGCTTAAACTGCGTACTGAGGCACCTGTTGTGCTCTGTCAAGGACCCAATAAGTTCAAGCAATTAACAGATTCAGTTAATTGCTTGAAGTTGATCTAGCATGTAGATATACTGCGTGGCCTTTTGCCCCCTCTTTCACAATCAACAGGCCTCGAGTGCTAAGAAAACCCAGGAAGCGGGTTGGTTTGCTCCACATGTGCCCGGATTATACAGCTCCATTTTGAAAGGTGCAGGTTTCCAGGTTGCCGCCTTGCGAAATCTGAAGAAACCCCGGCATGCAGTGACTGGGACAAGGCTGGTAACGCTACAGGCTTGTGCAAAGGTACACAAGAGGCCTCCCCAGCCGCATTGTTTCGTGAAACATTTCCTCGAGCAGTTCAGGAACTCTGCCGTCCAGCCGGAGAGAGGAAGCGTCCTCAGGCAGCAAGCTGACAGACGCAAATGGCTGCAGCTCACACATACATCTGTCTTATAGTGAGTGCATGTGGATTTTCTGTGTATGTATCGTGTGTTCTGTGGGACTTGGGAGAAAGGTGGTCATCGAAGAAGTACTTAAGCAACGGGAATGAAATGTTGAAGGATGGATGTCACTTGAAATAACTTGAGACTTCTTTTAATGCTGAATTTACAACACAACGCCAACAATTAAGAACAGGTTGTAGTTAGTGTTTCAAAAGGTATGTAGTGTTTACCCCAAGCATGGGGAAATTATTTTGCCAAGCTTTTTAAATGGAGTTTAACGACTTTCTGTCAGCCAGAGGAAGGAGCATATCAGGCATACGGTTAACTGGAATTGCAAGCAGAGTTGTAAATGTTGCTATCCAATCCCTGTTTGCCTTCTATAATGAAGTTAGCCGAAATCCGAAATTAAATAAGTGAAAAACAACTTGCTGCAGCATTCGGAATCTTTGCTTTTTACCTGAGTTTTGACTAAGACCTAAAAGGTTTGAGCACATCACTCCTATTTCAACTCCTCTTCACTGGCTCTCAGTGAAACAAAGAATTGATTTTAAAGTTGTTTTGAATCTATGAATGGCTTAGCTCCGGCCCACGTCGCTGACGTCGCTCACTGAACACACACCAGTCCGATCCCTTAGATCATCAAGCAAAGGTCTCCTCACCAAACCTTCGAATCACTTCTAAATCAGCTTATGGTGCCTTTAGTCATTACGGCCCTACTCTCTGGAATTACCTACCACATGAATGAAGGTCCGCTGCAACAGTATCTTCTTTTAAAAGCAGACATATAAATAAGCAGAGATATAAAACCTATCTTTTTTCGCAAGCTTTTAGTTAGGTTGGAAGTTTGTGGTTAACGGGTACATTTATAATCATGGAATCGGTATTTCTACCATTATTCCCTTTAAATAATAATGACAATACCTACTTATCTTATTCCAGTTTTATTATAAACACCATTTTACTGTGTTTTTATCTTATCTTATATGTTTCCATATATGTAATACCTCCTTATCTTTTATGTTGTTTTTGTCATGCATGATTTTCGCCTGTTTCTCCCGCTTGCTTTCATTTTGAAGCACATTGTGTTGTATAAAATGTGCTTTATAAATAAACTTGCCTTGGCTATTTCTGCGATCACTTGATTTGTCTTTTAATAAGGCTCATCACGCAGCATAGTTGTTGCCAGTTATATAGTCTTGATTGTCACACAACTGCACAATTAAAATAAATATATATATCAGATCGAGGTTCTTAAAAATGACAATCCGGCCTATCAGTTATGTCACATCCAGCAGCGGGAGTAGTGTTCTGCTTTCCCTTTTAAGAATTAACATTTCATGTGTTTGTTGTTGCGTGGGATGCTTTAAATCATACTGCGTACCATCATAAAAATTGAACCCAAACACAGTGCCGTGCAGTTCGTACGGCAGATCAGTGACGTTGCATGACGACGCGTTCCCGAGACTTATTCCTTCGTGTTGGTGAATGTGCACTCGCTTCACTGCGTGTGTGTGCCTGACTGTGCTGCTGGCAGGTCCGTTACTGTATTGACGGCTGTGTGAGCGTGTGTGTGTCCCACCATGTCTCCGCCTGTGTGACTGTTTCTCGGTCTATATACGGCAGCTCCACAGGCAGCGTTGCCTTGTGCGAGTGAAGCCTGATTGATTGGGGCCAGGCATCGACTGGACGGACATAATGCTCCCTCCCGCTTCCCCTCCCGGAAAAAACACAACGCGAGCTACCGCCTCCCAGGCTCAGCGCTCCTCTGGCACAAAATAGCGGCCTGCCTCAGGACAGACCACGATACGCTCCCAGTTTGGAGGGGATTACTGCAACTCGGCAAATATTCTGACTTTACATGGGCGCTGACGGTGCATGTACCAGAATGAAAGTCAAAGCAACATTCACAGCCACCCATCACTTTTGAATGTGAAACCAGACCCTAATTTATTTTAGTTAATAAGTTCACTCAGTATTTTGGTCAAGTAAGAAATCTTTAGTGAGTTAGTTGTTTTTTTGTATTGTATTGTAATTTATAGGTAATGAACTATTAGTCTTTGCTGAAAAAATGACACATACAAACAGTTGGCAGTTATCAGTTACTCTTAGCTAAATCTAATGCAGTCTAATACAGTCCTGCAATAAATCCTACCTTCATGGAGGTTATCAGGTTCAGTTTTTGATACTACATCAAAAACTACATCCTCCAAAAGGATTATAAAGCTAAATCAACAACTCTAAAAAAACTCCGAAGATAAAGAATTTCACGGTTTATGGAAATGTCTCCTAATTGGCCTGAAGGGTCATCAGCACCAACATGCACTGCATTACATTACAGTGTTCATCAACCAAAGTGCAGCGTTATATTTGGCTCTCAACATTAAAGCTGCAATCCTCATGTGACTACTCATAGTTAGTCCTACAGTGAACCCGACATCTCCCCTGGTCACACTTTTGGTCCCTAGTCAGCCTGTCACACCTTTTTAAATTGTGATTTGGGCCCCCAAAAAGGCTCAGACTGACTCTGATTAGAACTTTGGTGACCAGCCTTTGATAGTTTTAGCTGCTATTCATGCACTTTTGCTGTGGCTGGTATTGAGGTGTTTCTCCATGGGATTGGTGTACAGTCAACTGATGCGGCAAAACTCACAGGCGATACCGCTTCCCCTATTTTGAAAGTCTCCACCCTTCCAGATTCTGCACTAGTTTCTCGGCCTCAGCTCCGCCATGTAAAATAACCTTCTACAGAGTTTCCCACATGGCCTCTCATAGAAACGATGGCACTGTTGGTACAGGTCGGAAAAGTGGGTCGGCCTCTCTGGCCCAGATCTTAACCGATTTAGGGTCTACCTGGAGGGCAGAAATGTCTTTGTTCCAATTGCAAAACTTTGAGAAAGCTACATGTGGCGTCCCGCAGGAATCGATCCCCGGTCCCCTTTTCATCCAAACTGCACACATTGTCATTATTATGCAGACGACACACTTTCAACACATCATTCTCCAACAGAGACTTGTGTTCTCCCTGATTAAGTGTACTGAGGTCTTCAACTTGTGCATGACGCACAGTTTTCAACAACTCAATAAAGGTAAAGCTAAAACACCTTCTTTAACTCCCAAAGCACATAGTTTTATTACCTGAAAAACGTTGTAGTTCACATCTTTGTAATAATTAATCTGTTGCAATGTCTCTGGTCTCCCCACCCCAACACAAAACTAAAGAATGACTGCAGATATTCCAAACTACAGCTGACTCATTTGCAGGCCAAAATTGTCCAAAATGTGCACACACATTGAGGAAAATATAAATGAGACCAAGAGGAAAGATTGACTCGATACAGATTAGAACATTCTCGCTACTTTGATTTTATGAAGCAATGGATGGATGACAAGAACATTTGACACCAACACTGTTTTTTTTTTTTATCATTGGAGTCAATGGCCAATAGGTTGGTTTCACGTGACGTCACATTGCTGCTTCGCGAACGCGCGAAATTTAGATGGAGGGCAGGAAGTGAATTAGCGAGGATCTGCTGTCTGTAAAAATGCCCATGTTTTGTGCAGTTTACGGCTGCTCCAATCGTTCTAACCGTGAAAAAGGAAAGGGTTTTTTCAGAGTTCCAAAGATTGTCGTTCATAAAGGTGAGAAATGTAAAAAGCTCACAGAACAACGACGTAAAAAGTGGTTTTTAAATGTACGTTTGCGGTCGGGAGGAGCAGAGTCTGCTAATGCCCGTGTCTGCAGCGACCACTTTGTCGGAGGTATGTTAGCTAGCTAACTTTTTGTGGCTGTGTTTATATATCTATAGGTTGCCGTTAAATGCAAATTTACTTAGTAATAATTACGTTACCGGTAGTCTAATATGGACTTCATTGTGACTGTTTAGGCTGCCCTAGCGCTTTGGTTGACGTTGAGTCGGTAGACTGGGCTCCGACAGTCAACCTCGGTTACCAAAAAACTAAGCCCAAATCAGAGGCATCTCTGCAACGAGAGCAGAGGATGAAGCTCAAGGAAGACAAACAAAGACGGTCGGAATGTGCAGAGGCTATGTTGAATCTCCAACAGACAGCTGAGAGCCCGGATCTAACGCAGACAGCCGAGAGATCAGAACCGAAGCAGTCAGCTGATATCTCACAGTCAAAGGACATCAGTGGGAATGGGACATTAAATGATCAAGGTAAATTATTGTGCTAAGATGTGTAACTAGTAACTAAATGTGATTGTCAGAAAATCACCCTGTGTAATTGGACCAGAGAACTTGCATGTTTGTAAAAAGGTTGTCAAAAAGATAACTTAACATAAACGCACATAATTCATATTCATGAATTTCAGGTGAAACTCGAGAAATTAGGATATTGTGCAAAAGTTCATTTATTTCAGTAATTCAACTTAAAAGGTGAAACTAATATTTTATATAGTCATGCAAAGTGAGATATTTCATGCCGATATCTGTTATAATTGAGATGATTATGGCTTACATCTTATGAAACCCCAAATTCAAAATTAGAATATTGTGAAAAATGTTTTGCCTTTTAAGTTGAATTATTGAAATAAATTAACTTTTGCACAATATTCTAATTTTGAGTTTCACCTGTTATGTTTCACCTGTGAGTTTCACTAATTATCAACTGTCGGTAAATCTTTCAGTTCTACTGAAAACTCACTCATCTTCATGAGGTACGGGTCACGTCCAACATATCTGTTGATTAACTCCTTGTATCTATGTCTTGAAACTGGATCTAAATCCGTACAATACTGACTTTCTGCAACGGTTTCCTCTATAGACGTATTCTCCATGTTTACTTCCTGCCCTCCATCTGCCTTCTTCCCGCCCTCGCGCATCATCATAATCACGTGACTGAAACCCTGCAATTGTATAACGAAAACAATAAAAGGCAGGATCTCGGCTGTGGTCAGTTCCATCATTTTTCCACTAGTTTCCATAAAAGAATAAAAATAAAGATCTGTAAATGCTCAGGTTTCAACTCCAGTTAATTAAACGTAATAAATATCTGCAATATATAATACATTATGGTATAATATTCTATCTTAGGGATCATTTTTGTCAAATGTTCTTATATTTACAGATTTTTCCTTGGAATGAACCACATTTTCTGACCTAGCTTCTCAAACACACCTCTGTAAATCCTAAGATATTTCAGATATTTATGACCAGAGGGAATGTGAAAATGAGTAATGCAATGACTCATGAGGAGCGTGTGTGTGTGTGTGTGTGTGTGTGTGTCTTACCTTTTCTGTGGAACACAGCATTGAGGAAGTCTTGGGCCTGTCTCTCCAGCCGGCTGATCCGATACTGCTCCTGTTTGAAGTCTTCACGCTCCAACAGCACCCGGTTACCTCCACCGTTCTCTACGCTGAACTCCTACGCAGACAAACACACAGAGACTAATGAGTGAGTAAAGGCCTGTTCTGTCAAAAAAAAAAAAACCCTCACACACCGATGATGCTGCTCCAAGTCTATAGGCGCATATAGTGATTTTGAGTGTGGTGGTCTTTGCACATAATGAAACACGTGTTGTGGCTGCACTGCACTCTGATCTATTTATCTTGGTGAGACTTTGGATTAGATTTCACCGGCTGGAATCTGGCTAGAAATGTTGATGTTCTTTTATTTTTAAATCCACATTCATAATTGTAGGGCCGCAACCCACAATTATTGTCATCATTGATTAGCCTGTCAATTAGGTCTTCTTTTTTCGCTCAGTGAATTGTGGTGACATCTTCAGATGTCTTGTTTTGTCCGACCAACAATCTAAAACCCAGGGATACTTCATTTACAGTGATATAAAAACAGAGAAATCCTCACATTTGAGAAGGTGGAACCACCGAATGTACCATAATTAATTTATGGTACAAATCGATTGATAAATAATTTCAGCACTACATAATTTTTTGTTTTAATTGACATATGAATTGATATAATTTAATTGTGTGTGTTGTGCTGATTGACGATGATAACAACTGAAGAGACAACTGCCAATTTCATCGGTTCCTGCCAATTTTAAAGTGTATTTATTTATATTTTTTTGGGTTGGGCAAAATGTATTTATGAATTAAAAAATTCTATATATAGAGGGCTCCCCCAACACCACCTGGTACTTAGCCTCGTCTTTACTCTTACAAACTGTTGTGAAGTCACATTTTGGGAAAGGAACACGACGAATGTGATTATTGATCAGCTCGAGCCACTGTGCAGAATCAAAAAACAAAGTATACGTGAAAGGTGTCACGTGAACACGAGCTGGCCGATAACCAATAAAATGACAGCACAGGGAGAAGTGGTGGCAGGACAGCTCACCTCTCTACTACGGTGCCGCTGTTGGAGGCGGGGTTTTTTCAAGCTGAGAGCCAATCAAACGGCTTCCTCAGGATATCCAAGCTCTAGAGCAGCGGTGCCCAAAACCTTTACCCTTGGAGGGCCAAAACTGAAACTTAATGGTGGGCCACGGGCCCAAGGCAAACACCTATTGTATTGTATTCTATTGTTAGGATGTAAAATGGTATTAGGATCCCAAGTTCCCCCAACTGACTGAATTCTGGCCTGCCTTAATAAAACAGGATGAACAGCTTTACTCTTGAAATTAAATGTATTAATTCTGGTAGCAAAATCTTGCAGGCCAAATCGAACCTCATGGCGGGCCAGCTTTGGTCCGGGGGCCCCACTTTGGGCAGCCCTGGTCATGAGCCTGACGAGACACGGGTCTGCTAATGAGACATTATTATGAAAGAAACAACCACTGAGAGGGAACGTGAATTCAGCCCCTGAATCGGAGAAGGGATAAACACACCCTGTGTGTTGCGGTAGTCAGTTGCAGTGAGTGTGCTGTCATTGTCTTTGCAACACTAAACAGAGCATTTCAGTGTGCGTGTGTCTCTCTGCATCAATGGCAACAAACGGAGATGAGAGTGTGGTTTTTAAGGCTTTCACTGTTCCTCCCTCTCTTTATTCGAACCCCCTCGGCTCGCTCTGTCTGCTGGCAGTTTGCATGACTTCAGATCAATGAATCAATGGTTCCCGCCCACTGAAGGTCCTCTGGCATTTCACAAACAAGCAGAGGGTAATAACAGTGAGACAGAGAGAGCTCGCAAGCCCTAACGGATGAATTAAAGATGAAAACTGTGTTGAGTGAGAAGTACAGCGGGGTATCGCCACCGCTTCCCCGAATCGATTCTATTCCGATTCACGAGGTCACGATTCGAATCGATTTCCAACTCGATTCGGATATTTCAGTAACAATACCAGTTTTGCTTGGATATGAAAGAGATTCTCAGGGAAATAATGCTGTAAATTGTACAAGGAACCCTCTAGCCTGATGTATTATTAAATGTTAATTCTTAATGTTTACATGAAGAATTAACCCTTTAAATGCCCTAAAACGGAGCTGACACGTCCACTCAGACGTCCCAGTGTTTCCCCAACCATTATATTGTCAACCTTGACATTTAAGGTTGAAATAATGCCCCATAATCATACAGTTCCAGTATTGCAGATCTAAATGTTGTGGTGTTATTTCTGCGTTAAAAGAAAAAATATACAGATAGGTAAAAAGATTGGACAGATTGTTTGATGACTGCTCACCATCGACTTGACCTCTACCGTAAGTCCTGAAAAGTTTGTCATCGCCAGCCTTTGCTATCCTGAGTTGAGTTGGGGAGGGGGCAGTCTTAGTCCCGAAAACTGTTCTTAAACTTACAATTTAGATAATTCACACAAGAAATTATTAGTAAGATGCTGCATCATCATCGGGGAAGCATGTTTAGCGTGCAGTTTATGCCGGGTGCCGTCGTTTTTCGGCACAAGCTGACCTGGGTGTTTTTTCCTCTCTTGTTAGCTACCTAGCTAACGTCAATCTGCTTCTGATTGGAACAAATCCCACGCTCAGCGACTTTTTCTCTCTCACGGCACAAGCGCTTCACTCCAGCGCTTCTCTGCCAGGATAAAAACTAAACGCTAGGCTACATGAAACCTACGCACGCTGTACACACTGTAAACGCTGGCATATCCAACCACCTCATGTATATAAAGCAACCCGTTACATTAACCATATTTATTTCAGCGCCACTTGCACTTCTCGTCGTACTGTTTACTAATGTTACTGTTGCTTTAAAACCTTTTAGCCGTACCTACGTCTACTGCTGTGTACGTACACAGAGCGCGACCGAAAAACCGGAGTCAGATTCCTTGTATGTGTACACATACCTGGCCAACAAAGCCGATTCTGATTCTGAACACAAGCCCTAACGGGATTGAAGCTTCACGCAGGCACGGCGAAGGGCACAAATTAAAAGATGAAGCTCGGATTTTCTGAATCCATAGGCTATCAGATAATTCAAATGAAGATCGATTTGAATCGGGAAAATCGATTTTATTTTTTTTATTTTTTTTTTAAACACCAGCCCTAGTGAGAGAAGGAATACAATTATGGCTGCTGCAAAGTTTGTCTTATTATCAGTTGCACACTTTAAGTGGCTAACATAATTATTGACCACTCAGACAACACGGCTGAAAAGATCTACTGTGATCCCTGTTGGGCTTCGTTTAATTGATTTTGCTCTGTTGATTGATTTAGATTTTTTTTTTTTAAAGTCTTATCTGTAATTACTGTGTGTGTGATTTTAGATGCTGTAGTGTACATACTCAATGATGTCAGTCAGTGCTGACATTTGTTGCATTTAACTGTTTTCTATCCCAGCTGGAGTTAAGACCAGATGAGCAGAGAGCGAAAGAAAAAAGGGACACAGATGGGGGTTGACGAAGTGTGGC
>CM022472.1:3553016-3576886 GCA_011952105.1 Coreoperca whiteheadi
GGGGGGGGGGGCAAAGCAAGGATGTTTTTAGGAGACAGATGGCCGACCTTGGAGGTCGGACTGGGGTCAAGTTGAAAAACAAGCCATGGCGGAGGGAAGGACGCCCCCTCCTAACTTCCTTCCCTCCCCTCATTCACTCGTTCAATCACATCCCAAAAATAAAGACGGAGATGGAAAACACGGACAAGAAGTCCTTAAAAAGGACTCCGAATAATGGCAAGTTAGAACATCCAGAATTCCATGACGGCTGAGCAAACTCCCTCTGTGTGGATGCTGGGACACGGTCAAAAGCTCCAGAACGAGCGAGTAAGTGGACCTTGAGGTGAGTTTCTTTTTGTTGGTTTTTTTTTTTTGTCAACAACCTATGAGAAGAAATTCGGGACTAAAAGCGACAAAGAGGCGTTTTGTTTCCACCAAACCGCCGCCCCGGGCAGTTAAGCACATTTCTGCAAAATAAAATGGCGTGCGTGCGAGTTTCCGTCAGCTACCTTTTATTGAACAGCGTGTGATGGATCAAAACGTTAGCTAACTGAGCACAAGGGACTCTGATCCATCTTTCCTTACTGCTTCCCACCTCACATGGCATTTGTGTGTTTTCTTTCTTGTTGTTTAATTAATTCCTTTGCCTCTTTATCCACATGTGCCCTGTGGTGATAGAGAGGAGCCGTTGCACTTACCCCCGACACGCCTGCTCTTTCTGTTCTTCGTTTTGCTCTGGAGTGGAGCCCTGTTATGGCTGCGTCACAGCAGAAGACACAGAAGCAGGCCCCACAACGTCCATGTATGTGTGCATTAAGTAGCTGTTGGTCCATTAAACTCATTGTTGTGCTCTGATCACTTTTTAGCCGATGAGAAACTCTGAGGAGGCACCCGAAGTCTCACTTATTTACACCCGTGTCACCATCCTCCTCCTCCTTCTTCTGTACACGCACACACACACACACACACACACACACACACACGCACCTCCAAACCATTATGTCGCATTCCTTTCACATGCTAGATTGGGGTCAAGACCGTGATGGTTGCACAGCACAAATAACAAGTGTGCAGTGCAGGAGGAGGAGCACAGACAAAAGATGTGGCGCCTCCAGCAGAAAGCTCAAAAATGGCGGCGGACAAAAAACACACTGAACTGTGTGGACAAAGGCAAGAAATTACTTCACAAAAGTAACGTAAGCGCGGCGTTAGACAGGAAGCAGGGTTCGTCTCGATTCTGCAGAATGTCCACGTGTAATGGCAACACAGTGATTCACACGCTGTTTAGACGTCTTTTCGGTGCAACGTTGCGATGAAACGTTCTCATCCCTCCCCCTCTTCATCTACCACACATACACTGGTGGTGAAGGCATTGAAAATGGTGTTAGTTTAATCTATTATATTTTGCGCACAATACGTATTCTCGTATTTGTTATATTTTATTCTAAGCCGTTATTGTTGTAGATATTGATAATTTGTTGTAAGCCATGGAGAAAAGTGTCTGTCACTGTCAAAGGGCAAGACGGGTACTTTGGTCAAGGGCATCATTTCCACACCCCCACCCATAAAAAGCCTGGCCCCCTCCATACTGCAAAATTAATCAATTAAAGCTGTTTCATACAGCTTACTACTGTGAAATTTTTGCATAACTTGTCATTTGTTCAGTGTATTAACATGCGTGCATGGGGGGGTTGTAACATTCATTGTGTCCCCCCGTTTCTGAAACCAAACCTACACCCTCGACTGTGGTCAAGGACAATGGCAGGAGTGCTACTGATACCTAACATGCATTTATATGGAAGCCCCCTTGGAGACATGAGGAGAATGTGCCAAAGCCATGTGATGATACTCCGAGTCACAGGGGGCTCGTCTGACCAAATGCGGCGATGTCTCCCACCTTGACTTTCTCGCGTCTTAAGCAGCAGAAGAGGCAGTTTGCATCGAAGGACCAGTCAGACACTTCTTCGGGCTCGCAGTCTGGATGAGAGAGGGAGACAGAAAGCAACAGGTTCAAGCACGATAAAACTCCCAACTCCCGTGATCCCGCAGTATCTCCCAACTCGATGCACGCTCGAGCAGCCGATTTGACTTTTGGCCTAAACCTGGTTTGGCTTGCACCTCGCAAATCCCAACTGCACACACTTCATATCTGCAGTCCTGTCACAAAGAATAAGTACGGCGTTCTGAAGGAAATCCGGTGGCCCAAAACTGAAACCTCCCTTCCTTTTTTGTTTTGTCTTTGTTTAAAAAGTGGGTTCATATTTTGGGTTTCGTTTGCACCGCGTCCGTACTCTGTCTGACTCGCACACCGGTTCCGTTGAAATATCCCGGTACAGGTCGAATCTTAAAAGCAGCTGTAAATGAGGTGTAGATGAATGAACGGAGAAATCCCAACACGCCGTCTGTTCTCATTCAGCATCAAGTCAAGCCTGCGCTGAGTGACAGCTGAGGGCCCGCAAACCACAACTGCGAGAGCATTTCAATGATTCACTTTTAATTACAGCCAATGATTAAATTACAGCGATGACTAACTTCATGTGTCAACTATGCTGTGTAAAAACGACCCGCTCCTGTGATTGACAGATGAGCTCAGTTCGCTATCGAAGACAGCGTCGCCTAAAGACCACGAGCGCTGCATGAAAGCCTCTGTGTATGTGCGAGGGCGCGCGTGAATATGCCAGTATCTGTTTGTGAGGTATTCATGCCCTAAAGCCCTATTTGCGAAGAACCAATTAACCCTTTTCCAAGACTGAATTCTGTTAAGCGTGTTCAGTGGGACGAAGAACTTCCCGGCGGTCTCCTGGTAGTTCAGCTGCGGCACATCGTGAAACTGAAACATCCTGCTTTCCGTCCCGTCTCTCTCACGGGTTTTATGCATGAACGAATGCAATAAAAGATTTTGCTTGAACGTCGACGCACAAGAAATTGTTTTAGAGTAGTCGACTAACCTATTAGTCACTCAACAGAAAATGAACGTGCAACTATTTTGATAATCGGAGTAATTATTTTGTCATTTTTTTTAAGACAGAACGGCAAAAAAACTCTCTGGTTGCAGCTTCCCTCGTGCCTCAGAGTTTCTCTGTTTTATTTCATTTTAAACTGAATTTCTTCAGGGGGTTTTTGACTGTTGGTCGGCGAAAACGAGGCATTTCATGACGTGAACAATGACTGGGCTATTTATCACTGTTTTCTGACAAACGATGAACTGAAGGGGCGCGGCTAGCTCAGTCGTTCAAACAGCTCGCCCACGCACGAGGCTGCACCTCCTACCGCAGAGGACCTGGGTTCGCCCCCGGATCCCATGCATGTCATTCCCCCTCTCTACCTCCCACATTTCCTGTCTCTCTTTGGCTGTCACTGTCGCAAAAATAAAGGCGAGAAAAGCCCGAAATGAAAATATAAAAAAACCAAAACGATGAATTGAAGAAATCAATCCTTTGTTTTTGAGAGCTCTGGGGAAATTGACTTGGAAAACACTGATAGTGGCAGAGCGAAAATAAAATCAGTATACTACTTATACTGTAATACAAGGGTGTTGCAAATGACACATTCAAGTGGCCATAACCAGTCCTCACAGAAAGGCAGATTTCTTGTGCAGATATTCTCTGAATCTCAGTATAATCTCAGTATTGTGTAGTTACACAGGTTATATACACATGTGCGAGCCTTCCTCCTTCAAAATGTAAATGCATTTGATCAATATAGCACCTTCTGAACTGAGGGGGGGGCGGGGGGGGGGGGTGGCTGCTGTCGACTTGGTCGGCTGTTGCCATGGCGCTACACTTCTTTAAAATCCCTCAGTTCAGTCCGGAAACCACATCATCAGAGTGACAGAGAGATGCAGTGGAAGAGAGGAAGCACCGAGGAGAGAGGGAAAGGAGGAGGAGCGCGTTAGAGACGGGAGGAGGAGAAAGGAGGACGAGTCAGCTCCACAGAGAGAGAGAGAGAGAGAGAGAGAGAGAGCGATTGAGCGAGCGAGAACACAGAAACACGAGCACAAGATCAATGTGGTCACAATATACCGTGAACATGCAGTGTGTCTCACATCACGACCTCCTATCGCCAAAGTGTCACCTTTCCAGCCGCTCCGAAGAGCCGCTGAAGGCGAGCTGAAAGTGCCCCATCATGCCTGAGGATCACCCTTTTTTCAACGGCGATGTGCGTGGTTGATTTTCACTAAACACAGCAACCCCGTTCGTTGCCAGGAGGCCCCGCTGGGATGTAGGAATTTAAAACCCCGTGTTTCTGGATAAACAAAGTCCGTCTTTCCTGTTGCCATGTTAAGTCTCCCGCATTTCCAGCCAAAATGCAACAAACGCTGTCGCTGATAAAGTTCCCATGCAGCTTCCTTTTAGTGCTTGATCCAGAACTTCTAATGGATGTATTTCTACGGTTCTTTGCAGCCATTGGTTTCCATTCCTTTCCGAGCAACATAAAAACAACCTTGCTTGAGCTGTGTCATCCATCAGTGTGAACATCAAGTCTGCATTGTGTGTTTTTTTGTTTTTGACAGCTACACTGATGTGCGGAAGAGCATTTCTGAGATAAAGATCTCATCATTCTGAGAATCACAAGGTACAATTAGAATTATTTGAAAACATCTCTATTTCTTTTTTCTTTCCCTTTTTGTTTGCCGTGCTCTCCCGTGGAAATGCAATTATAGACTCTTCATTCAACCTCAGATCTTTAGATTGATGCAAAAAAGATTGATGCATGCACTTGATGTTCACTGTGAGGGATCACACTCACAACCAAGTGAGTTTAAAGACTCTGCTAGCTCATTTTCAATGCATCGAGGGATTATTGCAAACTAATGGCAATCCTGCATGCATTAAAGATAGTAAAAATATTAAGGATATGATTTGGAGTGGAGAATACGTTGCCCTGCCCTCCATGGCTGGAAGCTTTGAGTCTGTTCCACCTCTGACCACACACTCACACACACATCGGTGATACACTCTTACACTGCTGCGAGGTGCAACGTTAAAGCACGGGCGATCAGCGAAAACAGGCTGCCGTTAAGTCGCTTTTCAAGAATTAAACCTTCCACGCAAAAAAACAAACTGATAACGGTCCTTTTAACAACACTGATGACTTCTACAGTCGCTATTTCTTTTAAATGAAACCAATTTTTTCCCTTTATGTGTGTGTGTGTGTGTGTGTCTTTACAAGTGGAAATTCACGCATGCTCCGTTCCTTATAATACAGCAGATCACATCTCTGGCTCTTTCCAGTCACAGGCCACTTCCCTCTCCCATTCCTGCGAGACATGTAACGGATAAATGGACCGTCTGTCACGCTCCCGCTCAGGTTCGGTCTCTGTCTCTAATGAAATGTAATGAAAAGGTCAAAGGTGAGCTGTGTTTGGACCCTGTGGTTGTGCCACTTACTCTCTCCCTGGGATGGGGCCAGTGAGCTCAGGGCCTACTACTAACGTGACCCGTTTGCTGTGGATAGCTGGCCAAAGACCAATGATTTCAAGCGGCGGTACTACGGAGCTTGCTGTCGATGTCCGTTGTAAACAAAAGGTTTTAGTGTCAGTTACTCAGAATTGCAGAGCAGAGACGTCTTTCTACAACTGCATTTAACATTTTCAACGACTGTAGCAGAAATCAGACTTACACAGAAAGAAATAGACCAGAGGGCAATACAAAAACAACACAGGCTGGGTTGTAATCACAAACACACCCCTGTCTTTTTAAGACATTGGCTGTTTAGATAACTCTATTTACGATGCCTGCACTTCCACCTGTGCGTGGAAGTCCCCGTCACTGTGTAAAGCTGGGCATTTCTGCATTCGCCACGAGGACGCTGTGCTAGAAGGACCGACAAAGTGGTCGGTACCAGCGGTAAACATGAGAAAAGATTTCAAGATTTTATAGAAAAAAGGCCGCGACACCTGAGTTGATCAGGTGTGATGTTCAATGACGGCCAACTAACAACCAATGTACCAGCGACACTGGGAATATCTGAACACAAACATGGTCACATGACAACTCTCAAGACTGTCCTTGATGAGGACTGACTGACTGCAGCCGAGGCAACCAGCATGTGCCCCCCTCTATAAACGGAGTGCAACAGGGCATTCTGGGAAACGTAGGAAATAACTAATCACCGATGCAGAAGAGGATGAGGTGTGTGTGAATGTTTCAGGCCCAAAAAGCTTTATCAATGTGTGTGTCTGTGTGGAAGTGTAATGCATGAGCATGAAAATGATGCAGACAAGCCAGACATATTCGAAAAATGCACTAAGTGTGGCGGGGGAGGGGTCACATGACTCCACGACAGCATGCTGAGCTCGTTTCTCTGCGACAGGAGGAGAGAGCGAGATCTGTGCGTTCAGGTGCGACTGGCCGTCGCTCGCTTCAGTCTCATGACGTCCATATTCGATTTTTGCCATTCAGAGCAGGAAAGCGTCTCTGAGACAGTGAATCAGGTAACAGTTTTGGTGACTTCTACCATATTTTATGGTATATGAGTGCAAACTGTTAAACAGGGCTCTAGGTACTGCGCATTGCATATTCTAGAGTGGTTTTTTTTTTTTTTTAAATCACATTGGCATCACAGCTTTGACTTAAACGAGCCACAAACATGGCTATAAACGTATTTGTCATTTCAAGCAGCGAAAGGTTTTTCTCATTGGGCCCTCGTCATCTGATCAGTCTGCGTGAGCCTCCTTTGAAGGAATCACATTTTGCTGTGTAAAAGCAGTTAAAAAAATAAATACTGAAAGTAATCCTGATGGCCCCTACAGAGAAAAAAATACAAAAAGCAATTTTATGTGAAAATGAAACTATCACACCTCTCTGAAAACTCACCTGTGAACCGATTTGCACATTAAAGTAACACAATTAACACTGAGAGGACAAGATATACTTGACAGACGGAAAGAGGTCCACATTTAAGTCAGAAACTAAATTTAAGAAACATCTGTGGCGTCGATCCGTAACATTAGCTGATGCCACCTTTGTAGACCAGACAGACGGGTTAGGCCAGTTTCTGTTGGCCATGCTCGGAACATAAACGCTGCTTTAGCGGGCACATTTTGGCCACTTTTAAACCCCGCCCTGGCTGATCCATCAGACAGCGTTTTCTCATTCAGCATCTTAACTACGACGAGAACATCTCCGCCCAGTCAAAGAGACCATCAGACACCAGCTTCATCATCTTCTGCTGGTCCATGCCGTGCCGTTTTTTTCCCCCTCCACCTCTGTTCAGCGACATGTGTCAGGTTTTTTCCAGCGCGACTTTGGCATAAATCAAACAAGGCTGTTGCATAAATGAATCACATTGTTCTGTATTCCAAGTAGTTCATTCTGAAGGCGTGGCGATACATTTCTTTAAGACGGACCAATAGATAGATAGGACGGGGGGGGGGGGCTGTTTTGGGTATATTCACTGAACATCCATTCAGTCTCTCATTCTGAATAAACACTACGCTAGATTCAGAGCTGAGCTTCTGCTCAAAAGAAAAAAATGTAAACCACGCATACAGAATAACGATTTCTAACAAGGTACGGGCAAAATGTAAAAGGCGATCTGAAGAAAATCAAATTCATTAAAGTCCTTGTGAACAACAAAAACATGAATATCGTTTTGTTTGTTTTTTACGGATTTATTGTGTTGTGTTATTTCGTTCGCGTTCACAGTGTCTAGCCATTACAGCTTCATTAACTGTAAATCACTCTGTGATTTTGTGATGTCACATAAAATTGTGATTTGCACGATTGTTCTCCATTTGTATAAAGTCGTAGGTGCAAGTTTATGAGTTTGTGCATGTTTACCTTGGAAAAGGGGGATATCTTTGACTACTCCCGGGCCAAACAAGCCTTCCAAGATGCTTTCAAAGCCTGTGAAAAAGAGAAGAGACGTGAGGCCAACGCAAGCTGACGGGTTGACCATCAAAACAACAAATGAAAGCAGCTTAAATACCAACAAAACAAAAAAAAAATACACCACACAAAGTGTCAGACAGGATGAGATAACTCCAGCGTTGTTTTTCAAAAAGCCATATTTACACAAGGAAGCCATTTTTAAAATGACTTTTGAGCCATGATTTGGACGTTTTAAGGAGCGAGGAACGGAAATGACACGGTGGTTTTCCCGCGGGACATATTTTGCTGATGCACGGCCTCCGTTGTTCCTCGCGCAGCAGCAACACAAACCAAAACCAGTCAAACAAAACCAAACCAAACCAAAGTGAAAAACAGCGGCACAAAGCGGTGTGTGATCTTGAAACCTTGTGATAAATCCAGCGGGCGTAAATAAACATGGGAACACATTTTTATGAAAACTGACAACGACAATAAAAGACATGATTGTGTGTACACAGGCTCACACGCGCATACGTTCAGGCAATGGCATGGAGGCTTGTTTTCGGCACACACACACACACACACACACACACACACACACACACACACAGACAATGATGTGAGAGCACATGCAAAACACACAGAAACACACACACGCGCACACAATAGACAAGGCTGTGCAAGGGCTTTTTGGGTAAACACTAAACACACAAACAGAAACACACCGAAATATATACAGAGACGAGGCGGGGGGGTGGGTGTTTATTATGCATATACACACACACACACACACACACACAACAGACATGCAAACACAGACACACACACACACACACCCTCGTCTTTCTTTCCAGCTCTTAAAGCAAATGAGCGCTTTACCTCCAACACACCAAGCTATTGTCACTCACTTTTTATTACCTGCAAATACCCTCGTACTGCTGTTGCTTGGTAACCGCATACAGAGAAACATAAATACATATAGCAATTTTCAACCCGCGCCCCTCCCCCACCCCATCCCCCATTAAATGGAAACGGAGGCAGACAGAGAGAAACAGAGCCAAAGACGCGTGTAGGTGTGTGTGTGTGTGTGTGTGTGAGTATATGTGCTCCGCTAACCTTTCCTTTCCATACTGGAAATGCACACACACACACACACACACACACACACGTACACACACACACACACACAGTTCAAGTGCAGCCACTTGTCAGGTCACACACTTTACAGTGCACGAATAAACTAGGCGGATAAACCAGACTGCATGGAAATGTGTTATAAAATCATTACGGCAGACCTCATGACAGCAGCGGCCCCACTTCAGCTCCTGCACCAACGTTACGAGCAACCAACAGGAAAGAAGGAGGTCAAAGATTCAAGGACTGTAGCGCTGTTTTTTGGGGGGGGGGTTTTTTGGTATTTTATTTTTATAAGTTTCATGGAAAACCTCTGGTGAGGTATGAATCCTGATTTTATGATTTTACGTGGCTGGCCTGCTGCACTCTGCACTCCAGAACGCTGGATTTGAAATGAAGCATTGACCATGAGGTCAAACTGCTGACGTTCAACTTTAATTTGGGGGCGTTTACATCCAAATCGGACGAACGGCCTTTATTTAAATTTTTTTTTTTTTTATACACAGTCCTGCAATTTTAGGGGACTTTACTATAAACTCACATCATCACATTTAATATTTGGTGTCAAATCATTTGCAGTCTAAAGGGTTATAAACCATAGACGTCCTGGGGCAACCAGATTCACCTCATGCTTGTTTTGGGGTCATTTTTTTCCCCCCTTCACTTCGGCCCTCAGCATTAAAACACACGATCGGTTGGATTTAGGTCATGTGACTGCGGAGGCCAATCAGAACTACTCCACTGTGTGACCATAACATTTCTCTTTAGGATCACGGTCCTAAGAAGGTAGAGATACACTGTTCACCTAATATAGGTGTAACACCCTTAAATTAAAGCCTTTAATTATACTCAACATTTTAACCACATAGTTAATGGTCTATTTAATTACGTTACATTCATTTGGCAGATGCTGGCAGTCCGAAGTAACTGAAACTCTTTTCCCGCACATACAAACACAGCGGGGGAAATGTGGGCGTTCGGTTGCTTAAGGACACCTTGACATGTGGACAGGAGGAGCTGGGGGATTGAACCCCAAAGCTTGCAAATGATTGGCCCACCCGCTCTACCATTTACAATGCCCGGGAATGAAATATTTGTTTCTGTCCACATAAATTCTGACTGCACTGTAAATGTCTTTTTTTTTTTTGGCGCAAGCACGTTGCCGCAACAGCACATTCACGTCCTGTGGACGTTGAAGAAACTACTAGCGGGAAAGCCGAAAACAAAGCGTGGAGGACCTTCATAGCCTATAGCACAAAGATCGAGTGTTAAACACAAGCTGCTGTAGTTCAACACTCTTCTAGCCACATCTCAGTCAGCACAATATTGGCATGAACACTGAGGAGGAAGAAAGGAGCCAGCTCGTTGCTTTACCTGCCAACACACCTGTACTGTCTGCTCGGACAGATCAACCCGCACGATGCACTCTGAATAGCCCAATACTACATAGAAAGCAGAAATTACCAAAACAAAATCCAAACCTGAATACAGCATCAAACAGTCACTATTGTGTTGAAGCACAGGGGTCACTGCCAATTGCCAATTTCTACAAATCATTGCTGCCATTTTTCTGAAGACACTTGTTTCAGGTAATTTCAGTTCAGTATGAGAATGTGCTTCAGTGGGCTCGTTTCAAATCAACGAGCACATTCCTGATTACGAGCTTAGACTTGCTGTAACGCCATTACGATGCATTTAAGTCACAGTCATATTGCCCTGACAAAAAGTGTGTGTGTGTGTGTGTGTGTGTGTGTGTGTGAAATCCCTCATTAACAATCCTTTAGTCTTTACAGCTTGGGTTGGCTCGATGCCAGAAACAAATTAAGTTGTGTTATCCTTTAAATTCCAGCAAGACCTATCATGTGGTGATGGTATGATAGGCACATCAACACACACACACAGACACACACACACATAACGGGCCTGAGCTAAGCAGGAAAGGAGCTTGAGCGGGTGCACCACTCTCCTCCCTCCTCTTTCCTCCAGTTCTCAAATTAGTATAGTAACTGCATATGGTGGAAACACAAACAGACATCCCATCACATCACAAAACAGAAGTTCAAAGAATTTTCAAAAGCTTCATTTTTTCCTCCTTTCCAGCTGCCAATATGCACAGAAATACAGCTCTCCTTTCAAGGCGGGAGGGGGGGGGTAATTAGGGTTGCAGCGTTTGAAATCAGTCGTGAAAGTCAAAGTTTCATCCCACAATTTTAAAATAGCTAGCAAGTATTTTATTTTGTGCTAAGCTAGATGCGTGCCTCTGTTTCCCCTGTCGCAAATGTGGCGCAATAATAATGACAGAGATCTCGTTTTTACCCGACAAGGTTTTAATAACGGGAAAACTGCATTGGTAAAAAGACAAGGGATTCAGCGGGCACGCATCTCGTCAGTGACATCTGAAGAGTGCTGTAGCCTGGTCGCAAATGAAGCCAAGGGAGGTAACTGGGGAAAATGCATAATGCACAACGCACGTTCAAAAACGTACAAAATGAAACAATTGACACACTGGCTAATTTAGTATTATATGAGGTCACACAAATGATGTCGCCTCCCTTGAACGCCAGTTGGAGATAAGGTGGACAAGTCACCATGATGTGTCCACGTGCCTTATGGAGAATCCGGATGCTTTTAGCAGTGCCGCAGCGGTGGATATCTGCACAGAGGCATCAGGCCTGTTGATGAGGTTTCTTTCAAGTGTCAGAGCCTTTGCTGGCCACAGAGTTTGTTTTCTGCGTCAGGCCAGAGGAAGAATCCCATTGGACGTTTGCCGGTGGAACCACGGCGATGCAAACGTCCTGGTTGGCCTACAAAAACCCCCGGGGGCACTCAACACAGTAGCAGCTGGTGACCAGTCAACATCTCTTACTGCCCCCCCCCAATCAAAGCCGTCGAGAACCGGGCCTGTGGAGAGTGTTTTCTTATATTTAAAAGTGACAGTCAGTCACAAAAGCATCTCCAGCAGCGGCCAGAGGATGACAACCCCCCCCCCCCCGAGGATGTGATATTACAAACGAGATTAGGGGATGTGATTGGCTAGATGAGATAACAGCGACAAAGCCTCCCGAAAAACAGGCAAAAAGCTCCAGAAGAGTAGGTCAGTTAGTGAACACACTATGGGCCTGAGAGCGTTCACATATTACAGGATAGAAAGAGAGACCACACACACACACACACACACACACACACACACACACACACACTTCGGCATCTGGGATTCCGAATATATAGACACACACACAAACAGAGCGGCCCCCGATCTCTGAAACCTCCTTTGAGTCACTTCGTTTCACTTCACCGAGTGCAGCAGCACAGGCGAGAGCAGCGTGAAACAAACTTACAGACTCACGCGCGTACAACACACACACACACACACACACACACACACACACACACACACGCACACGCACACGCACACGCACACGCGCACGCGCACGCGCACACACGCACGCGCACGCGCACGCCCACGCCCACACGCACGCACACGGGGGGAATCACAAGACAGCAAGCTAATCCACTTCTGCACCAGAACGCACAGACAACCACCAATGACCCACTCTTAAAATATGTGAAGAACATACCGCATGAGCGGCGCAATGAAACCTCGATGATTAAGGAGCCGCTGCAGATGCAGGATGTGACATTCAAACATGATTTAAATAATAAAGCAGAGGTGGATTATGTAAACACACAAGCATGACAAATTCACTATTTAAGCACATCCTTCATCTTGTAACTGGTTAGTTTAATTTCAAGCTGGAATTGTATTTAAATACACACACAGATATATATATATATATATATATGCTTAAAGTATGACTTTGCCAGCATTTAATAATGCTTTGATTAGTCTTAGTGCAGCTGTTGTTTTTAACAAGTAGAATTAATAATCAAATCACTTTCTTATACTGTCTAACAACAGAAATGAGGCAACGTCTCTCACCCCCGGCCCCCATCACCCAATGTTGCACTGCAGACCGTGTGAGTATAGACGTTAGAATGAGAATTAAATATGTTCTACGAATTGTGGATGACCACCTAGACATTTACATTTACAACAGCAGAAACATGTAGATATAGACGAATAGGGGAAAAGATACAGGAAAACTGGAGCAAAGACCTGACCGTGAAGGGGGTGGGACTGACAGTGCTGGCTGGGTACCATCAATACCAATGTATCGTTTCCAAGCAAATATCGGCGCGGCCAATTTATCAGCCGGGCTCTCGCAGCAGAGACCAAACAGAGTAGCTGTGGAGCCATTAGCCAATTTTCATTTTGTATGAAGATCGTTTTGAAGAAAGACCAGGAAATGCTAGATGTTTCTGCCTCAGTGTGGACATGGCAACAGGGAAATGAGGCAAGTACTACATCAAAACAAAAAAAAAAACCTCCCGGCGCTGGTGGACCACTGCTTTGCTGTCTCTTGAGAGCAACGGAGCTGCTTCGCAAAATGTATTCAGGCTTTGCTTATCAAATCAAAGCACACACACATTCACATGCGAGCATGGGAAGAAACAGCATCTCTCACATTTCCAACAGTCGTGGAACTCGACACTGAAGGAAGCAGCGCAATCAATCTGCAGGGAGTGGGGAGGGAAGGAAAACAGGGAGGTAGAGAAGGAGCGCAGAGGAACAGGGAACCAGCGGTTGGCTTTGTTGTGACCATTGGACCTGAGATATATATATATATATATATATATATATATATATATATAGTGCTGCATGAGCATGAATAATTTAGCATGACCAAAGCCCTTAGACCAGGGCCCCTCGCCTGGCCTTGATCAAATCAATACCTAATTTACCCCTAACAGGGGTCTGGGGTTAAGGAAAGAGGAAGTGAGACAACATGTAGGAGAGTGATAGGGATGATCAACAAGCCAAGTCAGACCTTAACTCCTGACACCCTGACAAGGCTGGTTACACATTTCTTTTCAGGGTTACTTCCAAAAAAACTCAGGGTTAGAAGCACGGGAACTCTTCTAGTCCATTTAGATGTAAAAAACAAAAAAAATACCAAAGGCGTCATGACATAAGGAGGCGTTGGGAAGGTGGGAGCTGCAGCAGCACGTTGCCTTGGCATGAGGGTATCAGTAGAGTAATATAATTGACAGGTTATAAAGGCTGCCCTGTACGGCTGTATGAATATGATTGGATGTTGCTAGTCAGCTGGTCCAAATCAGTGGATGCATGAGCCAGTGATGGCAACGCATGAATTAAGCAGTTGATACCCAGTCAGCTGATTCAAGCGCAACTGCAGCACTCGGCTGAATATAAGACCAGTTCGGGGTCTGTTTATGTAGCAGTAAGCATTCTGAAGAGGTCAAAACAAGCCATTGATTTCCGAGAATTAATAACTACACGTTTACGAGGTCTAGCTAGCCCTGGGCTAACGTCTGAGACATGCACATGTGCAGCACTTCTTCCACCTAAACAATTAACACAGCCTTACTGAGTAGTTAAACAAGACAATGGCCGTCCAGAAAAACAAAAGACTGCTATCTTCACCAGCAGAAGTCCAAAAATAAGAAAGAAGGTTGTACCATCACTGGCCAAAAGCTTTGGCTGACAGGTTGTCTCCGGTAAACGTGCTGTTGCTTGTTAGGATGTTGATTAACTTGTACAATTTCTGTATATGACGGAGATTGTGGATTGTAAACTTGTGGTGAGAATTCTAAATCAAAAGATGCCCGAAGCCCTAATTAGCTCCAATCAGCCGCAGCCATTTCCACAGTAGCTGCTTTTTTTTTTTTTAAAGAAAAATCACATTATTCTGTATGTTCCTTTAGATGGTCGTCAATATTAAGGTGGCCATTATGACACACCACCCAACGCAGCATGAACAGCAGTGCTATCTTCTGCTGCGTACCAACATGCACATTTTACAAATATGAAGCTTTAGACATTTGTCATTTCCGATTTCAGCTGCTTTTACAACAGAGCCGGAGGGTTTCCTTTATCGCATGCAAATCGTCCTGTCTGAATAGTGTAACCTGTAATATTTCTCTCCCATTGACTTGCACTGAATTGATCCTCAAAAATACGGAACAGAAGCGCGTCCCCGTATCAGTTCAATACAGAACACGTCCTTAAGTTTCCAATCACAGGGCGATTCCGTATTTTACGGGAACGGTCGGCAACCCTAAGGCTAACATGAGCCCATTTAAAATTTTAAATTGTGATTAAACTGTTGATCACATATATTTAAAAGTGTCCTTACTGTTTTTAATGGACACCTAGCTAAACAGACAAGTATTTTCTTTGGGTACAATATGAACTAATAAAGAGTCCATAGCTGGCTAATGGAATGCAGCCGTAAGTAGCTAGTGAACAGCTATCTATAAACGAAAAGATGATTCCTGTGCATTCCGCGGCCTTGGTAAGTGAACGTTAATCTGTTTCTGAAAGCCCGTCTTCTTTCTTTCATGAGAGGTTCGTGTCAGCGTCCTCAGATGTCACCCCAAGTACTGGCTGTCTGGTTTGACCCGATGATGTCTGACTGACTGCTGGAAAGAAATGAAATTCTGTTTGACACTGGTGCCTCAGTGAGGCATTGTGGGCCTGAATTCAAGGCTGCAGCAAGAAAGCTTTATATCACTGTCATCAACACGTGATCACATGTTCATCTCTGACATCTCACCCATTTTAGTGTGCGGACCAAGTTAGTGAAAGTTGCTAGCCTTCGACGTGGATGCAGGGACTGGTTTAAAGGACTTCTTACCATTGCAGATACTGTACATGCTTTTTTGAAAAATGTTGCTCTTTTCTAATTAACTTTTACACTTTACGCAGATTTGGATGCAAATGAAACATTTCTAAACATTTTCTTTTCATTTCTAATATCAAATCAGAATCAGAAATACTTTATTGATCCCAAAGGGGAAACTCTTTGTAACGGCAGCTCACTATCACGTCAGTCCGCACAAAACAAAGAAACCTAGAAGGCATGCGCTGTCTGAGCGATTCATAGTTTGTGCCACGCAATAGAAAAAATAACAACTCTCCCCACATTTCATTGAATCAGTCTCTCCTACCTGAAAGAATGGAAGCAACAGTAATGAATCTCAATTGATCTTTTGACTTTGTTTTAGACCATAAGCCCATGGCTAAAAAAAAAAACAAAAAAACAAAGTATTGTATAAAAGCAGTACTCATAATACAACCAACTCCAAATTCCTTTAAAGTTAGAAGTCATTTAAACAAGTGAAATGTTTGATAGCCGAACTACAGAGCACATAGAGGGCAGTGACTCGCAAATATCACAGCAGAGGAAAGATCAATGGACTTCAGTGGAACTGTTGAGCCCTTTTTGTCTGTGTGAGAATAAATACAAATCTAAAAGCATGTTTACTAAGAGCCACAACCACCTCTGGCATCGTGTAAGTGGTGTGCATATGGAGTTATGTATGTGCATGTATGTATGTGTGGGTGTGTGTCCTGGGGAACGAGAAGCAAATAACGAATAAAGCCAATATGTGCATGATTGGCCAAAGGCGAGGTAAAGCACAGAGACTCAAAATAAATTGCAGGGAACGCATACACACAAACACACACACACACACACACACACAGAAAAACGAAACACACCGCCTAAAGACAGTGTGTCGATTCAATCTGACGGTTTCGCTGCAAACCAAATCCCTAATCTCATCTCATCTCTCTCTCTCTCTCTCTCTGAAGTATCCGGTGATGAGCTCAAAAGGAGGCTGATGTGCGCTGGCAGCTATTTCTGTGACTAACGCACCACCATCGGACACAACTGTGTACACACACACGCGCACACACTCGCACGCGCGCTTGTTATCGCAGCAGAAACACTGTAAAACGCCATCAAAACTGGGCGTTGTCTCACAAGAAGGTGAATCAACCCAAGAACACAAACCACACATCCAACAGTGGATTTGGAGGTTTTCCATTCTTATGAGCCAGTCATACTGTCAACATTTGAACATGGTCATAGCTCAGTGACGGGGAAGGTGGATAAAAAAAAAAAAAACTGGGCCGAGCTCTCCGATTGGTTGACGAATCACCCCCCTCAACATCAGACAGCAACACGACGGGCAACCGCACGCGTGCAACGAATCACTCTGCGCTCCGACGCACACACAGAAGCGTATATGAAAGGCTAATTTAGGAAATGCAAACGATTGGTCAAGGCAAATTTGGATCCCTGTACCCCCATAATGCACTGGGGCAGGCTCGGACTCGGGTGGATGTGGTGCTGCTCTAAATCCATGCTCCTTTTTTCCCCCCCGTTCTGTGTGCTCAACTCTGCAGCCACGCAGATGTCACAGCGGGAGGAAAGAAGAAAAAAAGAATCAGTCCAATTACTCGTCTAATTATCTAATTATTTCATTACGTGGTGGAGAGCAGGAAGGAGGATGAAGATGGTCTCTGAGTTTCCTTTTGCCCTCTGTGCGCCGTTCCTGGTGACGACACCTGGAAATATTATATTAGTATAACCTTTGTGCACTGGCCCTCTGCTATGGTTTCTGGTTTTTCTGTCCGGATTTTATCGCTACTTGCCTACTCTCCGTCATTTAACTTGACCTCCAACACAATCTACCTCTCACCCCCCCCCCCACTGCGAGAAGAGAAGGAGGTGCAGCCGTTTGAAAGTGCTAACGAGAAACAAATTGAAAATAATTAAGGAAGAAGTGGGAGTTTGTGTATTTGAACGAGGATGCCGGGGATGAGGGGGGTTGGCAGGGGGCAGGGGGATAGTGGTGATTAGCGAGGTATTAAAGAATGGGAGGGGTAACTGGTGGATTCTTTAATTTTCTGCCAATTAACTTGCCTGCTCAAGTGGTAAACAACAAGGGTGTGATGGAGCACAAGACCTGAGAACAGGCTGAGGAATAGCGGCTGGACTGACGCTGAACTGGGATGAAGTGTCGGGTGCTTTCACATGCTGCAGTTCATTTCAGCTCTGGCGTGTAGTGTTGGGAGTGAGAACTCTGTCTTTGATAACGCCACAAATGTGAATCTGTCATCTTCTAAGTAAAGCGAGTTGCATTCTGCTCGAGCTGAGGATTTAAACTGAACACAGTGCAAGGAAAAACAACCCCCGAACCTCCTAGTTTAAAGCAATCGTTCTACTTTTGGGTCGAGACCCCATGTAAAGCGGCTTGCTGTGCAGACAGGGTCATGGGGGACTTCTTTAACTGATTTATTCATTATATGTTAGATCAAAAAAAAACAAAAAAAAACCCCACTTTCAATAGAATTCAAAACCATGCTTTACGCAAACTCACCTGACAATATGATGGGTCTCTAGTTACTGTGGTCATAAGAATTAGGAATCTTAAAAAAACAAAAACAAAGAAGAGGAGAACAGCATCAAGTTAAACGGACTCCCTGGGTTGTATTGGTTTGGCTGTTTCCCATCGAAAGTGGTTGCTTCTAAACCACAGAGGTGGCGCTTGCGGGCAGTCCGGGCGCACCGGCACCATCTGGACCAGCGGTTCTCAACCATCTGCCTCTGAGCCCTGAGAACACAGCGGCAGTGGCTGCAAATTAACTTCATGCTTTACCTGCCAAGATGCCACAGATGCCAAGAAGAAGTTTTACAAGGGAGAAAACTAAATCCTATTTTTTCCCCCTCAAGAACAGATTTCCGATCCTCAGTCATGCGTTTATCATGCGTGTCTTCTTTTTCTTCTATTTCTGTACCCACACACCTGCTCTGTGTTACCACATGGGAGTAACATTTATATGTAACGTATGGGAGAGTCGTCAAGACACATCAAGACAACCGAAACACAGATGCTACTGATTTGTTTAGGGCAGTTTACCAGTTTATAAGAAAAAAAAAAAACCCTGCATCTTTCACACAAAAACTGTACATTGAAGCAATTGATACATCATGTGCCAGTGGTGTGAAGTGTAAATCAGGTAGACCAGCGTTGCTCGCATCAGTTAATGATCCGCTGAGCTTTGTACTGGGCAAAACAAGTCACGAAAGCCGGTGTAAAAACTTTGAACTCCACACGGTGGTCGGTGATATGTGCCGGTTCTGGTATCGCACAAGCAACTGCCAACTTGGGCTTGGTGCAGAGAGAAAGTAGTGGCGGTCGCTTGGATGAAAACCGCTTTTAGATGCGAGGCATCAAAAGAGAAGTGAGTGAAAATCAAGCAAATCGCAAATATCGCAAACTCAACATCCCTCGAGGCTCAGAGGGACTAAAATAACATCAATATTATTAAAAGGTTACGCATCAAGCTGACCCCTTATCAATTAGATGAAGTTTTGCAGAAAATATTGGCAGGTTTGAGTTAGAGCTGCAACTAATGATCATTTTCCTTATTGATAAATCTGTTGATTCTATTTTTAAGTTAAGCAAGTTAAGCCTTTATTTGTCCCGCAGTGGGGAAATTGCATTTAGCAACAGCAGGGGTACAGTGGTGAAGCAGCAGTATCACACACGCTATGATAAAACTGAAAAAACCTAAACTAGACCACACATAAGTGGCTTAAAAACTATTCCGACAGGTATTGAACGCTTCAAAAATTTGCAGTGAAGTTGCACATTACTTGTGCAAATATTGCAACAGGAAAAAGAGTTGTATGTTAGCAGTGGTCACTGTGCAGTCTTTTGATAAATACATTAAGCTTTTACCTCGGAAATTGTCTGAAAATAGCAGAGTGCCTATCACAAAAATGACTTGTTTAATCCAACCAGCAGTCCAAATCCCAAACATGTTCCATTTACGACGACACCTCGGGAAACAGCAAATACGCACAGTGAAGAAGCTGGAACCAACCACTGACTGTGTGGTATTTTCGACAAAAAAAATAAAAGACTTAAATGAACAAATCATCAGCCACGTTTGGTTTGGAAGGAAAAACGTAACTTCTTTTTCTTTTAGTTTGAACACAAAATCTCGACTACCACACTGTCAATCTTTCAGTTGTTTACAACTAAATCTACTGATTTAGGAAGTGGGATGTGGGGCGTTACACTCTTGTTCAGCTGTTTAACGGCACTGAATGGACCCACAATGCACTCCTTCACGCATGCATACAAGGTCCTTGCTCGTACCTTGACAGCGTTAGCTCTGTCAGTGTGGTTTCATGTACTTGCTGCGCGAAGCACTTTGTTATAAAAATATTCTAAATAATAAATGTCATTGACTTGACTAGACAGGCGGTGTAAAATGGGTCAATGTCTCGGTTCTGTTTACTACGGCCTCTTGTAGGACTTCTTCACAATGACGCGTGAACTGAGTCGACACACTACCGAAAGATTAAATAATGATGAAAATCGCGCTGCCGGATCTTTCATTTTGCTTACTTCAAAGAAAGTTATTTAATTTGTATTCATTTTTGAAGTACTGCTGACCTCTGAGCCGACTCTGCGAACATTTCAAATGTGCATCCTTCCCCAAAACACAAAACGTCTCTCCTTTCTATGGCCAATACATGTTCCTTTCCACATAACTGTATAGGTCTTTCATTACAAAAAAAAAAAAAAAAAAAAAAAAAAAAGAAAAAGAAAAAGATAAATAACATAGAAAATGAATGTCGTCGAGAGCCGACAATCAAGCAAGAAGTTCAACAATGAATCGCAGGCGGTTTTATGATGCCTGGAGGCTGGGTAACATTTCTCTTGCTCATCAACCTCTCTTCAAATTCTTTTCAGGCCGAAGCACACATTATTCACGCCGGGAATGAAAAGAATCTAAAATATTAGCTTGCAGCTGGGGTGAGGAAGAACGTAAAAGAAAGAGAAAAGATTTTTAAACTGTTACTGCGACAGACACCTTGCCTTTTACAGACCATCTCGCCACACTGGGGGTGCCCAACAAGCACTGAAGACTTTATCATTTCTAAAGGGCAGCAATTTGCAATTCACTGGAAACACTAAGCGAGGGCGACACACTGTCGTCCTTCTGGCCTTGAAATTTCTCCTTTTTTTTAATGTTTTGGCTGACATTGTCACCCCAGCTAATGGACGCCAAACAAACCTCCAGGTGACAGCAAATGCCATCCTTGGCACAGCTGGCCGGTTTAAGCTGGATCCACCTGGTCTTTCAGCCTGCTGCCAAGAATTTACAACTCCCTTTTGGACACAACAGCTTCCAAAAGTTCTTCACGGGTCTTGTGGGGATGCCATCTCTTTTTTTGAGCGCCAGCATGAGCAGAGTCTTCACAGAAAGAGAACAGCCTTGTGGAAATAATTACGTCCATTTCCGTCACGTGCCAGAAGATCAGAAGAAAGCAGGATCTAGCTCCCTGGCTACCCCCGAGGGTTGGCATGGCAACCAGTGAAGGCCAGCCTCAAAACAAGTCGGTTTTAGTTGATCAGGTTTTATGATATATGTCTGAGATATCCGCCTCTGTTCCGCTACAATGCAGGTTAATGGAATTCCTTTGTTCTTTTTTAAATGTAATAAAAAAACTGACATATTGCAGGGACTTGTTAATTGGTGGCGCGTGATGCTGCTGCCGTTGCTGGTGTTCTCGCTCTACTTGGGTAGTTTCAGGGCCGACCACGTGTTGGCTCTGGTTGAATTATCCCCCGGTCTATTCGAACATTTTGGATTTGTGAAGCCCTTGTTCTCTTGAAATCTGTTCAATGCAAGATATGGAACACCGATTTGCGAACACTGGCTGAAACTAAACAGAGGTTGCTGTTGAAACTAGCGCTGACCGCTATATCGCACGTTCATTTGGATCTGCTCTGTCATATGTTTTACACAAGCACAAGAGCGCTAGCTCGGCTAGTGGCAGATTGTTACAAACAAGCTAAAATTAAGTATGTATGTAGTCTGTTTAGCTTAGTTTGCCACATACCCTAAAATTTGGCAGATTCATTTAGCAGACGCTTTAATCCAAAGCGACTTACATATGAGAACATTCACAAACCGAAGGCGCAGCTTTGGGAGCATTTTGGGGTTCAGTATCTTGCTCAAGGATACTTCGACGCATGGCTGGAGGGATCGAACCCCGGACCTTACTGAGTGGCAGGTGACCGCTCTGCCACCAAGCCACAGCCGCCTCGCCACAGTTCCCCGTAAACGTACTGCTGGCTGAGACAAACCTCCCTCTGCCAGCAGTACCTGCAGGTGAATCACAGCAGCAGCAGAGGGAGGAGGACAGAGGACAGGAGGAAGGACTGATACTTTAAAGGCTTTTAATTTAGGCTTTAGCCTCAGAGCAGATGAGACGATTGTTTCGGGGGCCTGCGGCCTGTACATGCCAGTTCATCACCAGTGCGTCCGGAAGCTTCGTGTGAAGAGTACTTGTTCTGGCGTGTGGCAAAGTTTCAGCACTGATAGAAACACTGTGGGAAAGTTCTGTAGCAGTGGCACACAACAATCACATGCTGAATATCCTCGCTAGCATCAAAGGGCTGTGAAACCGAATCCTTTGTCTGCCTCATTATCTCCTAACACGGAGCCCAAGCTTCCCCTGGTAATTACAATCAAGTTTTTTGGCAAAGGGCGGTGGGGATTCGACGATCCAAATGACCTTTTTTTTTTTTGTTTGTTTGTTTTTGAAAGAGTAAAGCATAACGGCTCCGCTGTGTGACAAAAAAGAGAAACATCACAAATCACAAAAGCACAAATGAGGCGTTCTACTATCAAATGAGAAACATCCGGGCTCGGATGGAAAGCGAATGAGGCTTACATCTAATTGTGTTAGTCGAGCCGAAGTCGGCGGTGTGCGCTGCTGTGTCACGCAGGAAATTCACAGCTTCAACATCATTATGTGGCCAATCAGCGGCCATCACCCTGTATCTGAAAAGATATAGGGTGATATAAGGAGGATTTCCCCAGCTCACAATAAGGGTACAGTTTTAGCCAAGAGAGGAAGGGTTTGCTTTCATTGCAAAGCAGCTACAGGAAGTGTTGAGTTTCAATTAACAAATCAATGTATTGTGATCAGTTTGTCACGCTGCTAGTCTGCCTGTCAAACACAAAAGGTACAGACCAGGAAATCTGCTGTGGATTTTCATGCTGGCCAGAGGATGATTCCCACTCATTTCGATAATACCTTGACCTTTCCTTTAGTGCCACCATCAAGCCAAAACTTCCACCTGTACACACGAAATCCAGATCTAAAAGGCTGACTGATGTGAGATTTACTGAGATGATTAAAGCTCTCCAGAGGATGAACTATTTGCATTTTTGACACTTCATCAGCTCTCCTCTAGGGCCTCCCACAGGCCAAAATATCTATTTTGCCCAGAGGACGGCTTGTAATCGAACATGACATTTGCGGAGCACATTTCTGCCAAGCATTTCTATTTTAATGCCCACCAAGTTCTTGTTTCAGCCAACACTGCCCTGTACTTTTGTAATGAACTCTGCAGATGCTAGCGGCCCCTAGCAGAGCTTTACACCTAAAAGTCTTTTTTAAATTATTAATTGTTTCCAGTCAGCATTTTAAATGTGGAAAACACATGCAGATTTACCTCCTGGATGATTCAGATTCACCCGGAAAGTTCAGCACCTGAACCGTGTGAGATACAGAGTGCTGCCAACTCTGACGGAGAGCAGAGTTTTAACCTTTTGACTCGCCGCTCCCAGACATTCAAATCGGCGATGTTCTGGTCACAAGTCCGCATCTCTAAAACGGAGGCTTGAAATCATCCTTTTGCACGGTGACGTCTCTCCCATGTATGAGCTGAGCTGAACACTGAACAAACAGTCAGGAATGTCACGAAGAATGCAACAAAGACAGACTTAAGACTTTTAAATGTCTACCAGAATCTGAATTTGGGGTCATATCCCAATAATTAATCAATGTTTTGGAACTTAAACCGGGAAATACATTTTCACCACATAATAGATGTTTTCTGGGAAAAAAAAAAAAAAAAAAAGGCAGGTCATTTTTGACTTTTTTCACACTTTTTAATGTTTCCCCGCCTCAAAAAAAAATTTCCCGTTGGCCGTAGTAAACCCACAAAACCATTCCCGGTTAGCACTGATTCTTCCTC
>CM022472.1:3578213-3588233 GCA_011952105.1 Coreoperca whiteheadi
GTGGTGGTTTGTGTGGGGTGGGGGTGTGGGGGGTGGGGGGGGGGGGGGGGGGGGGGGGGGGGGGGGGGGGGGGGGGGGGGGGGTTCTTTTGTTTTTGTTTACGGCAGAGCGGAGCTGAGCGGACAGATGTGAGGCATCCAGCTGTGATCATGGTTAATCCCCACTGGCTGCGTCGCATTCCGGCTGTTCTGGAATTTTTAAAGAGTTTTTATATGACATTTGGTCTTTATTAAAAAGAACAGAGGAGGAAACGAAGGCTCCTGATTGAACTGAACCAAGGGCTTTTTGGTGTCATGCCTCCTGAACACACAACATGACTTTAGGCTGTGTTTGTTGCCTATACACAGTTCCTTATTAAATGATGAACGGTCTAGCTCATTATTTAGGTTTTATAATTGGCTTTTGACTGTCTACAGAACAGAGGGCCCATGTCGCCCGCAGCTGTTCAGTTGTTCCCTTCTTCAGATCTCTTCCCTTGTTTTTCTTTTTGGCTTTTTTTATCTACATATGAATTGACACACTAATGCATTAATGTGGGCAGTAAATGCTGCGGCTAATCCACAAAACACTGCCTCGACACGGGCAACGAGTTGCCGAAGAGCTGGGGCAAGATGCATCAGTTCCTCGGAGTATTCGTTTCATGTCTATTTAACAGCTGCTGCACAGTCCAAGCCTCCCAGTGACGGGAAGCGATTTAAGGTTCACAGTGAAGCAGCTGCAGGACGTGTGAAACTAGTCGGGCTTTGATTATCGCAAACCTTCGACACAGGTAAATCTAATCCGCGTGGCTTTTCGCAGGTGAGGAAAGCGGTTATTGTAAAGCCCCCTTCTGCCATCTAGTCCCTCTTTTTTAATTTTGTTTTTGTCTTCAACAGTTTGTTCCCAAGTGACTGGTGAAATCAGTTATTGTTATTACGTTTTGAAACCCGTTATTTAAATTTGACCACATGGCCTTGGTGTGGTACCTTCCAAAAAAGGTATACATTGCACTTGATACCATGTAACCTATCTTTTTAAAGATCTTTAAAAAGAGACTTGATAGTCTAACAAGTGCTGGGGAATAAAATGTTTATATCAAAAATTGAAAGGGTAGACTTTTTTAAATTTACACACACACACACACACACACACACACACACACACACACAGACACACACACAGCTCAGTAGTTCCCGATCCCAGCAGGTTAAACGTCTGCTTTCCATCCCTTATTCTGTTATAGTGTAACCAAACACAGGATTTCCACTTGTTCTCGTTCACAAAGGTTTTCGGTTTCTGTTGACCGTTACATCCATTAGGCAGACGGACGCTTTTGTCCGAAGTGACTTACAAGACTCGCATTCAAATCAAAAGGAACAAGTGGTAAAGATTGTAAGTGTCTGTTACTGTGGCTCAGACTGTAAATGCTACCTGTTAACCAACGAGAACAAAGGCTGCCGATCAGCAGCCTGACAGCAGAAACAGCTCATTGACAGCACCTGTACCGTGTAACTAAATACATAAATACTAAGCACTTAGTACTAAGTAACTAAGTACTGTACTTGAGTGCAATTTTTAGGTCCTTGTACTTGAAATGAGTATTTCAATTTTATGCTATTTTATGTACTTTATTCTCTACATTAATTTGATAACTTTGCTAGTTGCTAGTTCTTTTGCAGGTTACCGATTAGTACTACTAAATATGATAGACAAATACATTACGATGTATTATTAGAGGTTAAGATAAGATTTATTGATCCCTGGGGGGACATTCACATGCCACCCAGCACAGTACATAAAGTAATTAAAATTAGCCCCACGTATACCAGCTGTAAGTCATGTGCACATTAATGCATCAATAACTAGAATTGAATAATATTATACAGATTATTCTGAAAGGGGCCATTCTGCTTAATGAGTACTTTTACTTTTGGTAGTTTAAGTATGTTTTGATGCTAATACTTTTGTAGCTTTACTTTAAGTACAAATTTGAATGCATGCCTTTTACTTTGTTTATTTCTACACTGTGGTGTTGCTACTCCTACTTAAGTGAAAGATCTGAGCACTATATCCACCACTGTCTGCTACACCACTACCCAAACATAGTGAGCACGCACTAAAACGACGCTTCAGATTGATCCACACCGGAGACCACTTTCACAAATCACCACTTTCAGGAGTGGAAACGCGCGTTTTCGCATGTTTTGATCCAGAGAAAACGCACGGGAATAGGAGCTGTGGCACATGAACAACCAAACAAAAATCAGCCGTGCAGTTCGTCTCGGTGACCCAGCAGGGTGTCGCCGCCGCTCACAGCCAAACCGAGCGCTCAGTCTTAATGTGTGAACCCTCCGTCTGAGCCTCGTAGTTCAGTGCGAACGCCATTACGCCTGCCAGACAAGAAACTGCAGCGCTCCATCCCTGCATTGTACTGTGTAGTGGCCGCCACTAGCCCACTGATGCGCCAGGACATCCACTCCAGCCAAGTGTTTCCTACACTTATATCTCTCTCTCTCCTCTCTTGATTATTGTTGTATTATTGCCTATATAGCTGAAGGACATGCTGCTGACTTTATTTCATTATTCATTTTTGAAAATTTCCCAGTGTTGGGGTTTTTATTTTTTTGTCCCACTGGCTGTTGGGTTTAAAAGGTTGATAGCGGACTACACCTCTTTAGCCGGCCCCCTCTCTCCTCCCGACCTGCCGGGGCACGTTGGCGGATTCCTAATGAGATTAAGAGGTCAGATGAGGCAAGAGAAAGCAAGGAGGCTCCACACACGTGCACATGCTCCCTCACAGAGGGCTTACGTGATCATCGCAGGGAAACGGACGTGTGTGAGGGTTAAAGAGAGCACAACATACTGAGGGAGGCTGTTCGAAGGCGACCTTCAGCTCAAACATACAATACACGCAGTTTTCTCGACAACCGTGTATCCAATCAACTTCACGCTTGGCGGGTGTGTTGCTGAGGACCCAGGGAAGAGTGGCGTCGAGTGTGAAGTAGTTTGGATGAGGGGTTCTCGAGAAGGCCGAGAAATATCGCAGGTGTTTTGGTTTCAGGTTAGGGTCAAGTATTTTAGTTCAGATTTGGGTAAAATGTTGGTCCTGGTTTCATTCTTTTTACAGTCCTCCCGGTCTATATCTTCAGATTTATCAGATGAAAAACAATAGTTCAAAAGAAAACAATACTGTACAGGTTTCCTGTGAGGCTGACATGCTACCTTTTGTGTTGATTGCTGTTCATTCATTTCGAGGCAAACAAATGTGTTATTGTTGAATATTTCTTTTTTTTCTCTTTTATTCTGTAACGTAAAAGTTGCAACAATGAATTTGAATTATCTCGTGTTACACCATTAAAAGATAAAGACTGCAGTAACAAATGACAGTTTGTCTGACCATGCATCAAGCAAGATAAAATGTGTGTGCAGCCAAACAAACCTCCTGTAAAAATAGCAGGGCTGCAATGAGCAATTATTTTCAATTGATTCACCATTTGGGCCAGAAAATTCCAGAAAATTGTGAAAAATGAACATTGAGATTTCATAAGACCATGGTTCAAACCTTGTAGAAATCTCTTTTTTTAAATTAAAAAAAGACTTTAAAGATGAATTTAAACGATTCATTTTCTGTCAATCGACTAATCAATTAATCAACTAATTGTTTCAGCTCTGAAAATATATATATATATTCTTTGTAGGCAATTTAACACAGCTCAAATACAGTTTTCTTCAGAATATTAGAATATTTCTTCTTCATGTTTTACAGATTGACTACTAACATTTATCACATGGTTATTCCTACAATATCAGATACATTAGTACACCATTTTTATTAATGACCTCTGAAAATTACCATGAGGTGGGACTTGAACCCGGAAAGCACAGTTTACTACTAACACTGTCACTGCATCAATGTCACATTACTTTTTATGTGTGGGAACTGAGTGAGCGTTGCCATTGACTTCGAACAGCAGAGTTGCGCATGAATGTATGTTACAATATGAGTTTCCACCATCAATACTCACGCAATATTGGTATTTTATCTGCACAAGTCTCCTCTGAATGTCATTCACTGGCTCCTACCACGCAGCCCTTCACCGTCACCGTTTGGGAGTCAGCATGCACGAGTCACTTTGACAAACTAAAGGGTTACATTACATCAGATTTGGAAAAGGAAGAGTGCATTAGCCACAAAGGATCGGATGGAGCGGCGATCCTCCACAAACCAAGAGAGAAACTGCCCCACTGTGAAGCTCCATCCGTCTCCTCCCCCTCTCTCCATAAACACATGGTGCAGGCTTTTACTGAGGCCTCATGCTGACTGACTGACTGACTCACTCTATATTTATGCATGCGTGTCTGTGTGTGTGTGTTTTGCAGGATACATGCACTAAACGAGAGCCACTGAGCCACATGCCTCAACTGACCAACAGGGATGAGAGCGAAGCCAGCGGAAGCCATTATGGTGTTAAATCCGAAAAAAAAAAAACCTGCCCGACAGACACAGAAGAAGAGTAATGCAAACAGTCGTCCACGCTCGGCTAAGTCAGTGTTATGTGAAGGCTGCACTTACACCGAGAAACACACAAATGGCCACGTGTGCAGACATTTGTAGCTACATTGAAACTGTCACCGACTCCCATTTGAAATAAATTTTTTTAGAAAATGCTAGTAATGGACAAGAAGGAGAAGCTTTCCTCTTTTTTTTAAACCAGGTAAAATTCTCATTTGGTCAGGCTTCTCCTTTTTAAGAGATATCTGGCCAAGAGGGCAACATAAAATCAGTGTAAATAAAAAACAGACAACAAAAAGGCCAAGAAAACCCTCAGAAACTACACAAAGGAGCACAGAGAATATAAACTACTGTCGCTTTCAATGCATCTTGTAGCTGGAAAAATCCAATTACGTCCTTTTTTTTTTTTTTTTTTCCTTTTGTGTTGCATCAATGTGACTAACCAATCACGGCCCATCCTGAGGAAAAAGAAGAAAACTGTACGTTTTTTTTCCAATTCAAGTGAAACGCAGTGGTGGTTGAATGTTTTGACCTGCAGTTTGCAGAGCATTTCATCCACAAATGTTTGCACAAAAGTAAGTAAATTGAAATCTTCCACGAAAAAAGGTAGCAGAGCAAAATGTCGACCACAGCGGCGGACCTCGGGTGAAAACTTCTTATTACATTTACATTTAGTCATTTAGCAGACGCTTTTATCCAAAGCGACTCACGCACCGAAGGCGCAGCTTCGGGAGCAATTTGGGGTTCAGTGTCTTGCTCAAGGACACTTCGACGCGTGGGCCGGGGGAAGCCGGGATCGAGCCGCCGACCATTCCGATTGGTGGACGACCCGCTCTGCCACCGAGCCACAGCCGCCCCACATCTCCAAGAAGTTCCGTTTTAAAAGGAGCAGTGCCATGTATAATTTTTGGCACGGACTGAAATGTGTCTGAATACTGTGATTTTGTGATCTTGCTTACATCAGTAGTCGCCGGATTTAACGAGAATGTCACCAATTTTATGCTGTTTTTCATTTAGCCAAAGTTTTTGTACAGCTACTTGTGTTTTATGAACATTTACTATTTAGGAATTTTGATTTTTTTTCCATAATAGATAAAAAAGGTTTTGTAGGAAAGTATGTTAGTAAGGTATGGAAAAGGTTTATATTCTTGGCTTCAGCATGGAAACTCAGGTCTCGCATACGTTCCTGAAAAATCTGAACTCTATTTAGTCCCATTATTAAAGAATAATAGGACTAAATGTGTTAGTTTCAATATAACAAATGGTTTAATTGATCAGGAGGTTGAATAGTTTTCTAAACCCACCAAAAACTATCTAAATTTGAAGCAAAAATATGAAAATAACCCTAAATAAAGTTACAAGGTTCAAGGAGATCAGAAAGGTACGGGTTGTGATGAGTCAGTGTCTAATAAAAGACTGAAAAGTTCTGTGTTTCCCAAATAAAGGAAGGCAAGACTGGAACGATTGTCAGTTACTGTGTGAGCGAGGGATTGGCCGCAGCAATGTTTTGGCACAATAAGGTTTCACGGGATAATTTCATTTGAGCTGAACATACGAGACTCCTCGACTGGAGTTGGATGCGATTACACGTGAAATGGTAGACTCTTATTCAGAAATGACAGACTGCATGCACTGAACAAAACAACCATACTCCTTATTTACTGCATTTACGTGTGCATTGCTACCTCATGTGGACCCATATTAGCGTCATTCATAGCTGCCGCTTTTTCTAGTCAACAAGGCATTACCATTGATTCAACCTGGAATAAAAACTAAAGAGACGTTGCCAACGTAAATCCATAAAACAAAACAGCGGTCCAGGTATCCCACAGATATCTGGACTGTTAGTCAATTAAGGATCCTTTTAATGTGATGTTTAAAAAAAAAACATAATACTAAGTTTTATAATACTAAGTGCAAGACAAAAAAAGCCCTTTAACCTAAATCTTTTCTTCTCCCAACTCATATCATTTACTATATTTTTCTGACAGGTCAGGGGTCAAAGGTTTGAAAGAACCTTTGTACAATTTTGTGATTTTTTTTTTTACAGGAGACCAAAGACAAACCCTCCAATGCTTGCGTTGCTTTTATGAAAGCCAAAATGTAATTGCCTCTGATGCTTTGTAGAGACTAAGATTTTGATTTCTCTTATGATCATCATGAGCTCGGTAACTAAGTGTAAAACTTCATTTCATACTATTCTTGAACCTTCTGAAAGCCAAACACACACTCGTGCGCGTGCACATGAACATGAAGAGGAAATAGGACTGTGCTGCTGTACCGGCGTGGAAGGACGAGCAACGAGCTCCTCGTTTGTTCAGCTCGGGTGAGAGGCTGAACGCTTTCCACCAGACCGCCTCTGCAGGAACGCTGCGGCCCGTCAGCGGCGAGAGGTGAAACCCCGACGCTTGGAGGGAGGAGAGAAAAAGATTCCAATGGGCTGAATTGAACTTTTATCAAATTTCTACACTGACACTATTAGCGGGCAGCAGGGAGGAGCGGAAGGGAAGAGCAGAGCCAGAGAGACCAGGAAATATTACCAAGGGGCAGGAGTTAAAGGGTCAGTTCACCAACATTGCCAAAACCAAAAGAAATTCTCCCTTACCTCTAGTTGTATCCAGCCACGCCGTTACTTTTGGTTTAATCTGCTCAGGATCTGACATATATTTTAGAAATTAAATCTAAATTATGACTAGATACCACTGAGAATAGGAGAGAAAATATGGGGGTTTATTTGCAATTTTTGGGTGAATCGGCCATTTGACATGGAGGAAATGTTTTCTTTAAAATCACTTACCAAATAATTACAAAATCATGCAGTGCAGTCAAAACAAATAGGTTCATTTTAAAATTTGGTGAAGGGCCCAAATGTTCCAAAGCTACCAGATATATCAAGCGAAATCCGGGGGGAAATGTGTATATACGTATGCACAAAACATAGCTTCAAAGAAGAGCTAAAGCAAGCTGATATATTATTATTATTAATATCATCGAATCTTACTTATCTGTATGTATTTTAATATCACAATTCTTCTGTTTATGTATGTTTTTATTTTACACATGCATTGGCAATGTTAAAATCTTTTTTCCCATGCCAATAAAGCCATGGGAATTTAATATATATATATATATATATATATACACACACACATGCATAGACAGCCAGTCCAAAAATACCAATTTTCAAGTCTCACCTACAAACTTTAACCTTCAGGAAGCGAAAGCAAATGCATGGATGAGCTTTATAGCAAAGAGCGGCCGTTTCCTCATGTAAATACATTTGCCTGTATACAAACACGCGCACACACACACACACACACATTTATATAACCGCAGGGATCATAAAACATCTTCTACCCTGAACAGCGTCAGCCAGATGTGAGGATTGGTTGAAATCTGGGTGAGTTAACGAGGTCAGGAGGCCCAGAGCTGATGGAACAAAGACATATTTTTGGACTTTGGAGTGTGCGTGCGCGTGTGTTTGCAGTCTAGATGTGTGTGTGACGTTCTTGTTATCATATGATTTCCACATGAAGTCGTGCTGCTTACAGTTTGACGGACAAAGGAAGCGATTCACAGACAGCAGGGAACATAAGGCAGAGGTATATGGATTTAATAACAGAATGTCCCCTAAAAACAACTCACAAAGACGTCTGCTGTTGGAATTGGGAAGTGGCTGACACGTTCTACGAACCAAAGATCTCATTACAAGCTCTTTTTCATGCTGAATTCTTAAAATAATGATTTTTGTTCCATCCCAAATGAGGTATTTGGGGTTTTTTGACAGTGTAACAGGAATTTTAATTTGTTTTTACTTGATTAGTTCGGATGGATCTCAGAGAAATTCTGGATTTGATCTAGTCTTGTTGTTTTCATGAAGTTCACTTAACATTTATTTTTCAATGAATGACTGAAAGAGCAGGGTTTTAACCTCCTGTGGGCAGGGAGGGCTTAGCCTCACCATGCCACAACACAAAGTGTGACTCTCATTGTGGTCTTGCAAGATTCAAGTGGAATGTATTTGGGGTGTAAATGCAATGCTGTAACATGATTGGGAGCAGGGCCATAGCCAGAATTGTAGAAATAATGAGGTTATGGGGCCTTTTATGTGGCTTTTTAAAATGAGGAGGGTTTTTGGCTTGGTTACAGTAAAACATGTCCTGGTGATGTTTACACGCTGGCATTTTAAAAAAAACAACAAAAAAAAAAACAGACCGGCATGTGCAGCCGAGCAGAAAAATAATTTCCTCGAAAATGAGGGTGAAAGCACGAGAGGGAGGGATGAAAATTCCTCACGCACCTGCACTGCCAACACACACACACACACACACACACAGACTGTGGCACAAAGGAACACCTCATGTTGAGAGCCTGAGATCTGAAGCCATTTTGGAGCCAAAAGCTGCAAAGTGCTGCAGTGAGTTTAATAGGGGGCAACCATGTGACACGCACACACGCAATTACAGACACGTATAAGCTCGTGTGTGCACGGACACACACAGACGTGACCGCAGCTGCTTTTTTAAGTTTTACATTCACAGACGTGCACGCAAACACACACGAACAAACAAAACTCGGTGCGAACCTTCAGAGAGCCGTCGAGGTCTTAAAATGTAAATATCTGTTTGTAGCTATTGGCCTACAGTGAACGAACACACACACACACACATATGGAAGTATATTGACGACAAAAGATTTGAAAGAGTGCAAAACTAATTTGAGCGCTCCTCAGGCTGCATGTCGGCCTCTGAGAGCGCACAGGGACGGATTCTTTAAACCCAGAATCAGAATTTGGAGAGTCAAATTAATCCCAACGAAGTTAGTGGCCGCGTTACCTTCCGTGTTCTGGTGTGACTTAATGAACCAGATGTAGGGTTTCTGTTTATATGAATAATTCTAAAGCAGAGAAAATAATTCGATCCATTTTAAGTAAAAAGCCTTTATGAACGAGGCTCATTGTGACTTCCGAGCTGAACGCTGCCCTCAGAAATCTAACGAGCCAGACAATGAGGTGCTTGGGTTTTTAACGGAGATGTGATCCGACTCCACGTGGGATTCAAAAAACCAACGGCTCAAACAACCAAAATTACAAAAAAAAATAATAGCAAAACGATTATGGGCTGTCGCTACACTCAAAAGGACAGCATTTTCAGAATCGGTGTGGTCGCGAATCCGACATAGCAGTAACAATACACTAGGTGACGGTAATGGGATCGGTTGGGCCGCCAGAATTTGGCCGAACTTTAATCTGCAGTGCAGCTCCACTCGCCCACAATAATTGAAATTGTAGACTAAACAATAAGGCATATGGGCGGAAAATGTGCAAATGACATGTAGTCCTAAACGAGACTGAGGTGCGCTCAAATTAGGTTCGTGCTGTCAAAACTTTGGTCGTCAATATACTTCCGTACGTGCACACACCCAAGAGAGCTTCAACAAATGGCCATGAATATTTCCCTCTTTGCAAATCAAAAGGTCTGGTGTACTCTTAGTTTGCCAGTGTGTGTGTGTGTGTGTGTGTGGGGGGG
>CM022472.1:3588258-3607362 GCA_011952105.1 Coreoperca whiteheadi
GTGGGGCGCCGCGTTTTTGTGGTCTCTTGGTTTTATAGGAGTATGTGGGGGGGAGGGGGGGTGGTTTGGTTGTTTGTGTGGGGGGGGGGGGGTGGGGGGGGGGGTGTGGTGGGGGGGGGGAGTTTATTACTAATGTTGTGGGGAAATAAAGCTGTTTACACAGTCACATTGTGAGGACTTGCCTTCCTTAAGGGGACAAAATGCAAGTCCCCATAACGTGAATCGTTACATTTTAGGGTGAAAATTTGGCTTAAGGTTAGAGTGAGGGCGAGGTTAGGTTTAGGCTAGCGTATGGGTTAGGTTTGATCTAGTAGTGGTTATGGTTAGGGTCAGGGTAAGTCTCCAGGGAATGAATGCAAGTCAATGTAATGTCCCCAAAAGTGATGGAAACACAATGTGTGTGTGTGTGTGTGTGTGTGTGTGTGTGTGTGTGGGAGGGAGAGCAGCTCTAGAGTTCAATATTGACTCAGCAGCAGAGGAGCCTCCTCGCATTAATATTAGATGATATTATCACTGATTTGGAGGAATGTTCTCTTATTTAGCTCCGCCTACAGCCCAGCAGCACGCACGCACACACACACGGGAAGTCGTCACGCTCAGTGTGTTTATAGCTGTATCTATCCTTGAACTGTTCCCGAAAAAACAGCCCGCTGCCCAATTTATCCTCGCAGTCCAAAGGTGGACGGTCCAAAGAGCCGCTGATAGGCTGCGGCACGCCTTAGTTCACGACTCATTAACCACGTCCAAAGCTAACACGCTGCAAAGCAAAGTGACACAGATAAAGTAACACTCCACTGGAGTTAGCGGAGCAGCGGGCATTTCGTTGCCCCTGCATAAACTGGAAATCAAACCAGAAAACAAATACTTTCAGGTTTCAGAACAAAACTCCCGGTGTTCGGATTTGTCACCGTCTCTTTTAGAAATCACTGAACAATTTGATCCTGTTTAATCAGATTTTGTTTGTCATGCTAAAAAGCTTTACGATATCTTATTGTGACAGCAGCAGGACTTGAAGGTTCAGCCACGTCACATCACATATCCTCTGGAAACCGTTTACGTCGGGTGACTCGGACCGTTAAGATGGATTTTTTTTTTTTATCTAAAATTACTATAGAGGGTTTTCACGACACGTCATCAACCCGGAAGTCGGCCATATTGGCGATACTGAACGTAAACAACGCCACTGAACCGAACGGAACTCGCAAATGGTCAATTATTGTCGTGTTTTAGGCCGTACTAATCGGTCGGACCGGGGAAAACATTTGAAGTGTTATATACTGCCAAAAGTAGTAACAAATCAAGGAGAAGAGTGCAAAACACTGTCTAAGGAAAGACGGCATTTGTGGTTGTTGGTCAAACTGAACCAGGACTTCAAGGGCAAGAATCTTGACAACATTCGCGTTTGTTCTTCTTATTTCTTGTCCGCTAGGTGAAATATTAGGCTGCTATCTTAACTAATGTTGTAGTGTCATCGTACACTCTCATATTGATGTTACGTCGCTGTTTGTTATTTCTTGGCTAAAAATCTGATTCTAATCTCATTTCTTAACCTTCTCCAACAGTACAAGACTTGCACATTTTCTGTAAAATGTTACTGAGATTTAGTTGATGGTGCTATATTTATTATTACTGTATTCTAGGTAAAAGATCGGACCTGTGTACAGGCTGGGTGCCGTGCGTTAATATGAACGGAAAACAAGGACCACGATCACCTGAGGACTCGCTGACGTCGCGCTACAAACGTCGTGTGAATCGAACCCAGCAGAAACACGAGGATGCTGCTGCCCACTCTGTGCTTCCTTTTTCATGGTTTAGACTTAATAAATGACTAGAAATTAGTCTTCAGCGGTGTATTAACCGTGCAGCCCATGCTGTTGTTTACATCCGAGTATCTCCAATTTCGCCGCGCATCCGGGTAACTGACCGAACCGTGACGTAGGTGCAAACCCTCTATAGTGGAACACAGAAAAGTTCCTGTCTATCGTGTTCTATGAGGATTTGCTGGTTAGCTCGCAGCTCGGCAGAATAACAACAATAAAAACAAAACAGGACTACGCTTCTTCCCTTTCTTGCAGAGAGTTGAATGAGACGACTGACACCACGCTCACGTCTGTTAGCTTAGCTTAGCATTAGGATTGGAAACAGCTCTGTGCCGTCAGGGTGGTCACACCCATGACTACAATACATTTGTACCTGCGAGGGCATCGTGAAAGTCTATTTGCACTAAAGTGTGATTAAGTGGAAGTGTAATTGCTGTGATTTCATTGGCTAAATTACAAATGCACTGCAAAATCACAACGCATCAAAAAAAACATATTGTGAGACTTGCATAAGGATCATGATGCATCAACGTGTCAGAAAATTAAACGAACCACTTCATCAAATCTTCCCTGAATTCTGTCCAACAATAATTATACATATAATATATATATAGCTTTTAAAAAAAAAATGGTGCCCAACCTGGGAAATCAGATGCCCGTCCAAGAAATCTCCTCTGGCTACCAGACTTAGCATAACATTACAGTTCTGCAAATAATTCCAAACAGTGATGAACCTGTTTACTAAAACTACATTTGAGATGTTGTGGCTGTAGTCGTGTTATCACATCTACTTCTGTTGAAACCGAAGCAGAAAACGTTATGGTGACAAATGGTGACGGGCCGCACATAATGCCATTTCTCTCTTTTACAACTATTTGCTTGTATATGACTCACATGAGCTTGTCCTTGTGGTTCTGATCTCTTCCACTGATTTACACAAGCCTCAGCTCTTCAGCGTGCAACACAGTCCTTTCATTGTTGTGGCCAAGACGGCAACAGTGGCAGATGAAATGTCCAAATTGCAAAAGGCTGCGACGAGAATTAGCCCGGAGAGAATTCGTTTAATGCAGCTTTTCGAGTCAGGAAGGAAAATAACTCCTAGTCAGTCACACATCGGAAAAGAAAAAAAAAAAAAACTCTCTTATTTCATTCACACGGTCCAAACCCTCGAAAAAAAATGTTTTCGTGTCAAAACACGATTACTTTGAAACCACTTGTTCCACATGGATTACCATAAATATCAGAGCTGCAATACTGAACAAAAAGAAGAGAGTAGCAAACTAGGCTGAGTCACTGGTTGTGGAAGTACGCTACATGGCCAAAAGTGAGTGGACACACTTGTTTATATAACGCTTAGTTCCACTTAGAGGGGAGCTTAATGCTACAGCATAAAATGATACTTCCAACTTTGTGGCAGCAGTTTGGGTTTGTCCCTTGGGCCCCAGTGCATAAAGCCAGGTCCGTAAAAAAGTGGGGTTTTTCCTGTTCGGTGTGGAGGAACTTGACTGGCCCGCACAGAGTACTCTGACCGTGTCCCATCCAGCACCTTTAGGACGAAGTGGAACACCGAGTGCGAGCCAAACTTCACAAAGCGCGTCAGTTTATCACCAAACGTTTGTGGCCGAAAGAGATGAGCAACGAATCCCATATGGATGAGATTACGTGGGTGTCCGCATACCTTTGGCCATGTAGTCTATATTTGCTTCACTGTAAATTTGCATGTTTAAGAATACCGTCGCTGTCAACCAACGCTGAATCACAGGCGTCTCCTGCAGAACGCAACGATACTACACGGTGAGGTTACGTCCGCAACAGTTTATGTTAAAAGACACAAAATAATAGATTGTTTCTGCAACACAACAGTAGAATTGATCCAAAAGTCTGGTAAGAAGAGGGTCTAGTGCTGAAATAGCTGATTAGTCGATTAGCCAATTGTCAGAAAATTGATGCGAATCATTTAAGTAATGCCTCAAGAAAAGAAGTCAGCCATTCTCTGGCTTCAGCTTCTCGAATGGGACAATTAGCTGCTCATATCACAGTGCATTAAAAATCTTTGGGTTTAATCATTTTCTGACTTTTCTTGGGACTAAAGAGTTAATTGATTAATCGCACACAGACTCGTCGGTCCACTAGTCGTAACGAAAATAGCCATTAGTCGCAGCCCTTACATATTCCCATTGCGGAATTTATCCGACAAGTTCTACAATGCTCAACCGCTTAAGTTCATTAGCTGCACAGCAACAGAATTTTAAGCTCAGCGATTGGACGTTTCTCACCACAGCGCTCCTTGGGAGTCGTAGTTGACTTCTCTCCCCAGGTTCTTATTAACGCAGTCTTTCAATGACCCAAATTTTTGTTCCCCGGCGAAGGTTCTAACTGTCCGTGCTGACGATTCCACCTGCGAGCGCTTGACGTTCATCCAGTTTTTGGACAAACTCAAGGGGCCAGTCACCCCTCACCGACTTTTACCTTGAGCCAAATATAACCCCGCCCACCTCGCTACCCAATTGATGCCCCACCCCCGTTGCTACCATTTCTCTCTTAGAGGATATTTCACAGGAATTTGTCCTTCTGGTTTTGACCCTTACAATCATTACTACGGGTTCCAGCATCTCAGTGTGTGACACAGTGCTTTCATTGTTTTTTTTCCCCCCACTGGCAGCTGAAGCCTCCAAATTGCATGAGCTCGTTTACCAGAGAGAAATGTGTTTCATGCAGCCTTTTGAGTAAAGCATGCTAAATCACTACAAATATGAGTCACATCTTTTAATTTATTTCACACGTACCAAACCCTAAATATCTTCTAAAGCCCTTTTTTTTTTCTTTTTTTTTTTAAGCGTTGAAAAAGCAATTACTTTGCTCAACATGTTTCAAACCATTCAAGGGCCCTGTACGCTTATAATACAGAAATCTGGATCATTTACACGATCATTTACATGATCTGATCTGTGGTCAGATCATGTAAATGATCGTGTAAGAAGTACCGGTAATAATGTTAGAAGAAGAAGAGTACTTTGTGTATCGCAAAAATCAACACTGACAAATATGAAAAAAAAAAAATATACCAACAGAGAGAAGATATGGACGAAAAAAACCTAACCTGCCTACGCCTCAATTAAGTCTGAGATGAAAATTTCTACAGCTACTGCAACACACTCAGCATGTGTGTGTGTGTGTGCGTCTGTGTCTGCAGACTCATGCACACACTCATTTGAGGGTGGAGGGTTAGAAAATCTACCAGAATAAAAGTTGCTGAATATAAGTGGCTCTTGGCAGAAATGAAATGAAAAAAAAATTCAAGAGATCCTTCAACGAGCCACGGACTCACAACGGCTGATTTATTCCTTTATTCCTGCCTCTGGAAAAGTAGGGCCTGTGGTGACATGAAAGAAAAAACACTTATGACAACAATCGGAAGGGGGGGGGGGGGTATTGTGAGAAGAAAAAGGGATAAAAGATAAGAAGGCAGATCACGGGAGAGAAGTGAGGAGGTGAGGAGAAGAAGATGAGAGGAATGACATGAGGGTGATGAAGACAAAAGGCAGAAAGGCCTAGAGGAAGAGAGGAGAGTCTGTGATGAGAGGACTGGAGAAAAATAAATGAAGGACGGTGAAGAGAAATACAAATGACCAAGAAAAAAAAAAAAGAAGTGAACGTGTGAAGTTGAAAAGGAGAAGGCGAAGGAGAGGAGGGAGAAGCAATAAAGAAAAGGAGAAGGTGAACTGAACGAAAACACACAGGGAAAGGGAAGAAGGAAAGAGGGATGGGAAAGAGCGGCGATGAAAAGGATGCAGCAGGGAGAGGAGATAAAAATACAAGTGACATTTCTCCTGACGGCGACGGGAGTGGCGGCGGCGGCGGCGGCGGCGCTGCGTTTGTTGCTTGACCTTCAGTTTTATTGGAGTGTGCGTGTGTGTGTGTGTGTTTGCGTGCAACAGCCTGGTGAGCTTGACACCTAACTGAGGGTGACACGGTCACACACAGAGCGCTGAGAGCCCCCAGCGCTGCCGGCCAGCCCGGCCCCTCACACAGCACAGCTGGCCCTGTCACCTCCACTCATCCTGCCCGACTCAGAGTCTGTATGTACAGTAACTCTGTGTGTGAGAGTGTGTGTGTGTGTGTGCTCTTGTTTCACTATATTCGTAGGGTCCAAAAACCAGGAGCCCACTATACTTGTGGGGTCCCACCTCCTTTATGGGGCCAAAATGCTGGACCCAACAGGTTGAAAGGGCTTTTTAAGGGTCAAGACTTGGTTTAAGGGTTAGGGGGATCATCAACATGGCTAAAAAGCATCATGTATTTGCACTGGCACAGGTCTTGGTCTTGATAATGCTTGCTCCTAGTTGTTTAGGAAACAGTTCCCAAATATGATTTCGGTCCAGATCAGAAAAGATCAGACGCAGAGGCTTGTGAGCATTAAGATGCACTAAATCATTTTACTGTCCCACTGCACCATGTAAATTATCTGCCAGGGTCGCCAGGTTTATCGTTCAGTACTGGCCCACTAATGGCCGTTCAATCAGATCTTGTGCTAGAGTTAAAACAAAAAAGAAGGCCAGGAAAAAAAATTTTTTTTTTTTTAAAACCTGTGTCAACATGACTGCACTGACTGACTGTATGGTTTTATATTGCTGAAACATTGGCACACCTTTGAACAAAGGTTAGAGTTCTCATTTTAGGCACAAATCAACCACTGAAAAATGAGTTATTCACCTGGTGGTGGAGTTGGTGCAGAATCCACATGTTCTGCACCGACTCCACCAAACACGGTTCATTCGTCGGCTGCTGTTACGGTGCTGTTTGGCCTCGCGCACAATGAAAGTGTTCCTGAAACGAAACGAAGCAATAAACGGAATGCGAAAAGTGCGCCTACGAACTCGGATAAAGCAGGACAGGAAACGCATGTGCACACCTACACATGTGAGCTGCGGCGATGAGAGCAGCGGGCTGTCTGCAGGAGAAAAGAAAGCCTGCGTGAATGACTGACTGCAGGTTTGCAGACAAAGAAACCGAAATGGATGGGAAGGTGGGAGTTAAGGTAGGCTGTAGGCGGTGCTGAAGAAATGGCTCAAGTCTGGGAGAGAAGATCTGCCTCACCGCTCACAAAACGGCGTCACTGAAGCCCACAGAATGTTGTTCACTGCGTATTTGCTGGTTTTGGCTGTTTGATGGCAATTTACAATTGACACTAAATAAAAATCTAGAATAACACCAGACCTTAAATAATGAACTTGGATTGTTTCTTTGCAAACCAGCTCCTCCATCTAGAGCACAAAGACTCAACTTCTGTCCTACAGCAAGGGCCACCACCTTCTTCTCTTGTACATAACTAACACATCTCCATTTTCTTTGGAGTCTTTTATGATGTTGGTGGTTTTATTGTCTACATTAGTTTGTGTATGTGCATCGTTTGTTTGCTCCTTCAGCTCCTGATTTAAAAGACGGTTGCATTCTTTTTAACCAAATCACACACGAAAGAATCGAGCGCTCATTGGCTGCCATGAACCAACTACGGTGGCCCATAGGGGCCAGCCGCTGCATTCGAGTGTGTCAGCAGAGATGCGAGACTTAAAGTGTCAGGGGAAATTTGTGTCTATTTATTTTTAATTACTTTGTTGTTTTGTGAATTTTAATAAAAGGCTTTTTGTACCCAAGCTGCCGCTAATGTCTGACCCCGGTCACCAAACTGTTTGCATTCAAACTCAAATGCTCCCTCGATGTGACCCTTTTTATATTCTAAATAGTTGAGTTCTGCTTCATGCAATACTATTGCTTTGCTGTCCTTAGATCCTTACCCGTGGGCGATCAGATTTTTAAATGGCAATTGGGCCAGCAGCTGAACTGAGCTAATCTTAAGCCGTGTTGCTAGCAGGGAAATTCGGTCGCGCTCAAACTTGAAGAAGGCCGACACCCAAAAGGTACTGGACCGCACAGAAGGTGGCCTGGCTGTGTGAGGAGCGTCTGCCCTGGCTGTTGTTCTGCGTGGAAGAATGACAAGGAGGTCAGTCTTCCCGTGAGGGCTGCGAGTCCGACCCCAACGCGCCCTGCGGCTTCAGATACCACCACCGAAGACGGTCCTCTGTTCGGCTCTTCATACAATGGCTGCTGTGTGTCGTTAACGACCCCCTCTCTGTTGTGTGGCTGAATGTGGCGCGGCGGCGGCGACAGCTCTGAGATCGAGCTTGTGCTTTTGCATTTTGGCTCGCTCGCCTAACGTCTAGGCCATAGTTTATTCGCAAATATGAAAAGAGAAAAGAGTACCGATGGTGAACCATGCGGACAGAAAAAGAGGCGGGGAATAATAATCAAATGGACCGGCAATGAAATGACGCTGAAAGTGAGACAGTGGCCAGGTTTCCATCCAAATTGAGAATGTGCATAAAAAGAGGTGGATGGGAAACACACCTACTGGAGCTGAATGGGAAGGCGGGTGCTTTCTCATCAGTCGCTCTTCAGTCCCTTTCCTTTCTAGCCTTGAGTCCCCGCGTTCGTCTTGACGGCTCGTCAAGCAGAGGTAAGACCAAAAACACGCCAGGACAAAAAAGGTCTGCAAGTGACAAAAGCTGACTGAAGCCGAAAAAGTGAGCATATAGATTCAGATTCAGATCCCGCCTTCCTCCTCCCGTGCGGTCACAATTGTTTGGATTTGTTTTAACTGAACGCTCGAGAGACAGACATTCTCGCGGGTTCGCGTGGAAGCGCCTGAACAGGAGGTGTGTCAGCGCCGCGCTCGGGCCCACCTTCCAAAGGAAAAAAAAAAAAGGAGGAGTTTGAGATCGAACATGTGAGCCCTGTGTTTCCGGACGGCATCTGTGTCCACAAGGTCCCCCATGCCGCACGTCTCTGTCACTCTTCCTCTTTTTTTTGCTCTAGATTTTCTCCCCTGAACCCCAAACGCGCCTGAACATCTTTGCGCAGAAATCTCAGCCTTTTGTTCCTTCCTAAACACAAAAATACATTTAAACAAATGTGTAAAGTTACTCCTGATACTTCGCCACTTCCTGCACGTGCTATGCAATAAATGCGTTTGTTTGTTTTTTTGTAAAAGGGCGTTGTTAGACCTTTACTGGGAACCCAGAAAGTGTTAACGTTACCGAAGAGTTACTCCACAGGCCCTAGTTTTTCTAACAGTAAGACATTTTCCACACGTTTTGTACAGAGCATACACAGAATACATTGTGTGCCATGATACAACAGTTTAACACTGGAGAACGGCTCAGGAAAAAAACCCAGACAAAAACAAAGAAAAAACACAGCAGAGGAGCTCCGTTGTGTCGCAGGTCGGAGTCACGCACAGGTCACGTGGTTTGACGAAGAGATGGAGAAGCATGTAATTACGCTGCATGAGGGGAAGCCTCGGTTTGAGCATTAGAGTCAGCATCTGGGGGGGGGGACAAGTCCAAACGGTGCATCCCGCCCGCGGAGCCAGTGACAGATTTTTGGTGCAGCTCCAGGACGCGTTTCAAAGGATTTCCCAATGTTTTTACAGTCCTTTCCTATTTTTGCCACATTTTTGGAAAAGAAAGATTCTCGTCCCACCTATCCCACAATTGCCTGTCACTTTATTTTTATTTGTACTGCCATGTGTCCTTTAGCACAGGGCATCGAAAATGGCCAAGTAAGAAAAGCTGGCGCCGAATGTGTGGCTAACATTCATAATCTTGTTGACCTATGCTTTTGATCAGGTAGCTCCTCCTTTAAATCAAACATTTGCCAGTTTTATTATTTCATTTTGGCAAAGGCCTTGCGTTGATGCTCGTGTTTAGACCTGCGCTTGTTTATCGACGCTAGTATTAAAAAATTAAATCCCGGCTTCCCCCAGCCACGTGCCGAAGCGTCTTTGAGCAAGATGCTGGACCCCAAACTGAGTGTGTAAGTCGCTTTGGATAAAGGCGTCTGTTAAATGTAAATGTTACGACTGTTTTCCAGTCTATATCTCTGTTTTGAGTTAAGAGACTTCCAAAAAATAAAAAGATGGTGCTCTAATTGTTCATTGTTTTTAGAAACCAACAGTGTCTGTGAGGGAGCAGCAAAGAGTTTACCTGCCTCACGTCCAAAGCCAAATCATAATGAAGTCCATTTCAGTCTTTGAATTGCAAATAATTGCCCATCCCCCCCCCCCCGGGTCATTTGTTGTGCAAACCTCATGTGTTTTGTATCCTCCCAGAGATGTTCCAACTCATCCACCAGTCTCGCTCCCTTTTAGGAAGTGCTTTTCCTGGGCGCCCTGTGGGCAGCGGCGGCAGCGGCCTGGCACGCTGCCATGCCCAGTGGGTGCGGAGTCTTTAAACAAACACGCCCAGATTAAACCCCATCAACACACACACACACACACACACACACACACACCGCCGTCACCTCAAAGCACTGCTCAACAACCGTAACAAATGACACACACACACACACACACACTCTAAAAGCACTAATGCTTTCAGTATTTTACACATTTGAATGTATTTAATTTTATAGTATCTTTTATTCAATTATTCTTATTATACATTTAATCTGTCGCTTTGTGTCTTCTTTAAGCGTATATGTTTATATATTTTCTCACTGTTTTCATGTCTTATAAATATTTAAAGAGTGATCATGTAACTTTTGAAGAAGAAGTAATACAATCTGCCTCTTACAGAGGAAGCTGAATTCACAAGCAATAAAATGCAACATTGCTCAAGTCAACTCAATACACTTCGGGGTTGCTAGAGCCTGGCTTTTGGTGGCTGATGTCAGCTAATATTAGGTAAATATTGCTGTATAACGCACGTTACTGAGTCAGAGTCATGACGTTATGCCTCTTCTACACTTGTGCCACTGGCACAGTGGTCATTTTTCGCCACAGTGACCTCGTCTCGCTTTAATTCCGCTTTTAGACGAGGGTTACTGTCTTTATTGTTCATATTGTTCTCAGTAGCAGAAGTTGTATTAGTAGTATGCATACAAAGACTCTCGGGTCACCTCATATCCAAACAAACTTTAATCAAATGCAGAAGAAATGTGCAGGTACATGGTAGGTACAGAAAGTACATAGTTGTACATAGCCAGTGCCATGTAACAGGCACAGCAGCTGATTACAGAAATAACAACATAAATGATTTTATAAATCTTTGTATTTGGCAAAAATGGCTATTATGTGTATCTGAGGTCAGTTTAGGAAGCTTATTCGTCATTACACCTGATGGATGTGTGCTGCCCATGTCAAAAGACACTGAGGGAGACCTCTGGTCTTCTTGATTTTGGCGATGAGCGGTAATTGCAAACTAACAACATGCAGTGCTGAAGGGCACTACATGGACCGTGGCTCCTTGTCTTATTGTCTCCATCGTCTTATATTTATTCCAAACAAACTATATTGCTGTGTCTACAATAGAGCGATCTATAAAATGTCAGAAAATATTGAAAAAGCGGGCGCCACAACACCCCAGAAAGGTGGCAAATGTCTCGTTTCGACCGACCAACGCCAAAGAACGCCAAAACCCAAAGATATTCAGCATGCAGTGACATAAAAACAGAGAAAAGCAGAAAATGCCGCACAAATGACAAGCTGGAGCTAGGTAATGTCTGGCGTTTTTGTGTAAAAAAATGGCTCCAACGACTAATCGATGATCAAAATAGTTGCCTGATCAAATAAATCGACTAACACTTGCAGCTCTATGCATCGCTTCCCGCTGCAGCAGAGGAGTGTGATGGGTGCCTAATTTCATATCAGCCTGTGAACAAGAACACAGACATTTATTTATATGACAAAGTTGCAGATTATTTCTCTAATGATTCAGAGCAGATGGTTACAGTTGCCCACGGACTGTCCCTTTAACTGTGAACCACGACAGCTTAGCACTGCTTAACCGACTGTTCAGCTCCATTATCGTCTCATTAGCTGGTGGCTCTTGTTCGGGAATTCCAAAGTGCTACTTAGTATTAATTAATGACAGTCTAAATTACACACACTTTTACTTTACTTCCCTTAATACCAAATTCTCAGGGAGACGGCGAGATTTCAGACTCCGCTCGTTACAATAACAAGACCTTCCCTAAGCTTAATCGTCCCAACTACATGACTAACCCCAAGTCTTAACCCCCACGCAGCTCTTTGAAGTACAAGAGCACGCACACACACACACACACACCATCTCAGGCTCCTCCATGCCACTGATCAAACACTATGAAAAGCAAATTGTTCAAATATGACCTTCGTCACAAAAAGGAGCCATTATTGTAGAACCAGGAGAAATTCACTGAAGGCGGGTCCAACTAAACATTCCTGCTGCTCTAAAGCCTCGACGCCTCTCACCAGCCCAGTGTGTGTGTTTGTGTGTGTGTGTGTGTGTATTCCAAACACAAACTCCATACCGTGCATGAGCCCACATGGCGTCAGTGTCCAAAGCACTGTACCAAGGAGGTCAGGCAGCTCACAGAACAAAAAGGAACTCTCACAAACACACACACACACACACACACACACACACACACACACGGGGTTGACGCTGTGTACAAAGTTAGGTTTAAGGAAATGGAGGACTGATGTCGCTGGTAAGAGCGAAGGGAGGAAAAGAGAGAAAGCCAGGAAGCCAAAGTGTTGCTTCTTTGTCAAAACCTTCAGGTAGATTTAAGATTTGGATTTCCAATCGACATTCCCCTGCAAAACGTAAACATTTCAGAATTTTAAACATCTGCCAATATTCTGTATAGTTCGGTCTTTGTTCTTTAAAAAAATATATATATATGCTGTACATTGAAAAACAAAAAACAAGAAATAAGCAGCGAATCTAAGAAAATGCGTTGACCTGAGCTCTTTAAAATACGACATCAACTCTCACACAGATACAGAAAAGACGTTACAAAGATAAAAAACTAAATACTACAAACCTTTTAGAACACGCACGCACACACACACTCGAAAAAAAGGAAGCTGGGTCCTGCAACACATAAAGATGTGTTTTTGGGGAACTTAAAGTAACTTTAACAAGAACACAAGCATAAAAGAAGACCTGCCCGCATGTCCCGGATCTGCTGAATCACTGTTGGAGGTCATCAGCAGGTAAATCCTTGATACCACGTCACTGGTGGAAGTCAAATATCAACGTATAAAATTTAAATATACATTTCTTTTTGTTACCAATGAATCTGCTGGCTATTTTCGTGATCAATCAATACATTTTTTTGGTCTATAAAATCTAAGAACATAGTGGAAAAAAAGCAATGTTCATCACAACTTCCAAGAGCCCAAAGTGTATTTTCAAAGTGGTTTTTTTTGTCCATCCCAAAATATTCCATTTATTATTATGGAAGACTAAGTGAAACAGCAAATATTAACATTTGAGGAGCCGGAAGCAGTGAGTGTTTAAAACAACACTTTATCTGGGTTTTTTTAAACAGCTGCCGACTCATTTTCTCTGTGTCGACTAGCTGATTAATTAACGGTTTCACCTCTAAATTAACACCAGCTGAAGGGGATTCAGTTCGCTTCAGGTTCAGGACAAACTATGGTTAATGTGATAGCCGGACCAGCTGCATCTAAAGGGCAACCAACCCTGCTCGCTGAAATTAACTACCAAACCTTTCGGCAATCTTGTTTGTTTTCAAGACCCACACGTACGTTTCTCTTGAAGATGCTCCAACGCTCAAAACTAATAATTTAAAGCCTCCCATTCCCAGGGGACGAAAACTGCATAACTATAAATAAAGTACAACGGAAGAAGTAGCTTTAAATAAAAAATTGAAAAAAAAAAAAGCAAAACAAAGAACAATGACAACAACCGCTGCGATTCTCCTGAGACTCAAACATGGTTTGTCCTTTCAGAGCTGCCACACTCTCAGTGGTTCTTTTAACAGGCTGAATGAAAAAGGGCTTTTTTCTGAAATATTTCGCGAGTTTCTCAACAAACGGCAAAAGTAAGATGAAATAGTTTACTCCTTAGAAACAAATTTGGGTTTGCAGTTCAGATAAATGTGTGTTGGTGGGTTTGAACGTCGGTGGGGAAAAAGAGCACAGCGCTCAGTGGACGCTTTCTGGATAAGGGAAAGGTTCACAAACGCGCCTTCTGTCGGCATTCGGTGCCAGTGGTGTATTTTGCTTGTTCGCAGATTGCTGTCAAGCTCCCTACCCCCAAAGAGAGCAGCCCTCCTCCCACGGGGCTCCTGGTTGGCACGGATCGGCCCCTGGGAGCGCTCCTCGCTCACTTTCACACACACACACACACACACATTACTGTCGAGCAGAGGGTGTGTGTGTGTGTGTGTGTGTGTGTGTAATGAAGGGGGCACGCAGAGATTTACAGTGCGGGCGCCCAGTCAAATGGGCGGATCGCTGCCACTCTCCCCCACCGGCGCCCGATAAATGTGCCATGTTTGGTTTTTTTCTTTTCAAAAAGCCCATGAAAAGAATTAGCAAGATGAGAAAGTAGCAGGCGGATCTCTCTCGTCCATCTGTCCATTACTGAAATAACAGCCGTCCGCTCAGAGAGGGAGGCGTGGTGGTGGTGGTGGGGGGGGGGGGGTTTGCTGACTTGATAAGACGAGGATTTGACTTAGAGTGCAGTGGGCAATCGAGGGCCTAGATAGATAGATAGAGCGATGGATAGCCAGAAGGAAGATCAGGGAGATCTGTTCACTTAACGACACTCTGAACCAACATGGATGGTCCGCACGTCACAATGTAAAGGTGAGGCACAGGAGGAGACGTCTGCTCCCCCTGTGGACTCTGCCCACGCTGTCACATCCTCCCGCAAAAATCAGCATGATTCCGTCTCCCATCTCATTCATTAAGCAGCAGCAAAGCAAAGGAGAGGAAAACATGCAGCTCAAGGGACCAACACCACCCTCCTCACGTGACCCTGATGAGCACTTGCAGGCGGCAAAGCCGTGCGAACTCTAGAGCTGAAACGATTAGTCGATTAATCAAATTAGCGGATCGACGGAGTATTGAATTCTTGTAAATCACTAACAATGCTGGGGGGAGCAAATGATTCAGGGCAGCAGCAGCAAACTCTTGTTTTGTTTTTTTCCCCATTTCCCCACAGTTGAGAACCACTGCTCTGCTGTATCTCAGGAGACTTCCAGGTCGACTGGTGAAGAAATAAAACGGAACTCTTTCTTATTGTAAAACAGCCATAGCGAGTAGGGCGAGGAGGCTGGGTTCAGGACTGGGCTTGGCTGAGCATCCGAGTTCAAATGACCTAGTTCGCAATGCTTTGTATGCTAGAACACAGTCCACAAAAGCACAAAACGGTATTACATGTAGGATCGTGTTGCCAACTAGTTAGCAGTCAGTCTTTTTTTTTGCCTTTTGGGGGTTACCAACAGGAAACACTGAGAGAGATGGATGACAAGCTGCAAGTGCCCCCAGCCTGACTTGCTGCAAACACAATGATGATGAGCTAAACTTCAAAAGCCATGTGGCCAGCACCACCCCGTCCTGCAGATTCATCCTCTACAACATCAGGAAAACCAGACCTTTCTATCGGAGCAGTCTACACAAGTCCTAGTCCAGGTTCTTGTCCTGTCCAAACTGGACTGTTGCGACGCACTGCTGGCTGGACTCCCTGCCTGCACAACCAAACCTCTGCAGATGATCCAGAACGTGGCGGCGAGAGTGGTCTTCAATGAGCCGAAGAGAGCTCACGTAACCCCTCTCTCCATCAGGTCACACTGGCTCCCTGTTGTCGCCCACATCCAGTACAAAGCGATGCTCCTGGCCTACAAGACCACCGCTGGTTCTGCTCCATCATATCTTCACTCGCTAACACAGACCTGTGTTCCTGCCAGGTCCCTGCGCTCAGCAAACCAACAGCGTCTGGTGGTACCATGCCAACAAGGAACAGAATCCCTCTGGAGCACCTTCTCTGGACCCGTTCCACATTGGTGGAATGATCTGCCTGCTCCTACAAGATCAGCAGATTCTGTAGCCGCCTTAAAAAGCTCCTGAAAACGCATCTCTTCCGTCAACACCTAACTAACAATCACTGACTTCTTCTTCCTTTCTACTTCTTTTCATAAAAAAAAATAAAAAAAACCTTCCTCTCCTTAGCTTTGTATCCTGTGCTGGGCTTTAATCAGACTACTTTTTTGATGCACTTATGCTTTAGGTTACCTTGTGTTGTTCTAATTGCTTCCATTGTCTTCCTCAAATGTAAGTCGCTTTGGATAAAAGCGTCTGCTGAATGACTGAATGTAAATGTAAATGTAAATGTAATGCTATGAGAATTATTCATTCTTCTATCATGGTAGGCCTATATGTCATTTTATGTCATAATATATATATGGTGCTATAGTAATCTTTGGGGAAATTCCATTGATAAACCATTTAAACCAACAGATGTCTGTTTTGTGAAATGTAAATTACAAACCTGACAAATTATGGGACTTGATCACATTGGTGCAACAGTTCCAATATTATCATGCGCAGTCTGGGTCGCCGATTTCCACCATTGTCCACCGTGCCTTAATACAGCCACAGATATTAAAAGGGAACGCTGTAGCAGGGGAAACGGCAAAATCTCTGACAGTTGACACATTTCCATTGGCATTATTACTGTGTTCGGAGACGCGCTGCCTGTGAGAAGTGTTGGAAGTAAAGAAGCAATCTGCCACTCAGACTCACACCTCGCTCTCTCTCTCACACACACCACACACACACACGCACAGTCTGTCTCTCGCCAGCACTGACACAACCTTTCAGCAATCAAATTAGCTGCACTCTCTTACCCAGAATATGTGCCAAAGAAATCAGCAGTTGGGGCTGTAATTGCTACCAACTAATAATGTTAACCTTTCTATGACATATAGGCCCCTACTCTATTATCGGTACAGCACAGGGCAAGAAGATGAGGCTGGCCGTGTCGACAACCTGCATCCTTTCCCATCACTTTGAACTGTAATAAAAGTGTAAGATGCCCCCCCCCCTTTTGTTACCTGACCTTCTTAGAACCAAATGCCTCTAACACAATGATCATTATGTCCTTAATAACAAGGCTGCTCAGTAGAGGTGTGACTCATAGTGTGTTGTAATGTGCATGCCAGCACACATGTTTGCGTAAAAAAAAACTTTTTCTTGCACTGTTGTCTCATTTGGGACATTCCAAAAAAAAAATGTCATGAATTGTTTTAAACCTCATGGCTTTTTTACAAATAAAAACCCCCCAAAAAACCCCACGAGTTTCGTGATATCTAGAGCTGAAATCTGATACCTATTTTTTTTGGTAACCCTTTAAGTCATTTTTCAAGCAAAAATGTCAAACGTGTCCAAGCTACAGCTTCTAAGTTGCAAGGATTTGCTGCTTTTCTTTGTGTTATATGAAGGTAAATTCAATATATTTGGACATATATATATATATATCTGACCAATATATCTGTTTGTCAGACAAAACCAGAACACTTTCCACTACTTTATGACATTTTATTGTCCAAATGATTAATGGATTTATTGAGAGAATAACTGCTACTTGCAGCCCCTAATGGTATCTACCATTTCACAAAAAAAGAAGCCAAAAACTGGTACAAGATGACCGAGGGTCCAAAATGAGTCTAATGAATGAAGAAAAAAAAAAAAAAAAGGAATTAACAGCAACTACAACCTTTTTACAAACAACCTTTCAACACCTCAAAGCGCCGTTACCTCCTTTTCGGGCCCACAGCGCTTTTGGAAACCAATCCTTCAGCTGGTCAGAGGGCAAAACACGTCCCATGACGTTCCGGTTTCTCACAGTTTCGCAGCCGATCGGCCTTCAAACAAACAAACAGGTCAGACTTCAGTCTGAGTGCTGATAACTGCTGCTGCGCTCGGCCCTAAAACTCGTCACGCACACGACACCAATGGACGTTAACCACCAGAAATATGCCAAACTAACAGCCACACACACCCACAGAGCCCCCCATATAGAGCTAAAGCAAGCTGTAATATCCAACTGTGAGTTCATTACTCTGCTTTGTGGTACTTGTATCCCCTGTGGTATCATTGTGATATTACATGGATTCAAGGTGCACAATGGTGGGCTTCCAGTGCATTTATCATGCTTATGGTATTTCTGTCGACTTTAGAATAATTATAGCACGCCTATAGCTAGGGGCTTATAGTCTCACTCAGCTATCTGAATAACATCCTTCCGGTTTTTAATATACGCTTACATACAGCTCTTTCTCATGATAGGGTCACTACAACCCTCCAAAAGATGGGTTGCACTTTTAGGGAGGGACCAATCCATCATCCTCTGCTGATTTTAACTCCAACCCAGTGACCCACTGAACCATTAAAACAGCACTACTGGGACCGTAGGCGAAAGCAGGACACAAAGCAGGCAGTGCCATCATCCATATTGTGTGAATTCAGAAAATAGGTTCAAGCTCACTTTTGGTGAGTAAAAACAGGTTTCTTTTGCGTAATACTCTCAGTTTAAAAGTCCCAACTCAAATGATCGGACTGACGGGGGGAAATCCTTTGTTGCCTCCTGGTGACACTGCTGGCTGGGATTCCTTATGGCTTCACGCTTTCCACGCCGAGTGGAGGTCAGAGATTGCCCGACCTTTTCATTTCCCCCTCATTAGGAGGTTTTCTTGCTAAAAAGCCTACCGCGAGCCCGCTCGGCATCGCGCCACGTGACTTACTATGAAGCGCTCGGGCGCGCGAGCAGGTATAGGTGACAGGTCAACGCGCGACAGCTGGGCGCAGAGGTGCATCCAAAAACGCGAGTGGAGCCGCGACACCCCGGCTGCCGCGGTGCTGCTAATAACGCCGATAAGAGCCAGATTAGGAGCCGGGCAGAAAGCCGGGGAAACCCGGAGGAGGTTAGGAGATCAGAGGCGCAGAGTGGATGATAATCTGGCCATAACATCGGGATAGGTCAATGTAACCGGATTAAACGAGCTAATGAAACACACCAGAAATGGAGGACTGGGGGAAGAGGAGGGGCGGGTGGGAGAGATGTATGGATGAGAAAATCCAAAATAAAAGCCGGCATGAACTAATGGGAAAAGAAAAGAGGGGTTAAGGGTTTTTTGTTTTGTTTTATTAAATCAGTTCTCCAACAAGACAAAGAGTGACACACGTGGCCGCTGCTGTTAATTGTCCCTGCGGAGCCAGAAAGCTGCTGTAGCCTAGAGTCTCACAAACATTCTTTTTGTCAAAATCAGAAATATGTCTCCATGCAAACTGCGCCGGACAAATCTCAGCCGCAGAGTTTCCCCACCACATCCATTAGCGCCGTTTCAACAAGTACCAAGGCCGGCGTACAGTCGAGCACCGAGGCATGTCGCCCTGTCGACCCCCCACCCATAGGCTACCTTCCCCCGAAAA
>CM022472.1:3610359-3628481 GCA_011952105.1 Coreoperca whiteheadi
CGTGAAAGGGGAGCGCGCCCCGGCAAAAACGACCCGCGCCACCGGTGGCCAGAAAAAGGGGGGTGGGGGGGGGGGGGGGGGGGGGGAGGGGAAGGAGCCAATAGGAAGACGCCTTGATTCGAGGTGGAGGGCTGGCAGCCAATCAGCTCGCGGCACCTTGGCGAGCCGCTGAGGCAGCTGCAGCTACGCGAAAAGGCGAAATTGTCGCTGAGAGGAGCAGAAATCCTGCAACCGCCGCGTTGTTTTCAGCGATGTAGAGACAAAGGAGTTGCTCTTTAATAAAACAGGTAAAGCGTTTCATTTCTCTCCCCCGGGCAGCTCCCTGTGCATGCGTGCGTTTCGGGGACCGACGGCGTCACGCCGGCAGGATGAAAGGGGTCTGGGCGCCGTTACTGTGGCAACATTAGATGGAGGCGCACACACGCCTCCTCCCGACTAATCCGACAGCGTGCCTGATGGCATTTGAGCAATTATTCAGCCTAACAAACCGGTCTTGGATGTTTTCTTTATGATTTTGAAGCCCAAATGTGTCTGTGATGCGCCTGTCGGCGGCGGTTTGTCCGTAAACTCGTTTGGAAACAGCAGAAAGGAGAGGATGTCCCTCAGAGAGCCACAGCAAACCAGCTCTTTAACAAGTGGGCATGTATTTACGTGTCAAACAGCTGCAATAAAGCAGACAGGGGACAGCGGAGATCTCTTCCCACAAATAATACGCCTAAATGAATTTAAAAACACCCCAGTGTTGTTTGACATACTATTGCTGGATTACCAATAGGTCATGTAGGGCACATGGCCAGGGGGCACAGACAGGCAGGGATCCCACAGCAAAGCACTATTTTAATAGCACATTGGCATATTGAATACACTCTGTTAGAGGCTACTGTACTACAGTTACGTGGACACATGTAGAATGTGTAAAGGGCAACGCAACACCTGTGGGGTATTTAACGTGCCCCAAAACAGCTGCACAGGCCCGGTGCCAGGATGAAGGGACTGAGAGGGGCTGCTAATGAATTCAGTTGGTTTCATAAAGCAAAATTCATTGATTTAACCATGCAATTGCCTCAGAAAGGTATAAAAAAATATATATATATAACGCGACAAAAGTCTACTGTTTCCAAATCAAAGAATACATTTATTTACACGTGGAATGATCTGCCTGCTCCTACAAGATCAGGGGATTCTGTAGCCACCTTTAAAAAGCATCTCTTCCATCAGCACCTAACTGACAATCACTAACTTCTTCTTCCTTTCTATCTCTTCTCATTAAAAAAAACCCTTCCTATCCTTAGCTTTGTATACTGTGCTGGGCTTTAATCAGACTAGTTTTTGATGCACTTATGCTTTTTGTTACCTTGTGTTGTTTTAATTGCTTTTTAATTGTCTTCCTCATATGTAAGTCGCTTTGGATAACAGCGTCTGCTAAATGACTAAATGTAAGTGTAAATGTAATCAGAGCACTCGCATAAGAGTGCAGCACTAGTGGAGCACTAATTATATGTATTTTTTTAATGTATGAACGATTCTCTGTCAAATCAGCAGGGCGAGAAACAGCTGTTTGCGGCTTGCAGCTCTGCCTCTGTCTGTCGTTGACATTCCCGTCACTTCCCTGTAGCCTAAACGCAACTAACAGCGCTGTCCATGGTTCTGAAGCAACAGCTAAGTGATAGTAACATGTAGCTCGGCCAATAATAATTTAGTTGTTTTTGCAATTTTTCTATAGATACGTAGGCCTATAACTTCAATAGAGGGTGCAAAAAACACAACTGAGGGGGCAGAGCCCCCTCAAGGCCCCTCTTGGCGGACCCTTGGGCCCGCGGCTGCACCCATTGTTTTGTTATGTAAGTTCACGCACTGTTGGCATCTTGAGACTTGTCCTCGCGGGACGACGCGTGTCAACTTGTCAGGGTATGCCACTGTCCTATTTCGCAGCGCCGACGTGCAGCAGCTCTCCAGAAGAGCGGCACTTTTATCATATTCGCTCCCTGGATTGGCACATTGCGGCTACTGTACCGGGACTACGTATGGTGTGTCCGGTGCGGGCTACACGGGGTTGGGGAGTGGCGACACTACATGAAGCTAAGCTACTATAGTGTAACTACATTTCCCAGTAGCAGTTGGGTAACGTGGCATACTATTTATATACTGAGTAGCGGTGTAGTGCGACCAAAAAGAACTGATGCTGAGTTTGATAATCGATTAATTGTTCTGGTCATTTATCAAGCCAAAATGCCAAACACTTGGTTTTTCCAGTTTCTCAAATATGATGCTTTTCTAGTGTTCTGTGTTGTAAAGGCCAGGGTATGCGATTCTAATCCAATACACGTCTTGATGATGGTTTTTTTGTGTGTCGTCACGTGTGCCGGCAGGACCCATGACTCTGACACGAGGCTCCTTCAGCTACTCCAATGGCGAGGAGTACCACGGCGAATGGAAAGAAGGCAAGACTGACCCGCTCACTCATCTGTCCGCCCTCCGTCACTGGCTACATTTGCATGCACAGCTGAAGTGTTGTCCTAATGCTGCGAGAAAATTAACACGTGAGGCGGAGTCCATGTGAACACCATACTTGCAGTTGATTCATGTAATAATTCTCTTAAGTGAAGAAAGCCTAACCACAGTAACACATGTGGAGTACTCAGACTTTATTTGAATTAACAGACACCAGTTGGGACATGTATACAGCTCAATGGCATTTCGTGATCTGAGGTCACTCTGGGCGTTTGCTCGTCTCACTGTAGTAGAAAGGAAGTCAGCGCTACACTATTTCTGTTATAAAGATCATGGGGTAAAGAGTCAGTGAGATGCAAAGCATGGATAACTCACAGGTTTCACAACACAAGGTGACATATTGTCAAATCCTGGTGTTGGCAACAGGGGAAGAGGACCCAAATGCAGGCAGCTTAGAGAATGAGTGGAGTATTTATTTAGAGGTTACCAGCACGCTAGTAGGCAGATAAACCAAAGTCAGCGAGCAAAATCCAATAAAAACAGACAGAACCAACACATCAAGGGTGATGGTGATGATGAACCGACACTGAGACAGGGAAACACACAGGCTAAATACACTTGGGAAGGGGAGCCAACGAGACACAGGTGACCTGAGAGGTGAGTACAATCAGGCAATCGGGAAGGGAAGCAAACCGCACCAGGCACATGAGGGAACCGACAAATTACACACAATAAAACAGGAACTGACAGAACCTAAACCACAAAACCCAGACGGAACAGACATATTAAATAATGAAACAAGAACTCCACAGTATAAAGTAGTCAAAGCCATGACAGTAACTCTACAGCGCACCAAACTTAACCCCAAAAGCAGACCTATACAAGATAAGACTCCACAAAACAGAGAAAACACCCCACTTAACCCAACACCATGACACATACTTGTGGAGAGCAGGGTGAATCTTTCAGAACATTTCGATTTTGAACAATAATTAAAATACATACTCATGTAAATGGACTAAGTTTAGCGAGTGTTACCTCGATGTTCTAGTTACTCCTGGGTAATCACAAGACCCACAATGACTTATCAGAATCACATCAGTTATCAGTGACAGCAAGCTTGAACGTACAATGGATTCCGAAGTTGTGGGTTTCTTATGTAGGTAGAACATAAGAAAAACAGTGTAAAAATGTAGATAAACGGTCAGTTGTATAACCCGCATGTAAAAGAAATAAGTATTAAAAAGTAGTGTCTTAAACAAAACAGAAATTGAGGGGATGGGTCTTTTTCTTGTTAATGCGTGCACTTGGATTTTTGTTGAAACATTACTGGGTGTGCTGATGGTATGCTATGAATGTCAGTAATACAAAACAACCGTCTACATATCTAGAGTTTGACGATGGGCTGGAGCCTCCTTTCCAGCATGCTTGCATAAGCCTTCCCGGGAAGGCTGAGCGGTGTGACACCACGATAAATTGGAGCACTGGTTTAAAACTAGAAACCACTGCAACATTGATGAGGCATGTCCACCAAGACAGCCCAACAATATCCAGAGCCTGCAGCATGTCAGAGTGAATCTCCACCCCTGGTGCCACTGTGGAGTCTTAGAACTCAGTGAGGTTTGGCAGAGATTTTGGCGGGGCTTGACCCCAAAGGACTCCCACTGTGCCTCCAACACAGAGCGGGATCAGGAGTTTTTTAAAGGGTTTCTGTCGCAGCTACACCTAGCCTCGTGGGTGGCAGGCCCGCGTAGCAGTGGCCCCATGTTACGCCTTTGGGTTGAACCATACCTCGCCCCATGGGTACAGGCCGAGCCACCAGGCACTCGCTTGAGAGCTCCCCCGGGCCTGGATCCCAAACGAGGCCCTGCTCTCCCATATCTGGGCAAGGTCACTCATTCCCAAAGATGCCAGTCCACAGAGGGCTTTGAATCGCCCCTCATCTGGGACCAGTTTTCCACGTGAGGCCTACGTCTCCCCAGACAAATGAAGGGGTATAAGTCAAGTCTTTACAGGATTGGAGGGAACATTGAGTAATAATCTTTCTTAAAACCTTCTCAGTCGCACCTCCACTTAAGTGGTGGAAACATCAAGCGTGTTATGGTGTTTTCACACCAACTTATTCATAATTGATTAACTTCCTTCACTGCTAAAAAAAGGTTGGGTCAGCATTTTAAACTTAAAGGTATATTTTGGAGTGTTTTACCTGTAGTGCTTTGGAGCTGTTGTTTTATGGGTGGGTCCCCGTTTTGTGCACGGCCACGAGTGTGACACACAACTGATTTGACTGTTTTGCAAATCAGAATACAGCGTCAGGAGGAGACAGAGAGACCTGTTCTACGCTTGAGTTGTAGGCCACGTTTAGGCTTTAGCGGTAGCCCTGCGCGGAAAAAATGCAGTCCTCTCATTCATGTGAATGGAGCCAGTCTACCAGTCCATCAGTGGGGGTGGCGACGCTGGGGGCTTCGCCAAAAATAACACAGAGTTGTACTTGGCTCAACTTTTGCTGCAACGCAACGCAGCAGTCAAATAAAATGCAAGCGCACATACCTTGCAATTGTCGCTGGTGCTGTGATCATTTTCCAGGGTTGTAAAATCACAACAAGCCGCTTTGCAGTGTGTTGGTGTCTGATAAGCCTTTAAACGCATTCATCTGTAACTCAAACTGGACTTCCTGGATCATATTTCATGTGTCAATGTACCTTAAACAACACGCCCCCCCCCCACCAACACAGACCCCTGCATTGTTTTAATGCAGGGCTGTTTTCGGTCTGAACCCCCACTTAAGGATACCTGTTAGGATAGAATGGGAAAGAAAGTTCTCTCTAGCAGCTTTTAAGGAACGACCTGGAAGTTTTTAATGGCAGAATGGAGGCTCGGAAGAAAAGTGCGTGTGCTGTAAGTGAGTCACAACAGCAAAACTAGTTGGCTTTTAAAATGAACCTCTCACAGATTGCATCTCAAAGAAAAAAAAAAAAAAAAAACAGAATAAGGTGTCAAACTGAAGTCAGTAACTGAAGGAAAACGTACACACACACACACACACACAGACCATCTGCTGCAGAGCCTGCTGCGACAGGATATCACACTACCTAAACCAGTATTTGCAGTTTGACAAAAACACTTGGACAACCTTTAGGGCAAGGTTAAACAAAGAACAAAAGTTTGGCTGTACGGCGGGCGTGAAGCTGCGGGGAGAAACATAAGGTCTCTGCACGGTTAGCAAAATTGTGTTAAACTGGTTTGGCTGTGATGCTCTGATATGCTCAGCTGTTAGTACACAGCAGTGTTTTCTTTTTTCAGCACAGACGCGATGACTGGAGCCGTGAGTCCGCTAGCAGAGCTGAGGCAGCTCTGTGCCGCCTGTTTGCAACTGCCAGCATTTCTTAACATTGTGTTCATTTTTTGGCCCTTTTATTATCTTTGAAATACAAGAAAAACACATATACATATTCAACATAAATATTGAAAATTGTAGCTGCTGACCTGGAGCTTGCGATCATGCCACATGCTCTTCATCGGCAGGTGAAGGCGTTTGACCCCTTGTCGTGGAGTTGTAGATGTTAAACTTATCATTTCCTCTGAGCTCTCTTAATGCTTCTCGCCCATTCTGGCGTAAATGCAACAAAAGCAACAGTTGTGAAAAAATAATCCCCCCCCCCACGAGGCTCACGTAGACTTCAAAGGTATTTATTAAAACCCCTTTTCCGATGTACCACGTCGTTTTCGAAAGGGAGTTTTGTAGTCGCTGTTCTGGAGTTTCATCATATCACAAGATCTTGGTAGAAGAACTTCAAAACAAGGTCCATTTAGTGGCTGCTTCCGGAGCGTTCGATCATATCACGTGTTCTTCACTAGAACCTTTTAAGCCAACGGGGACAGAAAAGTGCTCGGAGAAATTGAAATTCCACAGTTCCACGAGAGGGAACTCCATCTGCTGATGAAGACCTTGTGATATGATTGAAAGCTGACTTTCACTCCTGACCCTGGGAACACATATCTGTGGTAAAATGTCCTAAACTCAAGGTTAACTTACTTTTTTTTTTCCCCCGCAAAGCTTTTAAGTGTATCTTAAGTATCTTGCGCCCGTCTTTAATGAAAAAGGCCCTCACGGTTTGACGCGCCAGAAAAAGGCAAGAACCTTGAGTTCAGAATGTCTTATCACACATATTCTAAAACTGTTTCGGAACCACATTTACTTTAAAGCGTTGCTGCTTTGTATCTTGAACAATGTTTATGTAGCCCAGTTCTCTTTTAGTTGTACTTCTTGGGCTCTGTGTGTGTGTTGTCATGAACACAGATTGATGCGTGTCGTGCACCGTGCCTCTGCGTCCACGCATGCGAAGTCACTGTTTGCACACAAACATGGAAGGTGTGTGTCGGACAGAGGTCTACGGTGTCACATGAATAATTCAGCGGCGCTCTGGTTGAAGACAGCCCCGGGGGGGGGCCAGAATCAGGTTACGGGAAGTAGGGTGGGTACATCCACAACAGCCAAAGCGCAGCTAGAAGCCCTTTGCTACTGTACTTTTACTGTTCGTGCAATCATTTAACATCAATGCATTACCGCTATTGATTGACATAAAAGCCGGACAAACTCCGCTTAACCGTAATTAGCCCAAGACCGTGACCGTGAACATGAGATTGGAGAGAGGCGTTGCAAAGGAGCTGAACTTCAGATTAGAGTCTGTCTGGAGGGATCAAATCTGAAGAGACGGGGAGGCAATCACTGTCCCTTGCTGCAGCAGTCCACTGATAATCTGTCCTATCAGTAAAAACTGTTCGCCTCGTAGCGGTCTGTAAAGCACTTACACTTTGCCACCTGACTTTATTATAATAAATAACGCCATTCATACTTTGACACTCCACTGATGCTTGATGGAAGACGCTGCTCCTGCCATTCGTGGCCAGATGGCCGCAGCCTCTCTGACACGCCACAGATTGTTGTATTTCAGCGGCTAGTCCGTGAAATTTCCGCCTCGGGGCCTGACTCGCTGGTCTGGGCTCGCGCAGGCTGAAGAGTTGGATTTAAGTCCCTGTTGGCCCTCTTCTTTACCCATATATGCACACGCACACATCTGCACGTTATGGATGCGGGATGTTTCGGAGGAAGAAGGACTTTGAAAATGGAATGCAGAGCTCCAGATTTAGTTTTGGCCAAAACTCCTTTTCCAAATCTCCTGTGAAACCCCTGCTGAGATTAGGCGGAGAGCAGCACTTTAAGCAGCCCTGACAGATGGACTGCCTAATTTACTTTGCCATTAGCTGGGAGCAAGGGACAACACTCACTAGGCTCACCATTTGCCTCACTCACTGCCAAGCAGCAGGCCTCCCCTCCTGCCACCCCCCCCCAGATCTTCCTCACTTCTCTCCTCGCCACCACTTCCATGGAACCCAGGGCCTCCCCAGCCCCGTGATCCAACTGCGCCGCACATCCAATTATTCTAATTCTGCTAATGGAGGAGAAATGCGCACCCCCCCCCGTGTCTCCTCCGACAGCCACCCTCTTGATCCTGGAAACAAGTCGCAGAATTAGAGGGAAAATTGGGTCTCACCTCCGCGGGAACGTTTGAAAAAAATGACAGAGAGCAGCTCCCGTTTTGTCTTTCAGCGGCAATCACGACTCTCCCGAGCTGCTAACTCAAAACTTCAAGTTAGTTGAAATAATAATGCGCCTGCCTTCTTCAATATTTTGCCTAAAGAAATGACAACTGCAAGAAAAATACTCTGCACACCTTCCAGTGCGGTTCTGAACATCTTTAATGTGGTATTCATGCTGGGATTAAACCTACAGTTTTTCTGAATCTTATCTTATCACTTGCTTTTTTGGCTTCGTTGTGTATGTTCACACTAACCAAGTACAGCACATGCTGTAGCAGAACATGGATGCAGCATCCGGGATATCACCCACATGTTTCCAAAGGGACGTTTGGAAGCCCGTGGTTTGGGTTTGCCGCTTGTCACCATCCCGTCAATTACCTGAAGGGGGAGAATCCAAATTTGTGCAACGGGGTGAGGCTGAGGTGACATGAGCCAGCGTTAACCACCACAGCTGACTGTGATAGCTGTCAATCAGGCTAACACACTTCCTAATTTACCCTCCTATTAGCCTCAATGTGTTCGTAAGCAGCTACTAATTGTCTCGACTACAGACTGTACCGACCTCAGCTGCCGGGCTTTGAACCAGAGCCAAGAGGTCTGACCACTGATCACACCTCTTTTTGGCTTCCTAAGAACTGGCTCCCAGTATGCTTTAGAATTGATTTCAAGATATTGATTACTTTTAAGGCTCTTCATGGCCTCGCTCCATGGCACATTTCTGGCCCCTTAGTACGAAACTACACCTACAATTTAAGCCGTTTGATTAGATTTCCTATCTGATTCTAAAATTGTTTCTCTTTGAGCACTTTCGTAACCTTGGTTTTGAAAAGTGCTCTACAAATAAAGATTATCATCATTATTATTATTTAAAACAGGCTTTTTGGACACACACCAGAGGGAAATGCATTTAACCATTGTATCCCCTAACTTATTTTGAATTGTTTGACTTTGGATTCCTAAAAAACTCATTCACCAATTGTGTTGTCTTTTGGTTTTCTTAAGTTTGTTCAAACTGAAAAACAGAAAAATAAAAATAATCGTCTGATTCATGAGATGAGCACAGAACACTGATTTGTTCTTGCGTGGAATCCGGGCTGGTCTCTAATCGGATGTTTGGGGGCGATCAGTCATTCGCATTAAGAGGTGCTTGAAACAGTGGACACGTGGGGGACATTGTTCAAACACCTACCAGCTCTGAGAACATCCCGCTGCAGATATCAGGTATCAAGGTCAGGTATTTAGCCGCTCAAATGGCATTTGTGCTGGGATGGTTCTGGTGTGCCAAAAATCGTGACTTACTTTACGCCGATATCAAGCAAATCACTGGTCATTTTCTTTAGTACTGTGCAAGAACGAACCATCCTGGATCCACGAAGTGTTGCAACGCGCTAACTGTGCTTGAATATTTTGGATCTGGTATTTTCCTGTCTAACGTTGTGTTTTGTTTGTTACTTTATGGCCTCGAAACCATAATAAGAGGCTGTGTGCATCAGTTGTGGATGGATAGATATGGATCTTTTGTACAGGGATTCATGCAAGAGTTGTCAATTTCACTCCAAAATAATTGCATAGGAGAACTGGGGACTCTGTTGATGGTATGAGACATAGGAAACTTAACCTCCAAAGTTGTTATGTTTTAAAGGATGTAAATCAACTGTGCTTTGGAAATATCTCAGTGTGTATTTTAGTCTTAATCAGACAGGAACCGCTGAGTTTTTGTATAGAATAACTCCAACAATACAAGCACAATGTCTGAGCAATGCAACAAGACTGTCTTTGTTTCCAGATTTTTGTCTGTTCTGGTTCAAGGATGGGACACAAACCTTTCAAATGAACGTAGAAGTGGTCTTGAGATATAATGCAATATTCTTTTTTGTCCAATCCATATCATGTGTCCTTGATAAACAAAACACGGTCTGAAGCCTTGTCTGTAACACAGAAACAGGATAGTTTCTATATCATCCTTTCATAAGCATCTTAGAAGGTCAGCTAGACTCAGGTATAACCAAGGTTTCGTTTTTCCATGTTGCTATCATTCAGTGTTTTTGACTTCGTAACTGCTGATCGTTGTCTTGGGCGGTTCATTTAACTACCTTCAACACGCACGAGGAGTCCCGTGTTTCCATCAGCCGTTTTTGTTCTTTTTGATTCAAAGGACGGAAAAATATGACCTCTGGGATCGATGTGTTGTTAATTAAAACCCAACAAAATCTACAGAATAAAACCCCACCAACCCTGGATGTTTGAGGTTGATGCTGACATTTGAGAGTTTGAAAATGCACAATAGCAACATATTGGCCAATATTCTTTTTTAAAAACATAATGACATAAGCATTTGTGGTAAGAATCTATCAAAGTGTTATTATTTCCCAGATATTTTATAGTTATAATAGTAAACTTAATTTTCCGCGTTGAACTAATTGCAAATCACATTGTTCCAAAGAATAAATAAAAACATTTAAAACAACAAAACTTCACCAAACTTGATTTAAGCTGATTAAGTTGATTTAAACCCATAAAACATGGATCTACTGCTGTTTGTTACCAAAGGGCACACACGATGTATACATTGCTTACTTTGTAGTATTTTTGTCTAGATTTTGCAGTAATTTGGATACTTGGGTGGATGTTTTTTTTTGCTGGAGCCTATGTTGTTACATACTTTGTGATTCTACTTCAGTGTGGTTCTGTTTTGTTGTTCATGGCAAATTGCAGTTAACAGGCGGCATTTTGTAGTGAAAATGATTACATTTGATCCTTGCGGTACTTTGTTCTTGTGTTACTAAGTACAGGTTTGGGGTACTGTGCTTTTTTTTATGCTTCTTTTTGATACAGTTTGACTGTATGGCTTTGGAGACTTTGTAGGGACTACGTTGAACCACAGGGCCTGCCGGGTACAAATCTGTTTTTACCCTCAAATTGCTCCGAGATTCAGTTGCCTGTTGACTTTTGTTTTTGTTTCTCGTAAGATGGTTTCATGAGCCTCTTGGAGTTTCCATATCTCACCAGCAGAGTATTGGTATTAAGATTAGTTTCAAATAATCAAGGGAACCTCCAAAGCAGTTCATTGAAAGTGCCTAATTCGGCCGTGTGTGTTTGCCGCTGCAGGTCTGCGTCATGGCCTGGGTCAGCTGACCTTCAGCGACGGGACGTGCTACACCGGGCAGTTCGAGAACGGCCTCTTCAACGGCTGTGGGGTGCTGGTCTTCCCCGACGGCTCCAGGTCCGTGCTCAAACTTCCTGCTCACCTGACCTCTAACCTTCTTTAAAATCAAACCACTTGTTACAAAAATATTAGAAAGGTTGACCTCATGTTACAGTAGTGGAATACTTTGTTTAATTTTTATTTGGAGAGTTACTCTCAAGTAAAGTTTATTTCAATATATTACCTGGCAAACATTTTGCTTGGCCCAACAGGACAGCAGTCATGGGGGGGAGACACGTTAACTTTAGGGCTGCAACTAACGACTAATCTGCTGATTATGTTTTTGTTGAAGCGATGAATCAGATAAAATACCCACGGAGCCCACGGTGACGTCTTAAAATCGGTTGTTTTGCTCAATTAAAAGTCCAAAACCCAAAGATACTCCGTTTACACTGATATATGACAAGGAAAGTAGCACATCCAGAAAATATTTGGCATTTATTTCCCTATTTTTGCTTGAAAAACTTGCGAAACTATTAACTGATTAGTGAAATGATGAACTGATGATCAAAATAATAGTTGACGATGATTTTTCTGCCAATCAACTTATCAGTTAATCGACTAATTGTTTCACCTCTAGTTAACTTAGTGTGTTGGTTTTCCATAACAGCCCCCATCTTCACGCACTTAACATCCGTTTGAAATCCCTCACCACGGTGCGCTGTAGGCCTGCAACTAAAGATTATTTGAATTATCGCTGATTCTGTTGATTATTTCTATGATTAATCCATTAATTGTTGAAGATGGTAAAAAACAAAAACACACGTCACAGTGTCCCAAAGACAACAATAAAACGATATAAAACAGCAAAAAGCAACAAATCCTCACATTTGTTTGGCGCTGGAAACAGAGGGTGTTTGGCGCTTTTGTTTGATAAATTATGATTAATTGATTGTCAAAACTGTAAAATTACTTTTCTGCTGAAGTTTCATGACTAACAAGCAGTATATTATGACATTAAGATGGATGATGTCCCAAACAGGAAGGTGGTTAAAAGTGCGTTCAGGTGGCCTCTGTCTCTTCGTTAAATATAATGAAACAAGCCAGTGCGGAATCTGAGCGCGTTAGGAAATAAACAGAGAAGGAAAGAAACTCTGCAGAAGGGCCGCAACCAACGATTATTTTCATTATCGATTCATCTGTCAATCGTTTTCTCGATTAATTGATTAGTTGTTTGGTCCATAAAATGTCAGAAAAAGGTGAAGGATGGTGATCGCTGTTCCCCAAGAGCCCACGGCCCTCAGCCCAACGTTATTCCGTTTACTGACATAGAGGACTAAAGAAACCCGAAAATAATCACATTACAGAAGCTGAAATCAGAGAATTTGGATTTTTTTTTCCTTAAAAAAATGACTCAAAACGATTAATCGATTATCAAAACAGTTCATTTAACAGTTGACAACTAATCGACTAATCGTTGCAGCTCTACTCTGCAGACTGTAGCACAAAATTACATCTGACCCTTCATTCGTGGAACAAAGCACATAATTACGCAGGTAGTGGGTGGTTAAAAAAAATCCTTACTTACTACTGAACTGTTTGAGCGCTTTCATCGCCTGAACATTTTGAAAGTTCTTTCTTGCTGCAATATTGGCTGTGGAGCAAACGGAAACATCTGCTACCTACATTTATTTATTTATTTATTCATCAGAGCAGAATTTCACTAAAGGACGTGGCTCTGTGACCCCAATAGATACAGAAAATATTTCAGAGTTATTCATCTTTAGTGGGCGGTGAAATGTTCAAGTGCAGCTGAAGATGTTCAGTGTGGAGTTACTTTTGTGTCTTTCTTACGCAATCAAAAGGTTAGGCTTGAGAGCAAAAAACGATCCACACTCGCACATTTGTAATCAAAAAATCTCATCCAAAAGTTTTATTTGCAAAATCCACGTTTGGCACGGATAGACGCGCGCGCATCCGAATCCAAAAGGCGGCTGGCCTTTTCACAAACGGCGGCTCACGCGACCGCAGTCGAAACGCAACTCACACGCACCAGATCAAACGCGCCATTCGTGCTATTACTAAGACGCCGCTGGTCTTCTCCACGGACTTCAAAAGCTCCCTTTCGCGTTGACTACCAGTGGATGTTGCCACTGCGAACGAGACAAATGTGCGAGTGTGGATAGTTTCGCTCTCAAAGCATGTTTTGATTGCATAATGCAGACACAAAAGTAACTCCACAGCTCAGGGCCATCTGTTGCGGTGTCACTTGGGAAAAGAGTGTTGAGAAATTCTTCAAGGGCTTTGCAAAAACTCAAACGTGTTTCTTAATATACATATAATATAACGTTCTGTCTTTTGAGCCTGAAAACTGCCCACGCGGAGGTATGTGTTGCATTTCTCCGTTGCCTTTCCAAGGGGCCATTCTCCATTTTTATGCCCACAATTCCAGACGTTTCCTACTTGTGAATGTCTTTGTAGGTATGAAGGTGAATTTGTGCAGGGCAAATTTCAAGGCCCCGGCGTCTTCACTCGCTTCGACGGCATGCGCTTCGAGGGCGAGTTTAAAAGCGGATGCGTGGACGGCTACGGTAAGACATTTTCCTCAGGAAGGCGCAAATGAACCAGAGTCTTTCTATTTTATACTCTACACACCGTTGTAACAGTAACCTTTGAATGCAGTGCAGAAGAGAAAATCTCCTCAGCTCGGGTCCAGTTTGGGTTAAACTCAGACAAATAATGCAGTATTCTGGTATTAAAAAAGAAATAAGTCAGCCATCCCTAATGGTCGTCATCACGTTGGTCTATCATTGCAAGTACACATTTAGAACTTTAAAAGGCTTGTAACAGAAGCACGATGCATCAGAAAAGAACATTTCCTGAAGGTTTATTTCAGTATCTCCCATTTGGCAACCTTTGACCAGGAGTTACCTGCTTCACTTTCAGGTTTGGTTCAGTTTGATGCTTTTTATATTGGTTTTAAGTGTGAGTCACTTCTATCAAATTAAGGGAATATTTTATATCTAAGTTCTGAGATAAAGTTTTTTAGTCTCGCATCGTTACGGTGCTGGGCTTATCCCTCTCTGTTCTTTGTACCAAATGTTTGAAATGCTTTCTGATTGTATTAAGCTGTGAAACGTGCTAATTGTCTGGTCTGAAGATCCCTGTGTGCCTGCACTCCGCGTCCCTGCAGGTAATCAACACGTTTTATTTATTAAGGCATGCTGGGCGGCTAGGGCGGAACAATGTGTCACCGTGACAACTGTCTCATTTTTGCGCTTGTAAAAATAGAGACGGAGCATAAAGATTCCTTCCGTTTCCTGAGATCTAACAACGTGAAGTCAGAGCTGGGCCAAGCGGTATCCTCTGAAGGAAAGGGCTTCACTCCGAAATGCTTTATATGCCGTTTTTAGTTGAACATTAACCCACGTTCAGGTAACAGTTAACCCGAACCCGACTATGTGAAGGAAACAAAAGCTCAAACAGAAGACAGAAGATTCAGGCGACGAAAGGCAAACGAGATTCTGAGTTAAAGGCTCACCTTAGCTAATAATACCATATGCTTTTATATGGGGAATTAACACAGGATGGCGAGAGAGCTCACACAGCAGTGAGTGTTGGGCAAAATCCTGCTGACCAGTCGGTCCCAAACAGACAAAACAAGCACCGAGAAGGATTTATGCATTCAACCAAAATCTCTCTGAAGTTTGTAGAAAAGATTAATTCCTGCCCAACTACAAGATTTCGTCCCCTGGGTGTCGGTCGAGTGCAGGACAAATCGCAGTTAAATCTCAATAAATTCTTGATGCACGCTCCAAGTTATTCTGTATATTTTCACGCCGTTTGCTCCAGGAAAACTCTTTGGCGAAGAATAAGTTCCTGGGATGGGCTGTGTGGTGAGATCTGAACACTTCCCGACTGTTTGCTCAGGTTCATATTCCGTCTACCGCTGCAGCTTCAAATCGGATTTCTTAAACCCTCTCTCCTAAAACGTATGTTCATATACAACACCTTGGCATTAGCAAATACAAATTGTGGCACATGCATTGCCACCAGGGCTACCTTTTTGATGTATCTGCAAAACGTTTACTGTCAACAGGTTTCTTTTGTTTTCCTGTACGTCCATCCTCTAAAGCATGAGAAACTGATTTATAGTTAGTGTTAAGGCCCCCAAAAGAACTTGTTTGAGGTTCGGAAACGGCCGTGGGAAAGCCATCGTATCCCGTCTTGTGCTTCGAGACAGCAAAGACTTTCTCGATATACAATACCACGGTCTTTTCCTAACCTTCAGGAAATAGTCTGATATTTTCTCCTGCTAAGAGTTATATGGGAAGATCGGAGGCCCCTCTCATGTCACATTTGTGGCTCCAGTATCACAAAATATGCTGTGCCGGTTGGTTGATAAAGTGATTGGCACTTACTACTGAGGTGCAGTTTTTGTTAGGAGCACTAAGTCTGGTTACTTTATACCTTTATTGTCATTTAAGGGGCATGTAGCTCCTGTTTGCTTTGATGAAATATGTTACAAGGACTCTGTCTGGTCCAGGAGTGCTGACGTTTTCGGACGGTGGCGGCGGCGGCAGCCACGAGGGCCTGTTTGAGACCAACCAGCTGATGAGGACGGAGAACAGCCAGGGAGCTGTGCAGCGAGCACAAGCAGCAGCCGCCAAGGCCCGAGCTCTGGCCATGTGACCCGGACTACATCACCCACAGTGCCCCGCTACCAGGATCATCCTCCTCTCATCTCCCTCCTCTTGGTTTGAGCAGCAGATTGTTACTGATGAAGAGATCCATCCCATTATTTTCTTCCGTTTCCTTTTCATCCGGCTCGTCTGACTGCTGTGATTTACCACGTCAGCCGGTCATTCTTTAAGATTCGTTCTTTTACGTACATGTTTCTTATTCTTATTTTATTCCTCTAAAAGCTGCAGTATTCCCTGGAGCAGAAAGCAATGGCTCCAGTAAGCTGATATGTGCGCACTGTATAGAAAGCCACTGATTGAGGATCAGCTGAGCCAAACACAGATTAAATGTTCAGTCAACACACTGGTGCTAAATCCGCTTCAGGCTCAGCTAACCTGACAAAACACGAACACGGGCGTTTTCCAGCACACTTTGATTTGGTGTTTTCGTGTCCAGACATCTGGGTTTAAACTGGGCTAAATCTGTTTAAAAACTTTAAAGCTTTTCAGAAGTCTACGTAGGCTTGGAGTTCACTATCACTTTATAGAATCTGTATGTTAGTATTGAATCCACTTATCGAGTCTGAATCCTGTCAAATCCCTAATTGGCTCACTTCTTATTGAGTTCAGATTCCCTAACATTTGAAAGTAATTAAAGTGATGAAATTACTAAAACTCAAAGAATTAATTTAGATCTGTAATTGTCTTTTGTTGCCTGAGAAGGAAGCACTTTTTTAGAGGTAGCCTAATTAATGTTTACAACCTGTAGCTACAGCCTGAAAATGCGATGAGCTGCAGAAGATGGAAATGTGAAACAACAGCAGTAGCGTCACTTGCTGATATAAGTAATATGCATAAAAGTTTCGGACTCCTGAAACCGAAGAGACGAGACCTGTGAGATCGTTTCATCAGAGAGGACACGCCACCCTGTTGGCCTTTGAGGGACACTGGCTTGCAGAGAGCATATTAACCAGGCGACAGCAAGGAGTTGCATTTTAGCCGTTAGCCTGATCTAGTTACTTACGGAATTAACGTTAATCAGCTGATCAGTTTGCTCTCTCTGTCATGTCTTGCCATTTTAACCCACGAAATCGGCGGGAAGCGCCAGCCAAGAAACCCACGAATGTTGCCTGAATTATGTGCGCATTACCAAGGAAAGAAAAGGTTTGATGGGAGATTCATTAGCGTCAGAGTTTAGTGGAGGGAATTTAAAACCGGTTTGAAAATGGAACCGGCATTCTGAACCCATCTCTGTATCTTGGTTGTGTATAACCACTGTTTCAACAGCATTGAAACGACCCCATTTAAGATGTAGTCAGGATCTGCTTCATATTGAAACGTAGCAATTCAAATACTGTTAAAACAAAGGTTATATGTAACTAAAAACTTCTTTACTTGCTAACACTCTACTTTTAAAGGTCAGTAATTTCCTAATCATTTCCCAAAAAACTTCCCAATAATTTCCAAGGCAGTTTCCCAGAAGGAACTTGGTACTAATTATAGGGAACATAGCCGAATTGATACACCTTCAATTAATTAATGCCAATTAACTCCAAGTTCCCTTATCACAATTTAGGGTCTAAGGACAGAGGGTGTCGTATCCTGTACAGAACGTAAAGCCCTTTGAGGCAATGTTATAATTTCAGATTTTGAGCTGCATAATTATTCATAATTAATTTTTTTTTTACGTGTGTGTGTGTGACCTAGAGTCTTCTACTCAGTGTCTGCTACTTTCCATAAGACTTCCTAGGAATTCACTTTTCAAATAATAAAAAGTCCAGCGTTATAAAACTTTATTTTCAACCACATTTGGCCCAGTTTTAACTCAGACATCAACGTATATTTTTACCCTCAAATTGCCAAATGAGTGCTTACTGGGTTTCCTGCTTTCCTGTTTTAAGACGCGTTTGTTCTGACATATTGACCTCTTATTGGTGCTCTTGTATTTAAATATAAATTGTTTACTATAAGTTAGCGAGACGTCAGAAGGGTCTTTGCTAACGTGAGCAGCATCCTTTGTTGTTTTCTTTCACGCAGTGCCGTTACAGCTCAGTCTGATCACAGATCGATGTGAAAATCCCCCTCAGTGCCAACCACACAGTGCCAACAGGCTGCAGCTGATCCAGAATCAGTGGCTCGTCATGAGAAAGCAAGTGGGGGCGGGGGGGGGACAGCAGAGGGGAATGAAAGTGCTGGCAGTGTCGCAGGCTGCAGTAATGATGGTGTTTTCCCACCAAATTAGC
>CM022472.1:3659154-3683009 GCA_011952105.1 Coreoperca whiteheadi
TGGGGGTGGGGGGTGGCAGGATTTCATTCCAACCAAGTTCTGCTGTCACCATATGATCGAGTTTATTAAGTGACATTCATGCTGCAGGGCCAAATATTAACGGGCGAGGGCTGTCAGAGCTCTACAGAAACTAATTAAAAGGTTGATTTTACATGTTAAAACAGCACCAGACGTTGCACTTGTAATTGGTTTGTTTTTATTGGACCTGATTTGATTTGGAAACGACCCCCGCCCCCCTCCCTCCAACATGACCATTGATGACATCAACAGACAAATTAGAGAAACCTTGCGCTAAAATAAAGCTGAAGGAAGGAGAAGAAACAGAAAACAAGGTGATTATAAAGAGGGGGTGATTGCCACGTCTGTTAAAGAAAGGTGAGGCCTTTTAGTATCATATGAGAAAGACAAAGGATTGCAGTCAGCATACTGAAAGTGGCACCGCTCCCTTGTCAGCAAAACAAACCTGACACGTGGAGTGACGCTCGGTCTGTGGCCGCCGCGCCTCCACAGCCTCTGGTAGCCTTCGCACTACTGCCACCGTGTGGACAAACGTTTGATTGCATGCACTTTGCACAGACCCACTGGAACATCCCGGGTTCTGCAGTTTTGTGTCATTGCAGGTCAACTACCCCGGACAACATTACACAATGACCTAAAAAACTCTAACAAAAGGTCGCGTTGCAATGAGTGTCACTATTGTCTCTGAAGTATCTTTTATTTATTTAACATAAACCAAGGTTCCATCCCAGCAAGGCATAGGGCCTCTACTTTACTTTACAGTAAATGTCACAGAGATTACAGGGTTGTTTTTTTTTGTTTTGTTTTTTACAATCGCTAGGACACATTTCTCAATACTTAAGTCACTTTTTCAAAACTCCTCGCACAGTTCTCCAAACCAACTTTCGGCTCGGCACAGCAGTTTACCTTCCCGTTCAAAATGCACTAAATCGACCAAAACACTCCACTCATGTCTCAAATCAACTCTTTCTTCCACAACACTAGCTAAGGTTGTCAGCCAGCAAACACACTTTGTCACTTTGTCAAACAATGACCTAAAAAAACACTAACAACATGTAGCATTATGCAAAGTTTTCTTCCGTAAAACCAGGACGCCTCTGTACCGTTTAGAAACGACTGCGACATATGTGACTGGATTGAATCAGACATCCCCTGTGTGGCTCTCTCCCCAGTCCCATTCCTTCCTCGTCGCCGTGTTTTGGCCAAGTTGAAACCGGCCTCGTCCACAAAGATGAATATGTGGGGCGTTTGCCTGCCTTCCGTCTCCATGACTCTCTAAAATACACAGTCACAAGGCAACACAAGAGTGAGGCTGTTACAGTAGTAGTAGTAGTAGTCATCTGAGCTCTCGATCTTCCTCGGATTCCTCTCCCTCGCCCAGCCACTCTTCTTCCTCTTTCAGCCACTTCTCTGTCTCTGGCCGGGTCCATGTTTACGTCACAATACAAAACCATTCCTTTTTTTATAGATGGTAATGAACCTGAAAGAGCTACATTTATTACATTTTTAGATTCGAAATATATTTCATCACAATAGTAATGTAGAAATGTAGCCAATTGCTGTCAGTTTTGTATTATTAAAGTTCTTGTTTTTGAACTTAAGTTTAACAGTTTTGAAAACTGTATGTAAGCATGTGAAAGCTGGCCTGTGGGTGGGCAGATTTTTGGCGGGTTGTTGTGTCGAAGTGAGAAAGGAACGAATGTCATTTGAAAGATGTCGTCACTGAATGCATTTTGTGCCCAAGCAACGATAAATGATCCACAGTTTAGCCCACATAGACTTCTGCTGTGTGAAGAGTTTTGAAAAAAATGACTTAAGTATTGAGACATGTGTCCTAGGGATTGTAAAAAAAACTGTAATAGGAAATGCTTCAGTGGGCTTTATTTGTTTGCCATTTTTTGCATCGAGTAATTCCAAGTGCACAAAATCAAACTAAAAGTATAATGCAACACAAAACTCTACATATCCACTGTACAAACATGTGTAAGAGAGCAAGAGATATAGAACTACAACAGTGCTAGTTCACCCTGTCTTCTGCACTTGGCCACGAGTTATCGTCCACATCACAGCGTATGCCCTCCCTTGTAACACACCTGGGAAAGGATCTTTTTGCCCGCCTGACATGCCCCCGCACTCCTCTGCAGATATATGTCGAGACATCCGGCATGCACTGTGTCCGAGAAGGAACGCCCGATCATGTGGCTGGTGGTCTTAAACTTTCCACTTGCCCCGAGGAGGAGAATTCCTCTGTGGAGTTGAGCGATGGAGAGCAAGGGACGCGTGCAGGGATGGGCTGGAAGCCACTCGACATGCCACGTCGTCCCATGCGATTGCAAAACGTTCCCTTTCCCGTTCTCCTCATGTGGCACAAGTCTTCCACAGAGGTCATCAAGGAATGAAAACAGGCGCTCAGTGTTGTGTGTCCCAATTAGGAGTGTATGCTTTTTCATTTTTTTTTTTGTAGATGTGGCAAATTGCGGTCTATTTTACAGTCATTTTGGGCCTGTGTTTGGTTTCAAATCTCAGTTTAACAGTTTATGTAAACGTGTGCAAAATGGACTGTACATGCGCAGAGATTTGGTGGTGGTTGAGTTGGGAAAACAGTAAATTATTTTCTTAAAGATATGGTCAGTGAATCCATCTTGCGCCAAAAAGCGATCCACAGTTTTGTCCACGTTGAACTCGGTATTGAAAAATGTGAGTTGCCAATTGTAAAAAACTGCAAATAAGCTTGGACTTGCGATGTAATACCAAGCACCACTGTTTTATTTATTAAAATTGTTTTCTCTCTCTCTTTTTCAACTCTCATGAAAGCCGAGAAGCAGTCTGCACCATAAAGCCAAATACATAGAAAACCCATTGTACTCATTTTCACGTACAGAACTTTACATCTGTACACTGTCTGACACATCAGTCCAAACTATCCCATAGGTGCTCGTTGTGTTCGCTGTTATCGCCTTTAAAATTGAAATGAAACACTTTGACTTCCCTGTTTCCGTGTCCATACGTACACTACGTGGCAAAAAATTGTGTGGACACCCCTGCACGTACTTGTGTGTACTGTTGGTCTGAAGCTGTTTTTTCTTGTCTGGACCAGGCCCCTTATTTCCAGTTAAGGGGAATCTTACTGCTAAAGCATACAATGATATTTTAGACAACAGTGTCGTTCCGGCTTTGTGAAAACGGTTTCTTGAAAGCCCTTTATCTAGTTTCAAAATGACAATCCCCCACTCCCACCCCCACCCAAAAAGCCCAAAGCCCAAAGCCCTTAAACAAGTGGTTTTGGTGTGGAAGAACTTGACCGGCCCCCTGACCAACCCAGCACCTTTGGGATGCACTGGTATGCCGACTGCATGTGGCGAATGCGTGTGCGAGCCAATAGGGTTGAGGACCCGAATGCTGAAATGGAGGCTGAACAGGTCGAAGGAAAGAAGACGAAAAAAGACTTTTACTAAATAACCGTTTCATATTAGCAGGCGGGCAGGAGAAAGCAGTCAAGCAAGCAAACAAACCCAGAGGACCAAGGCAGGCAGGTGGCAGATAACAGGCAGAAAAGCAGTAACAGAGTGCTGGAAGGCAAGTGCACAACATGAAAAACTGACAAGGGGCAAGGGGCTGCTGAGCTGGTTACACGCACTGAAGGCCTAGTGAGATCATGGGAGGCAGTTCCAGGTTTCAAGTAAAGGAGGAGATATAGATAAAGATCTACATTCTTCCTCTTGTCTTTCTCAGCCCGCCTGATGTTCAAGGTCAGACTTTGTGTGTTCAGGCAACATTGTTGAGACATAATAACATCAGGATGGGATCAGCTGCTGTCATCGGATAAGAGGGTTTAGCCACAAACACCTTACCTGAAGACACGTGTGCAGCTCCAGCAAACAGCTTACCACCGATAGTAAATGTTTTGGAACTATATTTCTCATCTCAGTGCTTATTTAGGCTTTCATTTGAAAAGAAGGAGCCTCTAAACCACATGTTAGAGCAATGGTTCCCAACCCGGGGGTTCTCAAACAGATTTTATTTGATTTTGTTGGATTTTCTCCCATTTTTGATACATTTTTTTTCTCCCGAGATACTGAAGAAATCCTTCTAATCAAACAAAATCAGAACAGTAAACACCTTGGTTGAGCTCCACATGCACCGAGGCCATAAAGGGGCCTCGTGTACGCGTTGCTTTATTTTAGAGGGTTCACGTCACAAGCCCGAAAGGTTGGGAACCATTGCTTCAGAGGGACCCAAATATCACAGCTGATGCTTAACATATTCTACAGCAGGTCACACAAATGCTAGATAACCACAGAAAATAATATGGAGACAAAAAAATAACTGTACCCCTTTCTTGTTGTATCTAATGGCTTTATTAACAAAGCATTTAGGCTACTAATGCCTCATACATGTTACAAGAAAATAATAAGAAAAGCTTTTGGGTTGCCAGGTCAAAGTCATTTTGGCTGCTGTTAATTCTTTCTATTTTGCAGTATTGCAGTTATATGTAATCCATTGAGAAATGCTCATGGCTTTCCCGCTGTTGAATAACCATCACGTTGCAGTTATAAAGGTTAGCGAGTAATTAAAGGGTTAGTAATGCATGAAGTCACCAGTTTTAAACGTAAATAAATTGTTAATGAATGGCTTTTGGTCCATATTCTGCTTCTGCTGCAATGAGTGTCCTTAGTGCACTAAGTCAGTATTCAACATCTTGTTACATGGCTGTAATTGTTTTGCAATCGTTGTTCAATATGATCTCGTCATTCTCAACTCACTAGGCTCTATGTGTGGCCGCACACCGCACACACCAGAAATCGTTCAAAAGTGACACGACTGGAGGTAGGCCTACAAATAATCATACAACACAAGAAATTACTACAAATCAGCGATTGAGTCCGATTAACAAAGTGGATAAACTCCTGGATTACTACAGTACCATTCGTCGTTTGTCATGGCGGTGAGCTCGAGGCTATTATTAGAAAGTTACGTCACGGCAGTGGAGAGCGCGTGTCTCTCTCTCTGTACAGCAGAACATCATAATCACCGCCGTTAGCGGAGAGCTGCTGGTCCCTCCTTCTCCCACATGGACCGGAACCACACAGCACCACGTGATCTGGACTGAACGGGCATCTCACACCGCACCATGGCTGCGGACGATGTGGCCGCGCGGTCCCGAAGCGGAGCACTGCGGGCTCCACTCTCCCCCTCCCGCATGCTGCTGCTCGCCCTGTCCGCCTGCGCTCTGCTCCCCGCCCCGGCGCTCGGCTTGCTGGGCTTTCGGCCGGAGGAGACCGGGGCGGAGCTGTCCGTCGCGGACGGGGTGCTGAAAGCCACCGAGGGGACCCGCTTCATGCTGCGGGTTTACTACTCCACGTCCCCGCAGAGGCTCAACCGCACCGCGGGGACTCGCGCCAACAACGCCGCGCCCTGGATCGCGTTCATCGAGGAGCCGACTTCCGGGCGAGAGGGACAAGTTCACCCGAAGCGGAACATGTGCATGGACAAGAACGCCAGGACGTCCGACATCGAGGTTTTAGGTTCCTTCAAGTCTGCGTCCAGTCAGAACTCGGTGCTGGTGGAGCTGCTGGCAAAAGACCTGCGGAGGGGGGAGAAGATCAAATACTACTCCATGTGCGCCTTTGACGGATCCAAATGGGAACACTACCGGACAAGGGATTTCTGGGTGGCCGTGGTGGAGCGCTCGGCTGTCCCGGAGCTCTGGCTGCAGGTGTTGGTGTCCGTCCTGCTGCTCGGGCTGTCAGCTCTGTTCAGCGGGCTGAACCTGAGCCTGCTGGCGCTCGACCCGGTGGAGCTGCAGGTCCTCCAGAACAGCGGCACGGACAAGGAGCAGAACTACGCGCGGAAAATCGAGTCGGTGCGTCGGCACGGTAACTACGTGCTCTGCACTTTACTCCTGGGGACCGCCATCATCAACGCCTCGCTCGCCGTATGGATGTGCCAGATCCTGGGCATGACCTGGCTCTCCACGGTCATCTGCGCCTTCGGCATCTTCTTCATCGGGGAGATCCTCCCACACTCGGTGGCGTCCCGCCACGGTCTGGCCATCGCCTCCAAAACCATCTGGGTGACGCGGCTGCTCATGGTGCTCTCCTTCCCCATCTCCTACCCCATCAGCAAACTGCTGGACCTCATCCTCAACCAGGAGATCTCCAACTTTTACACCAGGGAGAAACTCCTGGAGATGCTGCGCGTCACCGACCCGTACCACGACCTGGTCAAAGAGGAGCTCAACATCATCCAGGGAGCGCTGGAGCTCCGCACCAAAACCGTGGAGGACGTCCTGACGCCGCTGACCGACTGCTTCATGCTGGCCTCGGACGTCGTGCTGGACTTCAACACCATGTCGGATATCATGCAGAGTGGATACACGAGGATACCGGTGTTCGAGAACGAGCGGTCCAACATCGTGGGCATCCTGTTCGTCAAGGACCTCGCGTTCGTGGACCCGGACGACTGCACCCCGCTGAAGACCATCACCCAGTTCTACAAGCACCCGCTGCACTGCGTCTTCAACGACACCAAACTGGACGCCATGCTGGAGGAGTTCAAGAAAGGTGAGGAGGGCGCGCAGGGGGCGTGAGTGTGTACGTGTGTTTTGGGGCACAGCTTTTCAATTCAATTCAGTTACATTTTATTTGTGTAGCCCAGTATCACAAATCACAAAGTTGCCTCAAAGGGCTTCACAATCTGTACCATACCAAACCCTCTGTCCTTAGACCCTCGATTCCACTAAGGAAAAACTACCCCCCCCCCCCAAAAAAAAGCCTTTAAACAACAGCTGCAAATGGCAACTGGAAACAGTTTAAATACAATGTTTTAAATTGCAGCCACAGTGGAAAATGCCTTTGATCAGATAATACTGGGGCTAGTTAACTTGTAGAGATTTGAGATTTAGTCAGCAAATACCAGCTGTGGAGGTTATTAATAACCTGCCTCCTCACCCAGCACTGAACGTGTGCTAGTAACGATCATGGGATACTTTATTCTGTCTCTCCTTATCTCTCTCACTCGCGATTCACGTGTCAAAGCGTCGTGTTCATCGTCATCAAGGCTCCTCACAGCGGCAATACCTCTTGCAGCTGTGCTGCCAGAGCGAGTGTTGGCATGCAGGGGCGGGTGTAATGAGCCCACGTGGAGTCGTGCCATCGGTGGGGTGTTTCGTTGCCACGGGCTGTGCAACAGGGGCACTCACAGGTGCTGCCTTGCCTGCTCGTTCCCAACTGACCAGTAACCAACTGATACTGGGAAGCTGAAGTAAAAAAAAAAAGAAAAAAAAGGCCTTTATTTTTTGAGGCTTGAAAGGTTTACACATCTGGGGGCATGAGATCGTCACCCGACAGTGATTATATGTCCAGGAGGGCCACCTTATGAATCCCCTGTGCATGAGATCAGCACGCCGTCATGCGAAAGGTGAACATAGCCAAGCACTTTGATAGGCGCTTTCCAGATGTGCTCATCAGGACCGTAGAGACCAGGTGGCACACTTTGAGCTCACAGGTTCATTTCATGTCACACTGTGCCAGTCGGTGAGTGTTTCTCACAGTGGCATCTACCGGCAAACTTTTGACACTTTGGATTCACAGCTTTACCACGTTGCCCTCAGCTCAAAATGGCCCCAATGCGTAGAGGCCTTCAGGTGGCCGGCATGGAGAAACGTCCCGTGAAATTCGAGGGGGAAGTCGAGAGTGTAAAGAGTTTAGGGAAATTCAGAATGGCTTCCATTTAGATACACGCGGGCGGGGTCAAATAAGTTCAACTCTAATGAATTGGGCAGTCTTAGGGTTAGACCTGAGAACAAAAAAAAACATTCATCGTCAGACCACTCTTGTATTAATCTGAAATACTGTACATGTTCCTTGATTTTACGTATGTATGCTTAATTTGGGGGGGGAAACATGTTCAGACACTTGTGTTCTGTTCATCGGCTGCACAATGCCACGCACACAGACAACCAGACATTGCAACCTGAGCTTGAATGTATTTAGACAACTTGTAAGGAATATAGGAGGATGGGACCTGAGCTGCCCTTTCAGCAACGGTCTTACACGTCTATCTGCTCCTTTACGGCTGCTCCGCTGGTGAACAGTCGAGCATTGCGAATGGGTATCTGTGCAGGAGAAGAGCGTGCAGTCCGCATGGCCCCTCCCTGCGTGAACACGAGAGTTAAAACCCGGTTTGCAGTGCTGCTGCGGCAGAACGGCCTTTTTCCTCCTGTAGGGAGTCAGCTGGTCCGCTCCTGCTTTATTATAGAGTTTGAAATGGGTGGGGTGCTCACTGGCCAATCACAGGCCTCGCTGTTCATCTCCGCCTGTTCAGGGACCCTGCAGAGTCAGCGCTGCCTGTCCCCCCCCCGGGACACAAGTGACATCTCGTATGCTTACATTTTTGCTTGTTTTATAACCACTGAGTGAAAACCTGGCATCACCTAAATGTCATATTTTCAAGTTACGACCTCGACCACTTTGGATATTTTTAGAACGCATTGAAATGTCTTTTGGAAAGGTTTCACAAAAAATTCGAGCTGCACGGTAATCTGATACATCCTCCATCCAGCCGTCCGGTATGATCGCCATTCTTCCCTCTGTGTGTGTGTGTGTGTGTGTGTGTGTGTGTGTGTGTTAATGGAGCGGTTGGTATGAAGCCAGCTGCCGTCAGAGTTGCAGGAGGCACACAAACATGACTTCCTGTGTCACTGTGCATCTGGATGAGATAATCTGGGGGATTATAAACAAGGTCTTTCCCTCTGTCTCTCTCCATGTGTTGCTTCCTGTGCCTCTCTCTCTCTCTCTCTCTCTCTCTCTCTCTCTCTCTCTGTAACAACACTTTCAGGTACTGGCAGAAGAAAAATGCAGGTTCCCTCATTGGTTTCAGTGAGACCCCTGCAGCAGGGGAAAATGAAAGCGGCGCGAACAGCCGCGTGGCGTCTTGGCATTTAGTAAATCATACTGGACATTGTATATCTTCTTCTAACTCTACCCTGACTGTAGCCACACACGCACAATTACGCAGGCCTTCGTGTTGTTCTTAGCGTGTGACTACTGTGGGTCTGAATGCACCCTGCGAAGTGGAGAGGGGTCTTCAGCCCCTGGCCAGAGGGACCACTTATCGTTCTCTGACCTGTTTCCGATTATTTCTCCACTTCCACAGTTACACTTGACAGCCGGTCATCCTCTGTCTTATTATCACCTTTGATTTGTCTACTTTAAGATGCTACTAAAGGTCAAGGCAGAAGTGGGACGAAGTCATTGTTTTAAAGGGTCAAGTCCCAAGTTAAGTCCTAAACTTTGTGTTTTCGAGTCCAAAAGTCACCAAATGTAATACTGTCGGATTTCTTTGAACCAATAATAATAATACTAAGCTTGATTTACACAGCACTTTTCAAAACAAAAGTTGACTGAGCTGACTTCGTAAACCACAACTCAGTGGTCAGAGTGTTATGGAGTAGACCGCAGGACCAACAGGACTAAATGAACAGATGACTATATTTCGGTTGTGAAGCAGGTCGTAACTACACAATGAAATAAAGCTATTTAAATTATGTTGCAACAATGGCTACTGTAAACTATACGTATCTAAAAAGCAAATCACCAAATCCATGCTTGCAGGGAGAGCTCCCTAGGTGCAACAGAAGATAAGAGAAGGGTTTGATGGAAGAAACAGTATCTGGAGAATGAATCATATATTTGCCTGCCAAAAGAGTTAGTAAACACTGGCATTCACTGCATTTAAAGACACAGCAGAGGTGTAGCAGAGAGTCCACCGGCCTGCTGAGACCACGGAGGGATCATTTGGCCTAAATGCGAAGCAGTATGTCTGGCACAAATGAAGCCGGCCACGTAACACCTTCCCCGCTGCGAACAACGGCAGCAGGAGCATGCCGGTACGGAGAACCTTGTCGGTGCCGGGGGATGTCTTTGTTTAGACAGATGGGAAGCCGAACGGCGGACATAACACGCAAGTCCTGGACGAGAGTCTGCACCCCGCCGGCAGCAAACTCGAACTGGAGAACGACGTGGTCTTGCAACGACGGCTCGGAACACGCTGCGAGAAAGGCACCGGCTTCGGCGTTAAAATAATAAAAGTCTCGGCGTGGCCAAAGTAAGGGCTCTGACGTTAATCGCCCTGAAGATCCGCCGTGAGACCTCAAGCCTTCATTTCCGTCACCAGCCGACGACTAAAGCAAGAAAGTTTTCCAAAGAGGAAAAGAAAGCAAATATGTTTCCATCTCAGAGTCCAAACTGAACTAAGTGTTGCCAGATGTGTTAAATATTGACAAAAGACAAATACCTGATGTATTTTCATTACAAAAAAAAATACCCTTCATTAATGGGGAGCTGTTGTAATGAAGGTGGGACTTTAACCAGTTCTTCTATTGCCAGAGGTTGATTTAAATCGCACACTACCGCCGTATCCACACCTCTTTGTTTTCTCCCTCTGAATCCGTTCCTCTCTCTCCGTCCTTGTCACTGTACGGCCCTCCAGGAGGCTGCGTATCAAATATTCAGTGCGCTGTATTTCCAGCTTGTCTCCCTGCCATCTGTTATTTGTATCCATGTCACCACTCTTATCTCGCAAACACAAGAGCATGTGGTGTAATAACGTGTCACTTACACTATACTATATGTAGTCACCCAAAGCAACCAGAGGCACTTTCAATGAGCGAGCAGGCTGTTATGGGTCTAAAATTTAGCAGGTTTAGGAGTCCTTCCCGGTCTAGAGGTGGTTGCTGCCACCGTATGAATGGACAGGATTAAAGGATGCATTCATTACAGGGAGTATTGTACGAACTAAGCTCTTACAAAGCTCCATTGATAAACATTTTCAAATAGTATTTATGACTCCGTGACTCTCAATCAGAATGTATTCGGGTTTTTTTTTTTGCTTAAATGACCTAAGACTCCAGCTCTCGTGTGGCTGGAAACACGGCGAAGTGAGTGAGACACGGTCCTCGTGACCCCATGAAAGACGTTGGATTGTAGCCAGGTGGTCGAGCCGCGGCTCAGGAATTCGCTGAAATATGTAACTAAATGCATAACTAAACTCACAGTGTCTCAGTCTATTCTGTATGTACGGCTGACCTATTTAGCCGAACGCAGCTCTGCCAGAATTGTGTGAATTTGTGTTAAACTGTGTGTGCATCGACGTGTGTGTGCGTGTGTGCGTGTGTGTGTGTGTGTGTGTGTGTGTGTGTGTGTGTGTGTGTGTGTGTGTGGTAGTATTTGGCAGGCAGAGAGTGTCGAAGCAGAGAGAGAATCTCAGCGAGGGAAGTTGTTTTGGAGCCAGACCGATGAGGAGGAGCTACAAACAACGATTCACTCTGTTTTCTGTCAGAGTATTTATGTGTGTAGGGAGTGCCTGTGTATTTCTGTACATTTGTGTGCGTGTGCGTGTGTGTGTGTGTGTGTGTGTGTGTGTGTGTGTGTGTGCGTGTGTACACGTTTTCTGACGGTGGAGTTGTGCATTATGCAACGATGGGATGAGGGACGCAACGACACAACTGCTGCTGTCTGCAGTGCAGTGTCTCGTCAGCCTTTAAGACACATGCTGGCATCGGGACACACACACACAACCTGGCACATCTATACTTGCGAGGACTTTCATAGACATAATGCATGCCCCAGAGCCTGACCCTAACCTTAACCATAACAACTAAGTGTCTAACCCCAGCCCTTACCTTAACCCTAACCTTACCCTAAATCTCACCTTAACCCTAAAATCAAGTCTTAACACTAAAACAGCCCTTTGAAGGTCTGTTGAAAAGTGAGGACCGGCCAAAATGTCCTCACTTTCCAACAATGTCCTCACTCCCAAGGTCAAAAACGCAAATTGGTCCACACACACAGACACATTTACCACATTTTACTTGTGACACTTTTGGGGACACTACATAAAAGTACATTCATGTCCTGGAGACTTACCCTAACCCTAACCCTAACCACTCTTTGCCTAACCCGAAAATCAGCTTTTTTGCATTTGGGGACACGGCTTTTGTCCCCAGTCGGACAAGCCGTCCCCGGTTAACTGGTCTTTAGTCTGAAATGTGTCTGAAGGTAGGCTGAGTCAGACTACACACAAAACAACCCTTTCCTTCTGCTTCGTTTACAGACCTACCCGCCTTATATTAACTGAAATAAGTCCTCAATCTCATTTAAGACCCTGTCCGCCTGACTAAAGACTGCTGGGTTTTGTTTTGTTTTCCTGCAAAATCTGCTCCTGAACGAGTTGTTCCTCCGGCAGTGCGCGGATTATAAATTATTCCATTCACCTTAGGGAGAGTTTTTACCTCCAAACGCACGCTCTTATCATCGGCAAACACGGCAGATGCGCCGCGGACTCTGGAAATGTCACCTGAGTGCATTTATGTGATGGATCGTGTTTTTGCACCCGGAGGCGGTTGTGTGTGTTTTGTATTGAATCCTCCCTGCTGTTACTCCCACTCCACTCAGCTCCTGCTGTTGCTCCACTTACTGCCCATCACACTGCAGAGCGCCTCTCCCACTCAGTGTGAGTCATTGGTACGTGTGAGGGGAAACAGCTTTACGCAAATCGAATCCAAACTCTGAATAGAAACTCCAGCGATCCCATTTGACAGTATGCAACCATTGGAGCTGCATTCTGGTTTACACATCTGATGAATCACTTGGTCAGTAAATAAAAGCAAAGACGTTTGGACCTTTTAAAAAAATTACAGCTGCTGTAATTTCAATTTATTAATATTGTTATGTTTCTGGGGATCTGAGGAAATCACCACGGTTTCTCTTGCTGACGTACTGACGGCTTCAGGAATAGTTTTAATTCTATCAAGTACACATATACAGTACATAATATAATCATATTTGTTCTCATTATTAATAACTGTACATTTGCTCCTAGCTTAATTTAAATTTAAATTTAAATCTCCTGGTACAACGAAGAAGAGGTCCAGTCCCTGTAAACAGTTGCACAATTATGATAAATGGACTCACTCATGGTAGCAATTGGGTGCAGATGAAGACTACGGTTGCCGAAAACACTTTATTTTACATAATCTTGAAGTGGGTTTGTGGCTGCAAGGCGGCTGGCTTGAATTCTGGACTGGCTGTTCAAATCCTGGACGGGCAAACCGAAGGAGGAAAAGCAATTCTCTCCCTTTACTATTTCGTGCTTTCACATTTTGGTCGAAAAGGCTTTGTGGTTTTAATGTGGACAGTACTTTTATGAAAATGTTTTATTCTTGTTTTATTGAGTCTGTTATTACTTTTTATAACATGTGTGTGTCGGTATGGGTCACTTCATCTCAGAAACATGAATGGATTACAGGGCATTGTTAAAGTGTGTGAGTTAATGATGAGAGATACCAGCCATCCCTTGCAGAATGTTTTTAAGTTGTTACCTTCAGCTCCTAGTTATTTACCACTTTGTAGGACTAATAGATTTAAAAATTCCTTTGTACCAGTTGTCATTAGTGGGTTTTTTAAACTATTCTAGATTTTTTTTTTTTTTTTTTTCTTGTCATGTTGGTGTGTGTTGCCTTTGTTAATTGTATAGATTGCTGCTGGCTGTGACACGAATTGCCCCTTGGGGATAATAAAGTTGACCTGAGCCGGAAGGTTTCTTCATCAAAGTTGCCAACACCACATGTCTGCTCATGTTGTGTTGACATATAACCTATACCGTTCAGTATCCACACATATTGTTTACAGCAGCAAAAGGGATTATCTTGTTTGGACGCCCGTTAACGTTTTTCAAATGTATTCATTTACTCTTTACTCTTTCGTGCTTTTACGTAACCGCTGCTTACATTTCTGGCTGTTGTTGATGTCTATTAACGTGCACTCACATTTTCTTCGTTCGAGTGCTGCTGTCTGTACCTGCCGCCAGAGGTATTCAAACGTTCACATTCTGGGTGAAAAGTGATTCTGACCGGAGGTTCCTGGTGTGTGTTCCCCGCTCCAGGGAAGTCCCACCTCGCCATCGTGCAGCGAGTGAACAACGAGGGCGAGGGCGACCCCTTCTACGAGGTGATGGGCATCGTCACCCTGGAGGACGTCATCGAGGAGATCATCAAGTCAGAGATCCTGGACGAGACCGACCTCTACAGTATGCACGCAAACGAAATGCACACACACACACACACACACACACACACATACACTCACACGTTGTGTTTCCATCACTTTCGGGGACATTACATTGACTTACATTCATTCCCTGGAGACTTACCCTAACCATAACCACTACTAGATCAAACCTAACCCTCACGCTAGCCTAAACCTAACCTCGCCCTCACTCTAACCTTAAACCAAGTTTTCATCCTAAAATGTAACGATTCACGTTATGGGGACTTGCATTTTGTCCCCTTAAGGAAGGCAAGTCCTCGCAATGTGACTGTGTAAACAGATTTATGTCCCCAAAACATTAGTAATACCTGCCCACACACACACACACAGACACTCGCGATAGGATCAAATATTCGGGACCAGTGTTGGAGATGTGTGATTTGAACATCCCCATTTTGTGTGTGTTGGTGTGTGCGTGTGTCCCGTCAGCTGATAATCGCTCAAAGCGTCGTGTCTCCCACCACGAGCGGAAGCAGCAGGACTTCTCCATCTTCAAACTGTCGGAGAACGAGATGAAAGTGAAGATTTCTCCTCAGCTGCTCCTGGCAACGCACCGCTTCCTCTCCACAGGTAACAGCCAGTCGGCCCGCTGCTGTGTGTCTGTGGTCTTGTGTCTCTATACTTATATGCGGAACAAATGTCCTCACAAGGAAGGCGAGATGGGGAACATCATCCAGACAGCAGATTTTTGGTTCAGCCCCAGTTTCTTAAAGGCGCTTGGTCTTTGGTTCAGAGTTAAGGTTTTTAGGCGCTTTTCCATTACCAGTACCAGCTCAACTCGACTCGACTCGACTCGTCCCGTCCCGTCCCGTCCCGTCCCACCCACACACACAGGACAATAGAGGAAATTGAGTGTGTGCTGTTTTTGATCCTCGGGAGGTGGCTGTTTCTCACAGCAAGAAGACAAACGTTGTTTCAGGAGAGGCTGAGGGCACCTCCTCGTTTCACTGCGGCGTGTTCTTCCGAGTCGCCATGACAGTAACGGGTACGTCACGCCATCTCTGGCCAAACTGTTTAAAAATGGCGGGGTTACTCAGGATCCTCCGTCTGGCGCGTGCAATGACGGCGCAGTGAATAGTGACTATTCTCTCTGACCAATCAGCGGCCTGCCGTGTTTTCACGTCACATTTTAGTCTCGCCTCAGCTCGCTCGGAACCTCGCCGGAGGTGATACGAAAAAAAGTATCTGGAAGCAGGTACAGGTACGACTTTTATACAGTGGAAACCAGTCGAGGCGAGTCGAGTCGAGCTGGTACTGTGTGGGGGGAAAAGCGCCAATTGTTTAAGGGGTACGGATGGGATTAAATGATGAGCCTACATGAGTGAAGAAACCTCACAAGTCTACAGGCAATCTTGACGTGGTTCAGTTTACATCCTACTTGACCCGAGAAACAAACAAAAAAACGAAATAATCACATTCCAAGTCTTTCTTGTAAAGTTTGTGTTTTTTTATTTCTTTTCCACCTTCATCACAGCTTTAAAATGAACATGTCCCGCTTGACTTTGGCTTTTAGTCCTTTTGCCTCTTCACAAAACCGACTAAACTCGGCAAAAAATCAATGTATGATGAGGGCGCACACATTAAGGAGTATAAAGAGAATGGGGAAAACCCTGATGAAGTTATAATACTCTATAAACAGTGATGCTCTCCTCCCTCCCACCCTCCCTCAGAGGTGGAGCCCTTCAAACCAGCTCATATCTCAGAGAAGATCTTGTTAAGGCTGATCAAACACCCCAGTGTGGTTCAGGACCTCAAGTTTGACGAGAAGAACAAGCGAGCCACGCAGCACTTCCTGTTCCAGCGCAACAAACCGGTGGACTACTTCATCTTGGTGCTGCAGGTACAGTGCCTGCCTTTAATGTGTTAGACGTGGTGCAGTGACATTTTGAGAGGATCTCTCGATTTACTGTGGCTGTTAAACCTGTCTGCCGAGGGCTGCGAAAGACACACCAATGTGTCCTTGGGGGATAAAGATGTGGGCGCAGTGGCCATTAGCAGAGGATTAGATTACCTTCTTGTCCGAAAAACAGAAGCTGCTCCACTCACGTTTCTCTGGTGTGCTTCCTCAGGGTCGAGTTGAGGTGGAGTTCGGTAAAGAGGCGCTGAAGTTTGAGAACGGAGCTTTTTCTTACTTTGGGGTACCTGCCATCATGCCAACAGGTACAAATACACACACAAAAACCTATTGTAATTGTAATTTAGCCCCCTGAAGAACTGAGGGATTTTCCACATCCTCACTCCAAAGGTTTTAACGTAGAAGCGGCTCTCACAATTATAGGAGCAGAGACAAACACACATTACGTAGAAAAGCTTAAACATACAAACTTACTCACACAGGCAGCCCAAAACAAAACCAGTCCCACTATTTATAGAGTGCTTTTTAAACGAATTACACAAAAACACACAAAGGAGGAGATATGCTGTGCATTGCAGGGAAATCGAAGCAGTTCAATCACAAGAAATGACTAAAACCCCCCAAAATCTGGAGGAATCAGACACGCCACTGGCACGTATATTGCTCTGAACAGCTTCAAATATGTGAACACTTCCAAGTCATTTAACTGCCAAAGCCTTGAATGCAGCATTCATCGAGTAAAGTGACGGAGATGAATGAACGTTTTCGGTAACAACAGCCGAGCCCCTTCGCTTGTTAAGCAGGGGGGAAATGAGGTCCCTGAGCTCACTGGTGGTTTGATGATCATTGATTGACAATCATTGATAAAATCTTTAAAGTCTCTGTTTCCTCTGCAGTGCACAGATCCCCCTCTCGCAGCAGTGGCTTGGACCGCTCCGAGTCCATGCTGCACGGAGGAAGCATGGGCCAACTGAACGGAGGGGGGAACGTCTACCTGCCAGACTACTCTGTCAGACAGCTCACCCACGTCCAGATCATCAAGGTAACGCCCGGGTCTCGCACGATCCCAGTCTGGATGTCTTCCTTTCAAAACTTTCTGTTTTCATTCGTTGCTCAACTGTTTTCACCTTTACTTTGATCTTTAAAGACAATACTGTGTGTGTGAGCTGAGAGAGTGAAAGTGTTTAAATCCTGACAGTGGCCCAGTCAAGAAACTCACCGTATCCCCATGGTGAGAAAATGGCACTGAAATCTGCTCGTTCCAGTACAAGATGACCTGGACGTAAAGTTGGCATTTGGACCTGAGGAAAGCTCATAGAGGAGCACGAATGTTCTCAGTAAATGTCATGGGAATCTGTCCAATACGTTTTGATATTTCTCTCTCTATATAGGATATGTCACGCCTTTATTGGAGAGTCAACATTACAGTGGAGAGATGACAGGCAATGAGGGCAGACAGAGAGAGATGGGGAACGTCGTGGTCCCTGACCGGACTTAAACTGGTGGTTTTGTTGCGGTTTTTTAGCCGGCAGCTACGCACCTATCATGGGGAAGCGGAAATTGTGGCCCGATGGTGGCGCCACTTGAACGATGAGGGGTCAGCGAAGATATTAGCATTGAATATTTAAAGAACATTTAATGAAAATGAGTTTTTCTTGTCATGGAGCGCAGTGTTAGTGTGAAATGAAGGATGATGGCGCTGGACGAAAGGTCGGGGGATCACTAAAGCTGGCAGCAGGAATCGTCCTCTTGTGACCATGAACCTCTGTAGAAGGTTTTGTGGCAATCTGGTCCGTGGTGGGCGGGCATCACCATCCGCCCTTATTTCTGCCTTACTGCCAGCAAGGCCGCAATAAGGTTGAGCACAACAAACGCAGAGGACGTGATAGTAGTCGCAACCTGAAAGATCTTTTGCCATCTTGTGTCCTTGCATCGTTTTTTTTTTGCATTACATGCGAAAGGGGAAAAAAATAACAGTACGTCAATATCGCTGTCGCGTTAAAACTTTCATGTCCAAAATGGAAATAAACTGGCTTGTATTGTATTTCTATGAGTTTATCGCATGGTTTTTCAAGGTTTGCTTTCTGATCCTAAAGAGGAACGTGTGATTCATCAGTTGAACTTCGATCATCAACAGTGATAATGTGTCTTCTGTTGCTTTAGTAACTTAATCACATGTAGGCTTCATATAAATGTACTCAAATAGACTTTAACAACTGCACGTTTACTTTTATTTGAGGAAAATCTCAGCAAAATAAGGATGATTTCATAATACCCATAATGCTCCTGTGCGGCAGATCACCCGGAGCCACTACCAGAACGCTTTAACAGCCACCCGGATGGACAGCTCTCCTCAGACGCCTGATGCCGACGCCCGTCCGACAGAGGGCCACACCCTGATCCCGGAGCCTCGGACAACGGGGCACGGGGCCACCCTAATGCCCCCGCAGCACACCACCACCCTCATGCCCCCGCCGAGAGAGCAGGGCCGGCCCAGCTCGGCCCGGACCCGAGGACAGCAGTCCAGCGTCCCACACAGCACCTCGCTGCTGAACGAGAAGAACCGCATCGTCCGTAAGTCTCCTCGACTCCAGAGACGCGTGACGGCGACGGCGGCGGGTCCAAACAAAGAGAGTCAGAGAGGAAACGACAGTCCTGCAGCGGGGTTTACAGCTCAGACTGATGTCGAGAAGCGATGGCTAGAGCCATCCGAGGCAGACAAACAAAAGCTGCTCGGTCACACGGGTTTTCCCGGATCCATTAGGGCATAATATTCTGGAGGAATAGAGTTCAGTAACCTCAGCCAGCTCAAACTGAGATGAGATGTTTTTAAAACGTTGTCAAAGACACACAGTCTGAGGAGCGATAAGCAGATGACAGATAGAGTACTTGAATGAGATTAGAAAACAAGCATAAAGGAAAGATGGGAGGCTACAGTAAATAACTACAGCTTGACTTTTAGACCTCTGGACATTTCGGGTTGAACCTCAATGAGTTAGGCTTGGGTTTGGTTTGAAGGTTAAAATGAAGCTCAAGTCAAACGTAATAGTGGGTCACGGTAGAGGCAGCCCAAAATCTATTTCAAGTGGACCTTTTATTCCACACGCAAAAATATACACACACGTAAAATCCCAGTGCAAATTTGAACTTCAAGGTAATACAAATACACGGTTCCTCGCATTTATTTGACGCATTCCATAACACTTCTGTAACTTTACGTTGAGGTTTTATGACTGTGTTAATGTGTCGCAGCAGTGCCTCTTACAGCTGCTATGATATTTAAACACTTATTACACCGTGGACTGGAGCTTAAATTAATCATCTTAATCCTCTCGTCTCATGTTCAAAGGCAACACTGAAGGCAAACATGATGAGACAAAAACCATGGGAAATACTGAAGCACCACTTGGAATTAGTTACTTTGCACGAAGTGGTTTGCCAAACGACGCATGCTCAGGAAGCCCAAGTGCAAATGCTGCAACTGCTGCTAATCAGGAGATAAACAATTGCCAATTACAAAACCAACCGTCGACGATGGTGGTCTAATGAACGACACATCACAATGCGCCATATCAATTAATTGGTGGATGCGTCATTTTTGGGCGAAAAGCAACTCTAAGAGGATTTGTCTGTGCACAAGTCTGGACCTTTTTCGCCACAGTTTTTTTTTTATATTAACTGTCAAAGAAATTCACATTATAAGCTTGGTTATATTGTGAATCTTGACGTCGAGGAATGTTACCCTTGTGCGTATTGCCAGTGAAGGGAAAAGGGCAACATTTGACATTCGTGGGCAGAAGAAATGAAAGCAGGGAAGTGATCTGCAGTTTTAGTTGGGGGGGGTTTGACAACCTGGCGACCAGTTCAAAGTCTCTCCTGACCTACGGGTGGGAGACGTAAAACAGGGGAATGTAGTGAATGGAAGGGTGTCACATGTGTCCTGATGCCTGCGTATGTTTGTATGTATGCGTGTGCTGCAGGTAGTAAGTCTGATGGCCAGAAAAGTCCCAGTGATTCAGTGTTTCTCCGGATGGATGAGATCCCCTACATCACGGAGGACAGATCGGAGGCCGACACGCACACCGGTACGCCGTCCCACTGCGCTCGCGCAAACGGCTGCTTTCACACAAGACATCCCATCGGTCGCAAAGACCCTCACAGCTCGGCTTCTGCATGTGATGACAACTCACTCAGAAATTCTACTCGTGGTGCGTGTGAACGTCCTTTTCTGCTTCCACTTCGCTATGGATGAATAGACAAAGAAGTGGGTAATTAGCATGAGCAGAGATGGCCACCGCGGGTAAATAAATAGAAGCATCGCCTCCTAAATAAAGCGATTTCCTTGTCACATCCAAATATTGTCTCAAGCAACAAGTTCCTAAATGTTGGTTGGCGACACGTCTTCAGTTTCACCTTGTGCACAAACTTAGCTGAGAGTCACGCAGGACGTTTAACTCTCCTCCAACGGAGACCAAAGCTGTTCATCATTGACAGGGTCATGACTATGTCTCTCTCTCCCTCTCTCTCGCTCACTCTCTCTCAGACACGGCCTCCGTTCCCATAGAAACGGACACGTCTCCTTTCATCAGCAGCCTGTCGCTGAGCGGCTCAGAAGAAACACTCGGCAAGAAACTCCTGCTCAAACTCAGTCAGTCTCACACACACACACACACACACACACATTTGTATTTCTATTCTTGTGAGGACCCTCATTGACATAACGCATTCCCTAGCTCCTAGCCCTAACCTTTACCACCACAACTAAATGGCTAACCTCATCGCGTACTCTAACCTTAAAACCGAGTCTTAACCTTCAAACAGTCAAACAGTCCTTGGAAGTAATAAGGACTGGCCAAAATGTCCTCGCAGTGCAGAAATGTCCTCACTACGATCGTTTGGAACTGATATTGGTCCTCACAAAGATAGATATACAACCCCCCCGCCCACGACCACCCACACACACACACACACACACACACAAACCACTTATTCACTAACCTTTTCTGTGCCTTTCTCTCTCTTTCCCTCCTTGGTGTTCATTCACATGCAAACACAACCACCATAGAAAACACAAGTGCACCACACACACACACACACAACACACACACACACACACGCGCGCATTCACTATCACACTATCACAGCTTCCCCTCCAGAATCGGCCTCCGACTTAAACTCACATTATTGTTTCCAGTTTGCCCACTTGGCATTCCCATGGTGTTTCTTAAAGGGCCATGCCAGTGTTTTTTCGCTCTACAAACGCATACTTCACTGGCGACCAACTTGCAAAGCCCAGATTGTGAGCCGAGAAGCTACACATAAAGATGGAACTAGACACAGACAGCAATAGTGCATGAGCTTTTTTTGTTTGGACAGCCATTTCTTTTTTTTATTCATTTCGGTCTGTGTGAAAACCATCTCGTGTCGAGTTGAGTCCACACAAAATTGGCGCCGCTTGAGGCATCTGGGACGCCTCGCCATGTCCCAGCGGGGGGAAGAAAAAAAAAGGTTTTGCCTTCCCTCACCCACTTCGACAACTTCTACAAAGTGTTCGCTGATGTTGTCCCGTCAGGGCACAACAGAACGCTGTTCAAGTACAGCTGTAAACATGGTGAGGAAAAAGAGGGAATGAGGTTTTATTGCTGTGATTGCGCCGCGTAAGCATTCCACCATAGCAAGTGGTGGAAGACCAGAAGCCATGATTGGTCGGGGTCCGTCTCGTAGTCTCTCAGTCAAGTCACGGCAAGAATATCGTGACTCTAAGATCGCCTAGTCGGACTACAAACAGACTGTGTAGTCTGAGCTCGGCATTATCTTTTAAGTTCCAGGTCCCTGCGAGTCAAAGCAGTGTACGTAAAAAAGTTTCTTTTGTTCACCGAGTTTGATTCAGGTGAGCGAAATGTAAATAGAACCGGCGGTAAATAATAATCCCATTTAAATGGCCGGTGAAATATCGGTGTGAGCTGCAGCTGCAACTGGATGTAACCTTTCCTTAACTGGTGCTGCTAACTTGTCTTGTCTCCTCAGGCCACAAGAAGAGGAAAAAATCCCGCGAAGGAGAGAAAACCCCGGAGGACGTTTCAGAACAGCCGCTGGTGAAAACCTAGCAGCGTGTGCGTCTGACACAGACCCGGACACTCCATCGCCTGGTGGTTCTTTAAGTTGTTTGCCAAGACGTTGTGGCTGCTGAACTACAGCTATCAGAGTTTTATCTGAAAACCACCCTCCTGCTGTAGGACATTATAAAGTGGTCCCATCACCCGGAATGTTGTGAGCACGTGGATGGAAGACACTATTTTATCAAAGCACGGGGGCTGTGCAGCTTTGGCAACATGTCATTAAACCGCAGCGTCTCACTTCCACATGCCCGTCCATAAGCGAATGACTGTGAATGTAAACGGTTTGTAGTAAAAAATAGTTTTTATACACCATGTACCTTCCTTCGCATGTGATCACTTCTCCCATGGAGCTAAAGGGAATGACGGCGCACAGGAAACGGATGGAAGACGTTAAGTGTGGGGGGGGGGGACAAGAGGTTCAAGGCCTGGAGTGGTCCCGAGACCCGTCTTACATGATCTTATATAGTACATCAAATCCCAGCTTCATGGCAGTTTCCCCTGCCCCTTTCTTTTCAGATTGGTCAGAATGCTCTGAAAACACCGGCGTCACTTTTTGGCTCACTTTGACAAATGGGCTGTCCCATCTAGTCCTCCTGAACCTGTTCGGGTCAGGCCGAGCTGATCTTTTCACCATCCTTTCCAAACTTTACTCACTGTGCTCCACGCATGATCCTTCAGCATGAGTCAATTGGCCTCTAACATCATTATTTTAAGTGACAATCATTATATTGGGTTTTAGGCATATATCGTCAGTACTGTGTGTGGGTTCAAACGATATACTGTGTGCTCAGGTATGGAAAGTTAATAGAGCCAATACATATAACACATCTACGAAGGAAAACAATGATGTCACACATATACAGAGGAAATGATCCACATCAGACGCCAAAGACGTTGCTGTTTTGTGCCCGCTGCTCCAAAGTGCAGCGAGGGCATCTCAACAGAACAGAAGGAAACTGGCTGCTTTGTGTTCGGGATTTTGTTTTTAAAGGTTGGTGGATCAATGCTTGTTGCCTTGCCAATTAGATCTGTAGTCTACCATGTTGGAAACACGGAAACATATATCTTTTAACCTTTTATTATATCTACGAGCAATGCATATCCAGATTGAGTCCGGATGTCGGTTTATTAATAAAAAATGCAGATAGTCACAAACATCTCATCAAAGCACAAACGTATGTGGATACACCCTGTGATTCCTGTGTTTGGGGCCCTTACTTACAATGAAGGGAAATCTTCATCCTAAGAGCGAAGTGATATTTTAGACAATAGAGAGCTTTCCCAACTTTGCGTCACCAGTCTGCGTTTGTCTGCTTCCTGTTTCGACACGGCAATGCCCTCGAGCGCAAAGCCAGGCCCATGAAGAAATGCTTTTCCCAGCTCGGCGGGGAAGAACGTGACTGGCCTGCACAGGGCCCCGACCCCGGAGCTAAACGGAGAGGGAATTATTGCGCTTACATCCGCCAGACGGCCAGAAACAGGGCTCCAAATGAAACGCTCCATAGCGGCTGGAGGTGCGAAACGTAGCTGTTTATGCACAAACAAAAACGGTCATTGCAGCTGCTAAAGGTGGTGTTGGGACTAAACACACAAGACGCTGGTAGTCCAAACACACAAAGAGTCATAGCCTCGCTACCATGAGAGTGGCGTCGACCTTCTCATCTAACTCTTGGCCAGCAGGTGAAGAAGGGGATTTCCCAACATGCGGAGCTATTCCTTTAACTCTTTCGTTATGTCACCAACACTGGGGCGGCT
>CM022472.1:3694027-3699027 GCA_011952105.1 Coreoperca whiteheadi
CCCTCCCCCCCCCCTCCCACCTCCAGGTCCTCCACGAGCCCGGAGAAGTCCAGGCCCCTGTTAGCAGCATCCCAGTAGTGGTAGGGACGGATGTCTTTGAAGCCAGCATCAGCAAACACAGCATTGTGGTTCTCTGGGAGGAGGAGGGACACACAGCAGACGTTTAAATGCAACGGCCTGTGGCCCTTATCCCTAACGTCCACCTTCATCCTGAAAACAGTATCGACGGAGACGAACTTTCTCGGTCGCTACGCTGAAAGGTTTAGGTGTGTCAGGCAGCAGCAACGGTTCAAAGACACTTTTAGGGAATTTAGCGCACTCAGTTTCCATATTGCAGCAGTACCCAGTCACTTGCTTTACAGCGGTCTACTAACCCCAGGTGGGCGCTGAGACGTAGACGGGCGTGGACGTGTTGTTGACGCCGTTGTACCAGCGGCGCAGGAACTCGGCGCCGATCCTCAACGCGCCTGTCCCGCCCAGAGCCTGGACGCCTCCCACCTGAGAGAGAAGGCAGCAGGAGGGAAACAGGAATAGCACGAGAAGGACAAAGAGATCCGGTCAGAAGTGTGCTAAATGAAACACCTCAGGAACGTAAAACTGATCGCAACTAACCATTATTGCCATTTATCTGATACATAAATGAAAAAAAAACAACAACAGTATTAACTTTTCTTAGATCATTAAGACACACTATTCATTAGTTAATAATCAGTTAGTGAAGCAAATGGATATTAGTAAGCATGGTACGAATGACACTAGCGGCATAAACTCCAGAATATGCCATGCTGATTGGTCTTCTCATCAGACTCTGGTTAGGAAAGTAGACCAGCGTATTTGCCAAAGTGTTCCTTTTAGATTTATTTTTCATGAATGTCCCTGCTGTAATTTAGGGCATGACGTTGCACACACTGTATACCGAACACATACGGCCTCACGAATGAAACCGGGAGCAGGTTTTCATCAGCGTTCAAATATCCTGCGCGCCACCAGCCCCAGCGCACAGACTCCTGAGTGTTTAACGGGCGTCTCTCACCCTGTTCTCCTTGATGGCGGGGCTGTCGTCTCCCAGGGCGACCTTGGAGGAGGCGGCGCGGAACTCGGGCAGGCCGAGGATGGGCAGGTACTCGTGGTTCAGGCTGTCGTCCTCGACGATCAGCCGCTCCACCTTCTTCACCACGGGCAGCACCCAGGGCTGGCAGTCGTCAGTGCGGTAAGCTGGAAGGGGGGGATTGGGAGGGTAGACACAAAGTTACCCGCGAGCCACAAAGCCTTCTAGCTCCAGCTTAAAGACTGGCGACAGGAACGCAGAAAGTCAGTCACGGCTGGACTTCAATCCGGACGAAAACTACTAAAATAACAGCTTTTCGGCAACATTTTGGCTCGGATCAACGCCTGCTGGGCTCTGCAAACAGGCATCGGTATTTGCTGCCGTGCTGCTTTACTTGTTCCCCAACCCCATCATGTTCGAGCTAAAACATCACGTAACCTGCACATGTTTATTTTTGCTAGGGACATGTGAGATTACAGTAAATATTCCCTGTTATGTCTACCGGTAGGCAAAATACCCTCCTTTCACAGCCTAAATCATCACTTCACCCAACGGTGCTGCACCGTTCCTCAAGGCACTGCGGTGTTTGTTTTTAACATGTTTTACTTCAAACGCATGCAGGTCAAATGTAATAAACCGACTGCAAGAGAGAGGGGGACAGAGGGAAGGAGACTGTGTGAGAGAGACAAAGAAGCAGCACTATTTGATTTAAGGGAATGACCCCACGCTCTCTGAAGGTCACCGATAACAGCCCGACTAAACTGAGCATGTGAAGGCGTGTGGCGCACATATTTGACTCCTTAAGCACTTGTGCTCCCACATCCCGTACGGGGGCCAGTGCAGAGCCCTGTATCAAATATCAGGCCTTCAACCACAGCTGTAGACGGTCACAATGGGGGGGGGTAGGGTTTCCTCCATTGCCAATTATTTCCAGACCAAACTGGTTTGGTGCACACAGATATGTTTTGAAACAAGGTGCAAAAGTGCAGCTAAAGGTCCGAGTCCATGTTGCATCACCAGGCAAAGGTGGATTAATAACCCTGTATGGCAGTCTGGTCACTGGAGCAACATGTACCGATGTGGATTTGCAAATGAACAGACGTCTGCACGTGTTTATTAACATGATACGGACATCATGATATGAGACTACATAGCCTCTGTAAAGTTCCACGGTTTTCTTACGTCATTAAGGGAGATGAGTGAAATGAATGAGGATGTGGGATGGTCGTTTGTGTTTAGCTGGCATTACGAGAATTATGACACTACACAACAGACACACACACACACACACACACACACACACACACACACACACACACACACACACGACAAAAATGACAAGGATGACGCGACATTAAATTCCAAGACTTCCTTCAATTGTGGTCCTTGGTGGAAGGACAGTAAAGATGCAGGATCATACTGGCAACAAACCAATGCGATAAAATGTTTAAATGATCATGAATATGTCACTAAGTCATACAGTTAAGTTATAACCAGGCTAACAGACTTACACTTTCAGGTTTCCAATGAGCCCTGACTTGATCTCCTTTTTACATTTGTATGTTTTTCATCTGCATAGGTAACTTGTTCCAAAAAACCTAGTCTTCATGCCAAAACAATAACACCAGTGTATTGTCTCACAGGCATCCTTGCAAAGGCACTAATTAGAGAGGACTGCCTGTCTCTCAATGCAACAAGTGCTCAACGATCTGACAGCTTCTAAACCAGAACTAGAGACAAGACTAGGATGGATTCTAAGCATTTAGCTGCTCTAAAAGTAACCAAACCAGCTAAGTGCCACTCTCTGTGTCCCCGCTGGTACTTGAAAATGACACGATGAGAACATATCACCATTTTAGAAAGGGACTCTGGGGATGATGCGTTCAAGGACACGGGGTGAGCGAGGGGAAGAAGCAAGCGAGGAGCCTGCCGTATATTTAACATCACACAACAGGCAGTGGTCTCTTTAACCGAAAGGTGCTTTTAAGGGTGGGGGGGGGGGCACATTCACAAGACGAGGTTCTGCTTCCCTAAAGTGTCGTTTCCTCCAGTATCAGAGATGTGGCGGTAGCATTTATACTGGGCTGACAGGGGTTCCGTTAGCTAACTGTCAACACGATGGGAAGCTATTTGGTTAGCAGCGCTGCTAGCTTGCGGCGAAGGTCAAAGCAAAGAGCTGCTAATGACTGCTAGCATGACAACGCCGCAGCAGTGGCTGGTGGGAAATTAACGTTAGCGTTAGCATTGGCCGGCAGCGACCACGGCTTACCTCCAACTCCCAGATTCACCTTCTGCGGGTGGCTGTCCTCTCTGAAGTCCGCGGTCAGTTTGAAGACCGCCACCGGAGGGGCCTGCGGGACATCGCTGAATACGGACATGGCTCGGGGCAAGGCAGGTGATCCCGGTGCGGGCAGGAGGAGGAGACGGGCAGCGGACGCTTCCAGCGGCGGGCAGAGAGAGAGAGAGAGTCACGGTGCCGGGAATGGTTCACCTTCACCCCGCTGCTTCAGGACGGACACAAACAGGGCGTCAGTTCGTCACCCAATAGGAAGGCACGTAACACTGACGCGCCCCGAGATAGCCAATGGGAGCACAGCCATGGAAATAATACAATTTAAAAAATGTATATTTTTCAGATTTATTTAGTGTTATTTATTTGATACATATTTTAGATTGAATCGTTGTTGGCATTTTTAATTTACTTTACATTCATTTAAGTTGTTAAATGTATAACAGTTACTAATAATTGGACTAAAAATAGGATTAATCTGAATATATACAATGCAATGCCTGCTGCCAGGTAGTGTTAAGAAACAAAGGCAGTGACAGTGTTAATACAGTATAAAATTGTTATATAGTAGTAGTTATATAGTAATGGTGGTAATAGTATAATAGCGTAGTGTTTGTACTCTAGATAAGTCCATTTTACTGGTGATTTTATTGATGGCACTGATTGACCACTAGTTAAGTCATATAATACAGGTGTGACACAAGTTAATCTTTAATTAAACACATACATTCATGTCTGAAACTTATGTTATTAATGCTCATGTAGCTGTTGATGAAGATGACGCTTGCGGCCCAAGTATCACTGAATATTGTGTAGTCCTCTGGCATTAATGATATACGTATGTATGTATGTATGTATGTATGTAGCTTATGTTTGTATACATATATGTATGTACATGCTGTATGTAAATATGTGTGAGTGGTTACACATGTGTACGCGTGCACGTACATTCTGTTAAATGCACACGTGTTTCCAAATAAAGCCTCTCCACTGCACCAGTAAAGACAAGGCACAGCAAAACATCGACAATAATACACAACAAAAGATGTCTAACGTATGTAAATGAGAGTGCAGTATGTACACACTGTAAGGGGTTATTGTGAAAGTTATAATAATCCAGTAGGTCCTTCAATCTCTTGTGAAATGGCATCTGTGCTGGACATGGACACGGGTGATAAGCAGTGAGGGGTTCAGATAGGCTGAGCGTGTTCTTCAAAACCACTAGAGTGGAATCTGACAGCGTGCAGCAAAACCTGTGATCACCCACAAGAGGTCAGTGTGACCAAGCACAGGAATGTGCAGAGTCAGAATGACTAGAGTTTCTCTCTCCCTCTCATTTCTATTTCAATTTCGACACGCTGCATCAGCATGACAATCCAACACAAAAGGCCCGATTTCACCCTGATTTCACTACAGTGTCTGGTGAAATGATAATTAGCCCAATCTTCCCGTCCGCCGTTTGCTTTACTCGTTTCATTTGATAGGTTAGGTTTCAGGCTACGTTATCATGCTGCCAATGTGCTGGAGAGCTCCCTGCCAATGGTTATGTAGAATGAAAGAAGTAAATGATTTAAATGACATGCAACATCGTATCACCCAAATAGATACACATAAACTATTAAAAGTAAAAGTATGCAGAATGGTCGCTTTCAGCATGTTAGA
>CM022472.1:3704027-3745217 GCA_011952105.1 Coreoperca whiteheadi
AAACCCATTTAAGAGCTAATAATTGGCTGCTCCCAACGTGTTTTGGAGGGGAACCTCTCAGCCTCCACAGGGGCTCTGCGTGTCCCTGGAAGCCTCTTTGGTCATCACCTCCCGGGACCGTCTCTGTGTCTCTGTGTCTCTGTGGATGTGGTTTGCCATTGACAGTTAATGGGGTGTAGTCTGTCAGTGAGCTATTGGTCTCATTTCCTCCCCTGTCAAATGTGCGCGCACAACAACTTGTCAACACGGTAATTTACACGGCTGAGCCGAGATCAGGACCTTAAGGAAAGTGTAGGTTGTGTGTGTGTGTGTGTGTGTGTGTGTGTGTGTGTGTGTGTGTGCGTGTGTGTGTGTGTGTGTGTGCGCGTGAGTCTACTGTATGTCTCAGCACATGCACACGCAGCACTCCCTCTCTGCCTGCTTGTCTGTGTTGAGTCTGGGCGATCTCTGACAGGAAGTGATCCGTGTCGCTTTGCGTACACATCAACAAACAGGACCTGGGTCTGCGAGGTGGCGGAGGGGGTCAGAGGTCAAAGTGGGAGGAGACTGTTGACTGACAGCCTTTAGCAGCAGCGTGTCTGCTGTTTGTTTGACCAGAGGCCTGTCCTGTCATCGGGCCTCACCCACGACAGTGGAGAGGAGACAAGACGGGAATAGGAGCGCTTGAAGACAACACAGAGATGGGTTAGTAGTGGGGGGGGGCTTAAAGTAAGAGAAGTGGTTAGTGCTAGTTTGAATCTCCTGAAAGGTAACAACAGTTTAATCTGGGAAATGAAATGATCACTTCTAAGAAACGAAGCCCTTAGAAGGTCTGTTCAGGGAAGCACATCTTATTCTTTTCACTTTCCCTTCACGGGTTAGCCGCACTGATGACCTGCTGCTTCTTGGTTACTGTCTGAGGCGTGGATCACTCCTCCAGCTTCACATTTCACACATATTAACAATACAAATATATTCAACAAATAAATGATCGTGTATTATTATAGGATAAGATGAGATTCAAAATGTAAAAGCTACCCAGCAGTATATAAAAGTATTATAATTAGCGCCGCCTTTACCAGCTGCAACATTAAAGTGGTGTGTCCTTTAATGCATCAATAATTATAGTCTAATAATTTAATCTACATTGTTCTGAAATGGGGCATTCTGCACAATTAGTCATTGTACTTTTGGTACTTTAAAAATATTTTGATGCTAATACTTTTGCACTTTTGTTGAAGTAAAATTTTGAATGCAGGGGTTTTACTTGCAACAGAGTATTTCCACACTGCGGTATTGTCCCTTTCACCCCTGAGTGCTTCTTCCACCAATGGACGTCGGGATAGACATCAAACATCAGTAACAACATATCAATAGTACAACATTAAAAATACTTTAAATGGCTGATACCTTAAATATTAAAGGTGTATTTGGTTTTTTTTTAAAACAGGGATCGTATTCATCATGTGATTATGCTTCGCCAACACTGTTAAATCATGTTATCTGCAGTCAAACCAGACCAGATGCCAGTCTTTAATTCAATGAACATACCCGGTCAACGCAGAATGGCACCCTAAACTGTCAAATGGGGGGTGGCCGCCCTCGGCTGACTGATGGCCTTATTGTTGCCATGCCTGCCGGTTGCTGTCGAGGTTAATGCTGAGCTACAAGATGGCCCAAACCAGCGAACAGTCAGCTCCTATTTTTGGGTCTTCAGGGCGACTTTCTTAGGGGAACTGACAAGGCCTGCAGCCCCATCAGCAGCTGATGGGAACTGGATCGAGTGTGTGTAATGTTAAACTTGGCATGCAACACTGAGACGCAGCAAAACACACCAAACATCTCCCTCCGTTCCAGTATGAGCCGGATCCTGCAGATTCTCTCCACTAGAGGGCATCTCTCTAGAAGTAGAATATGAAGACTGTGAAGGAAAAGAGGTTAAACGGAGGAGCAAGATGGAGCCTTCATCCTACTAATGATGTAGAAGATGCAGATAAAATCCTGCAGCAGGTGAAGACTGAATCTGTGCGGGAGGAGGGCAACTTCAGGACATAACACTCAGGGGCGAAGGTATTTTGCCCATGTAAAATTAAAATCAGTGTAAAATGCATATTAAAACAGTTATGTCTCCCACAAGAGGACACAGGTAGCAGGCAAGGGAAAAAAATCATCTCAACATTTATTTCAATGCGATATTTCCACAATTTCTCAAATCGTTATTGAGAGGCCCTTAGACCAAAAAAAAAGAATAATTTAAGAAAAGAAAGGAAGGAATATACAATAAACAAACTATGAAAGCAAATAAACAAGGAATACAATAATTAGAAAGAATGAAATGTGAACCCCTTCTACAGGCGTCACCTGTTGAACACTTGCAATGAACTGACAAGATAAAACTTAGTCACTGGATACATTTAGAAATCTCGTGCGATATAAGAAATTAAATGTATAAACCCCAAAATAATAAAGAGATACATTTATTTTGAATTCTAGTGGAGGTCCCAAAGTTTCCAAGGGCTGAATGGTGGAATGGTGGAGCCGTCAAAAACATGGAGTCTGAATATTTCAGGGGGATCGTCCTGTCAGCGTGTGAGACAAGATCATCTTCCAACCGACTTACGAGAGGAAAGCGTCATCTGCCCGCACGCTCTCTGAGCAGAAAGCCGCGTAAAGATCCGCACGCCGGGACCAGTGGCAGTGCGCGGAGAGTCCTGCTGGTGAGCGTCGTGTTTTGCCTCGGAGACCTTGGAGCCTGCTGGCCTGCAGCTGCAAGTGTGTGTGTGTGTGTGTGTGTGTGTGTGTGTGTGTGTGTTTATGTGAGACACGCTGGCCCATGTATTTCGACTTGTGGTTTACTGTCCCCGAGCACTTGTGGAGGAAAGCGTTTTTTTTGTCCAAAGACCGCAGCGTCCAGGGCCCAAAGCTCGGCCCCGCGGCGCTTTATTTACAGCGTTGGCGTGTGATGGAGGAGCCGCGCCGTCTCTCCCAATAACAGATTGTCATTTTGACGGCGAACGCCACACGGGGAGCGAGCAACAGCCCGAGTCCATCCCCGTGAAACACTGTTTACTCCCTGGAAGGTCACAAGGCCGCACCAGAGCACAGGGACACACACTTCCACGCACACATGGAGACACACACATGCCCATTAGATTTTCTACATGCAGATTTATTACCAGGTTTTGTGTTGAATGCCTATCTTCCTCATTAAATAACGAAGATTCAAAGCGTCCAACCTCAAGTGAACTAGCCCAAGAAAGAAAGGAAATATAAGTGCTCGATCATCATTTGTTGCCTCGGCTCATCATTCTGTGTATTTCAGGCTGCATCAGTGAGGATACATGGGAGTTTTAAAGGGCCCCTGCAGCCCAATCCATCAGAAACAACATGGAGTCTATAGATAGATTTGTGCAAACGTGCAGTCATCATGCCGATACACGCACATATACACAACAAGACAACTTCCTTTCACATGAGTTAGGGCCACTCCACAATAGCGCCAATAATAGTTTCCCATCTCTGCGCCGATGACAGCGGCGACCCCTCCCTGACCTTTTCGGATCTGGTCGCAGGGCCGCTCGACGTCGCTTCTGCTTTTCGTTCATACCAACAAGGCAGTAAACAGACCTCAGGAGGTTTTCAAACCGGACCCGACCGTGTTTGTCCAACAGGGACGCGGCAGGACGCCACCTGTTTGGACGAGGGAAGAGGAAAGAGGGGGGGCCCTCTATATCTGAAATAAATAATCCAGAAAAGCATTTTGTTTGGCGTTGGAAAGGTGGGGAAGATGTTGATCCGATGAATTGCAACTCCCACGAAAACCCGATAAAGCCCTTTAATATCTTAAAAGAGTGCTTCACCGGTTTAGATTGCAACTCCTCTGACACCGTTGGACTCATGAGGATGATGGCAAGATGTCATCTTTTTGTCAAAAACCTGTCCCCTACATTACCCACAATGCAACTCGACCGCTGACAGGTTTGGTTGGCGATTGAGATGTTTCATGCTAGTAGCGGCTAGCGTAGCCTCGAGCTGCTAACCTCAGACTTGTAGTCCTGAGCTCCCGGACGGCTAGTTGCTAACTTATCCGCCTGCTGTTTGGCGGTGGGCGGGTCGTTTTTAGGGCTTTTTGGCCGAAGCAGCTGCCTGCCACCGCTGGACATAACGCTGATGAGGGCGCTGAGAGGGAGCCAGAGCAGTAAAAACCAAAACAATGAGCTGAAAGATGCACAAATGGATATTTTGAATATTAACAGATCAAATGACTATATGTAACGTGAAAGGGAACACTTGTAGTGATGAAGCCACAGAGAACTATCACCAGTTCCTCTCAGCTCCACGTAGTGCTTTAGCACCTTTAACTGCTGATCTCCCATAACTGATTTGAGTCAAACTCCTGTTTTGTGACAGGCCAAAGGCATTTTCTTTCATTTATTTATTCATTTATTCACAATATTAAACATAAATGTTACCATTTAACCAAATGGTTGTTAGCTGTTAGGCATATCAGAACCTTCTCATACAGTGCCAGTGCCCAGTAGGCTAAAGGTTTGAAGACCAATCATCATTTTTAATTTATCATGTTGAATAAATGATCATATAGCTAATCAGACCTAATATTTCATCATAACTACCAAATAATACACGAGGGTGTAGCTAAACTTGTTATTGCCACGTATCAAACTGAGGTTTGAGGCCACAAATACCAGTGACGTGACGCGCTCCAGGGCGTCCCTGGGCACGTCACGTCACTGGCTTTTATTCTTTCATGTCCCGAAACAATCGTCAGACGGCCCGGATTCCCCAGCTGCTTCCCTGCTCACCACACAATCATAAGGGAGTAAATAAAAGCTCGGAGCTTAGCTTTTTTCCTTTGCAGTCCAATGCGGGTTTTCGATTAAAATCCCCAATGACAGAACTGGTGAATCGGGGATTAAAGCCTCTTTCTTCGCGGAATACGAGGTGACAAACTGGAAACTTAACTCATCCTCTGTAAAGCAGCTGGACTCACCACAAACACTGTTTTGCCCTCAAAAGCCTGATCCGAAACCACAGGTGCACATCAACCCAGGCTGAGCTTCGCTTTCATCCAACATGCCGTGAATCTGCAGTGAAACGGAGGATATCTCCACCCTCGTTCCCTTTGAGGTTTTCTGTTTCGTCATCCCGTACTTCAGTGTCTCCCGTATGCTGTTAAATAGTTTTACTTTAACTGCATTTATGTGCTTTGCACGTGTTTTCTATTTTTGCCCCGGTTAGTTTCTCGTGAAGGATACAAATGGACCCCAGGGTCAAGTGTCACTTTTTCTGCAGGGGAGGTGTTTCAAGCCACATAATGAACTTAATGAAGTTCCCACGATTAAAATGAAATCAAACTATCATTTGCATATCAATTTGTAACAGCTGAGGGGGGCTTGGCACATGGCACATGGCACAGCTGCGACAACGGCACTCCATTTTAAGAAATATTTTTTGAATCACTGAATATGCCGTGACAATTGTATTTTCAAATTGCTGCTTGGCCACGATGTTGTTGCAATGCATTTATTTTGTTACGGTGTATTTCTTCCCACATTTAATAAAGCATTCCCAAAATACATATTAATCACTTTGTACATTTTCCGAGTTAATTTCTTAATTCCACAGCACAGAAGGCTTTTTCATGAAGCATTTGCTGGTTCCAGTTCTACTCAGTGTGAGGATTTGCTATTTTTGCCAGTCAGACTATGTTGCTACGGCTATTTTCGGACATTTGAAGGCCCAAATGAAAAATATAAAGATGAATGAAAAAAACGTGTGTCATTTTGTGTTTTCTGTACGTAGCGCATTCTGCACCACAAAACGTCCTAACATAAAATTCACAAAAATGCACCAAGTGCAGCATGTGAGACTCCATGCGAGGGGGGGGGCGAAGAATGAAATTCCCTGCTTGATCTCAAGAGCAGCAGCACAAACACCCAGACTGCTCTCATCACGGCTACGCACCTGCTGGCTGTGTGTGTCCAGTGGGTCCTGGGGGAGTCCTGCGGTTTCCCACATCCTGCGACAGCTGAGCTCCCAGGTGCCCGTGGCTCGGTCCAGGAGAGCAGGAAGTGTCGTGACAGAGAGTCGACGGGGAAGTGATCCATTAAACCGAAGGAAGAGCTGAGAGAGAGACTGACTCAGAGGAAGGAGGAGGGAGATTCAAGGCATACTGGAAGGGGTCCAGAGTCTTGCTCAAGGACGCCTCAGCAGGATGGATGCATGTTGACTCCGGGCGGACGAACCTCCTTACATGGACACTGTTACGGGGAAACCTTGACACATTGAGTTTCACGTGGGCATTTTTCTTTTCAAAACTGATTACAGAGAAAGAAGGCTAGCTATTCTCACAAGACGTCATGGTAGTTTCTCCCAAGTGGACCTCGGCTATCACGGTCCTCCACACTGTAGCCACTGCACTGCATCCAGCACTCTAACCACCTTGGAAAAACCTCACACTGGGATTATTAGATTAACTGTTTACATTTACATTTAGTCATTTAGCAGACGCTCTTATCCAAAGCGACTTACATATGAGAACATTCACAAACCGAAGGCGCAGCTTCGGGAGCATTTTGGGGTTCAGTATCTTGCTCAAGGATACTTCGACGCATGGCTGGGGGATCGAGCCGCCAACCTTCCGATTGGGAGGCAACCGTTCTGCCACCAAGCCACGGCCGCCCTGTTTAACAAGACAAATACAAGGTACACAGCACCCGACACTTCACATATTTTCCTTACCCACACTGAATATGTACACTTGAGGAAAGAAATTGTCCCGATAAATTGGTTCCATTGTTCCTTTCCTTAAGTTCCTCTGAGTGGCTGAGAGTCAAACTGGAGGTGTTCTTTCTGTATTAGCGGAGGATATGAAATCCTGTGTTGGTGATGGGGTGTGTCTTGCTTCATGTACAAGTGAGACATGAAATACGAGCCAGGACGTCCGGTTTGCGTAGCAGACGTGTGAGTTTTGAAGGCTTGTCAGACACCAACAGACTGCACTGCACGACGGTTTATAATGTCACGAGGGAGGATTTCTACAACTCTGGAGAGTTCTTTCATCTTTCCGTTTACCTTTCGTCGCGAGGTAAACGGTAGAACGGTAGGTTTGAAGCCAGTTCGCCCGTGCTTTTCTGCCTCATGGCCCCCCTGTGTCGGTGGTGTGGCCTCGTTGAAACGCATTTCTTTTCCACGCAGGCCTGAGGTCGGATGAATTCGGCCTTAAAGTCTGGGACCGCCGTTGGAGGAGTTTGGACTGTCGCTGGAGGCCGTTTTGACCAACAAACACCGCCGGGAGTGTGAAACAGTGTATGGAGACTATCCTCGTGAAGGGCCCATAGTCTTCAGTACACACAGTTTGGTGTAGCTGTCTCACTGTGGCGTTGATATCGTCACCTCTGACCTCACTGGTGGTCATTTTGGCAATCTGGGAAAAAAACTACTGTTATTACTACTCATTGCTCAGATAAGCTCGTAGAACTTGTAAGAATATAAATTCTCCCCAAATGTTCTGATATTTAACAACAACAGGGTTTCGTCAGCTCTGAAGGATCAATCTCATGTAGGCTACTGTGCAGGAAAGGTGTATTTGCTTGGCTGCTTTCATCCTGCAGACTGATGACCGGCGAACCATCACAGCAGCGCTGCGGTTGTGTGTGGCAGAAACGAAATGTGACTCCGGGCACTGCATACCGTCACATCAGAGCGCCAGAACATGGCCCACACATTCCTGTTGCCGCTCAGATGCACCGAGAAAGAACGTTGTCATGCAGCTCTCTGATCTGCTGGCCAACACACACACACAACACACACACACACACACACACACACACACACACACATTTGCAGCACTATCTTCGTAGGGACCCGTCATTGACATAATGCTTTCCCTAGCCCCTTACCCTAACCCTAAACATCACAACTAAAGGCCTAACCCTAACCCTAAAACCAAGTCTTAACCCTCAAAAAGCCCTTCAAACTTGTGGGGTCCAGCATTTTGGCCCCACAAAGGAGGTCGGGCCCCACAAGTTTAGTGGGCTCACAGTTTTTGGGCCCCACGAATGTAGTAAAACAAGAGCACACACACAGACACACACACAGGCATAGACAGAGCAGCGAGGACAGGCCTGTACATGACGTGAGCACTACTGCATTGCTTGTGTGTGTGTGTGTGTGTGTGTGTGTGTGTGTGTGTGTGTCATGCTTTCTCTTTTAGGCCAAGGACTATTTCAGGGTGTGGACAAAGAACTCGGAGTGGAGAATGTGTGTGTGTGTGTGTGTGTGTGTGTATGTGTGTGTGTGTGTGTGTTCGTGTGCATTACGCCCCGCCCACTGCACGCTGGCAAACATGTCAGTCAAACCATCATCACTGCAAGGCTACTGGCTCCTGTCAAGGCCTCAAACTGCACAGCTTGTTTAAACGCGTGCGTGCGTGCGTGCGTGCGTGCGTGCGTGCGTGCGTGCGTGCGTGCGTGCGTGCGTGCGTGCGTGCGGTAGCAGACGCATTACCTCTGCTATGATTAGACCTGCAGAATCATTCCACAGATATATTAGCTGCTTAATCCAGCGCAGGTCGGCGAGGTCACACAGCAACCTGCTGCCTGATGAAGACACGCGCGCACTCAAACACAACACTAGTGTGTAAATACATGCACACACGACCCACACAACAGTTACTAAACGACTAATGTATGCATATTCCTTCCCTCACAAAATCCAAGACGCCACTATGAAAACAATACGTAACCGTACACGTAATACCTACTGTACATGTGGATGGATTTTTACCTTACATGTGACAAACTCACGCAGGGGCACATGGTGTTTTTGGACATTTCACATGTGAAAACGCGAACCTCACGTGCGCAGGGTTAACGTCAAGCATGTAGCATTTTCTTGGCAAAGATCCCTCAAAACGTGCTATTGCAAATGTGTCCTGAGGGCCAATATTTTGGCAGTTTAATAAACTTTACTATTAAGGATGACACTAGCTGTAAATCTAAATAATACACGTTTAACTATGAATAAAAACACAAATAAAAAGTTTAATTAGGAATAAATAAGGGTCAGAGTAACAAAAACATTAGCATATTAAATATTTCTAAATGAAATATGCTCAACACATGACTTGATATGAATGTATTCATAGGGTTGGGGTAAAATATCATAATAGTAAAGACAAGGTTATGGACAAAACTTACTTTATGACTGACATGACTCATGCACTGTTTTCCCCTGTTTGTCACCTTTAGCAAACTGTTAAAGTGAGTCAGGTAGCAACACACACGTTTCCCTTTGTGTTATCCCAGTTTTTCGTGTCGTTTTGGGCTAAAACGTCCACCTGAATTTCCATTTTACAGACTTCGGTTTCACAAAACTGCACTTCAGCCACTCCCTCTGTGATCATTTGTGCTCAAAATGAGCTGAAATAAGCCCTTTTTTTTCATTTTTGCAAGAGCTTCAGGCGTCCTTTGTGTTGACTCTGTTTTCCCCGGCTATGTTTTATATAATTATTAGACAGCCTGTTCACAGAGGAACCAAGAAGCTGCGAGTTGCTGCATAAAATGACTTTTTAAGAGGAGCTGTGGGAGCTGGAGTTTCAGCTTGAACTCCATTAATTCTCCATACAAGATGCCCAGGAGCGTTAAAAGTATCTTCCCTGGGTGTCCCTATTAGACACTCACAATGAACCTGACGCACACACACACACACATACACACACACACAAAGAGACACGCATATTAATGAAGTGTCAGATGGAGGGCTGCCAGCGTCATTACACATCTCTAAGGCTAATTACATGTCCAACACGACTCATTAGCATGATTCACTGGACTGAGTTACAGCATCAAGTTCAGTTCAGAGGAAACTCGACCCCGTGAAACACCTGACACACACACACACACACACACACACACACACACACACACGTACACACACACACATGCACTGAATGCATATTATAATACACCCATCACGCCCAGCCCAGGGTAGTGTCAAGCATACAGGTATGCACACCGCATCCGCACACAGAGCAGAGACACACACACACACACACACACACACACACATGCATGTAGTGATATCTCTTCAGCTGAGAGACAGGGAGGAGACGTTCACACGACGTCTCCCTCAGTGGCTCCCCCTTCTTACCGGCTCCCACCCCACCAGCTTAGCCATTTTGACAAAAACGGCTCAAATCACAGTGCCTCTGCGCGCTGCCTGCTTGTCGGTTTAGAAAATGATTTCAACGGCTCAGTGCATGTAAATCACAGGAAAACATTTTCTGACTTATCCATGTTGGGGTCAAGCCGTGCAAACAGTTTTTTTTGCCCTGTTTGCACAGGTTTTGAGATAAAGCTGACATCCCTGAAGCAAGAAGTGTCACGGTTTCTCTGGATAATACAGAGCCCTCGCTATGAACAGTCTCTGTTTTTGTTGAAGGCTCGACTATATTTGAGATCAAATTAGACCACTACATGAGCCCGTGGATGGTTAACTGGCGCACGGCACGACGGGAGCACAAGGGCTCGGGGGCCAGAGCCAAAACGTCTGGCGTTACTGTCACAGTTTCGTGTTGGAAAGTCAAAGACCCCAGTCAAAAAGCAGAGACTGCCTGATCCTGTGCGTACCTGATCCCTTGACATTGAGTCCGCCCTGATATTTTTCTTTTATTTCTTTGTACATTTTGTTCCTACAATAAATAAGCTGCACGGTGCAGATGAAGGCTGCTGTGGTTCTCTGTCTTGTAAAATGTTTGCTGCAGCATGATATGTGTAAAGGGGTGAGTACAGCCCTTTAATGCAGCGGTTTCCCTCTGCTTTTATTGTTGCTTTACTTTCTTTCATATGTTTCTCGTATGCTTATCTCACTGGAGCCTCATGTTCCAATCAGTTATCTGTATCTGTAGCTGTGTCGGGAGAGAGCAAAGAAATAAAGCGGGACAGACAGATTTGCCGCCCTTCTCACAACGAGAATACAGTCCATGTTCTTACATACATATGATCTCTTCCTAAGAAATTAGAAGTAAGTGTTCAGTGTGAGAGGACATTATCAGGTAAATCAGTTTAAGAGGAAGTACTGCAGATCTTTCCCATCATCCTCTCTGATGACCTGGGTGTTAACCCCATGAGAGGGGCTTTTTTTGTTTTGTTTTTCAGTTTAATGCAGAATCTGTTAAACATCACTGATATCCAAAGGCCAAATAAAGATCTAAAATCTTAAAGGATATAGGCTAAGGGTTGCCTGTAACGATCTAATCATTAATAACTAAACGGCATCACCTCATCAGCCACCTTCTCTCTCAAACACAAACCTTCAGTTCAGATTTATTCATGTATTAAATCAGTTTTAAAGCGCTGGTGGTCAATTCTGTTTCAGTAAAACATCAGTAGGCTACATCGGTTTAACTCTGAAAGTGCAGAAATCCACAGCCCCTGGCAGTGTTGGACTCCCATCACAGCTCCAATAGTGACCCAAAGAGGGCTAATAAACGTGGAGAAAGTTGATGAAACCGATCAAATAAAAGTGTTGCGGGGACTTAAACTCGGGTTTTAGAGAAATTAAATGTCTTCACTCTGGAAGTGAAAGTGAAAGCTAATGGCAGGAAGCTTCCCTGAGAAGCAGCAATAAACATCCTCCACCCCTGCTGTCATCCCGGGGGCGTAAGCATGACAAACTCCCGAGCAGCGGCATTGCAGGGGGCCCTTGACCCCCCTTTGGTTCGGAGCCTTCCCAGCTGTGTGAGCCTCTGCCCGCCCGGCCCCTGGGGGGACCGGTGGTCGAAGTGATCTATTGTCGGTGTCCGTCCGGCCAGAAGCGGGCCGGTCCCGCCTGAGCGCGGCGCTCCGGAGGCCCGTGTTTAGCCTGATCCAGGAAACAGGCCCTTCCTCCGCCTAAACACGGATAGCCGCTCGGGGACCGGCTGCGGCACGCCGCGGCCGGAGAGCCTCTCCGTCCCCCAGGTCAGAGGCGGGTCAGCGAGGACGCGCATGATATGACGTGTACGCGCACCCGTCGATACCTGGCCTCCCGCGCGTAATCCGAACCCGCGCGTAAAAGCGATTTTTAATTGAACTCATCAGGGAAAGACACATTGAAACTCTTTATTTTCGGTATTTTGCAAAACATTTTAACGACAAATTTCATTTTTAACAATTATACGTTAATTTGGAGGCAGAAATAAGACATTTTGGAGTTGTGTCTGATATTGAGTCGATGAAAATGTGGACCTTTAATCTCACTTTCTTGTTTCACAAGCAGAGTTGGGGGGGGCAATGAACTGATAGATTTTGCTTCAGTAGAAGCACAGCTTGTGGTTAAAAAGTTGCAGGGAGTCTGTCTGCCTTTGGAGTTCATTCATCAGGGCTGACAGAGGTCGTGTGAGTGGGAACTTTCTCTGCATCTTCTAAACACGTGAGTTCCTGCAGGACAGCAGGTTTCTTTTTTTGGGGGGTGGGGGGGTGGGACTGGAGACTATATATCTCGACTTCGTCTAATGGTTCTTCCTCTGAAAGGATGGTAAAGATGGTTTTGGATGGCAAATCACAAACATCGAGAAAACTCTAAAATATTACAAGCCCGTCCTCGGAGGAGGGGGGGGGGAGCAAAAAGTTGGAGCCACTCAGAAAACTTTTAAAGCGTTTAATCTAATGGGTGATACATCAAAGATAAAGAAAGCACAAATGCGCTTCTTTAACGTTTGTGTAAGAGAGGAGAGAGAAAGCGGCTTTTAATGTTTTCCATTCTTCTTTTTTCCTTCTTTGGCATTAAAAAAAAACAGTCTGTCTTCTTGGGATGGGCTCATATTTCCTCTCTTGAATACCGCGATGCTGGATGCAAATGTATCCCATAAAGCGCCTGTAGCCAAAGCACATGTGGAAAATATTGACAATTCATATGATTATCTCAATCAAATGAGTGTAGTGAATGAAGATAGGAGTCTCCCATCTGCGCAATAGTCTGACGACGGAAGACACTTATTATTATTTTTTCCTTGTTTATCTTTCAGAAAACTGACTGAAAAGAGAGAGAAAAACGCTGCCCTGAAGCCTTCCCTGTCTTCGCCTGTTGCGTGTTTAACACGTTGGTTCTTACGCACGTGTCACTTCCATTTTATACCCAAATACATACTTTCTATATCTGGAAGAAGAAAAAAAATAAATCCGCGGTCAGTCGCCGTCTGTCGGCTCCAGGGAAGCACCCTGACACCCGGACAGAGAGACAGAGACTCGGCCCGGGCCTGGCAGAGCTCAGCCCGCCGTGATTGATGGCTGAAACCCTCGGCAGGTTGTAAAGCAGCCAGGCTGGACGCTGTTTGGGAGATAGAGAGCTGATAAAGGAGACGGGAAAAAAAGGGGGGCGAAGGGGCTCTAATGGTGTAGGAGGGGATTCCGGACTGTCTGCGCCGTGATGGAGTGGTCTGCCCCCCCTTCCCTTGGAGGCACTAATGCCCACCAGTTTATACACAGAGTAGACGGGAGGAATCGTCATCATGGCCTGGGTGTTTCTGGGGGAATTATTCATCATAAAAATGCTCCACTCCTCGGTAGCCCTGAGAAAATTAATCCCCGTGGTGTGATAAGACAAGAGAGCCTTAAAAGCTCATTTATTCTTTGATTTCTGGAGACGCGCCTCCGCCTCTGCGTTGGTTTTCTCATCACACTGGACCAGCAAGCCCCTCTGGAAATTTCTACTTAGGCTACGAAACAACACGGCCATAAATCAGAGCGCCGTGGCTGTAACGACTTGTTTCCTCTGCAGTAATAACAATGGAAGTGGAGGCTTTAGGAGTCGATATACTGGGCGGCGGGTCCCCCTCCCTGCATCCACCTCAAGTTTATTCCTCCTTCGTCGCGCTACAATATGAGAAACAAAATAACAAAACACACATCTGTCACTCTGGGGAAGACTCCCATCCTCTGGCGCGTTTATATACAAATCTCCCGGTCTTAATGGTTGCGGGGTGGAGATCATTTACTTTATTTGCATGGTTAGGAAGGGGGGGTGGAGGACGTTTCGCTCTCGTTTCATTTCCCACATAAATCAGGAATTCCTCTGCCGGTAAAACTCGGCTGTTTGTCAGCGGAGTCTGGCGTGCCGGGTGACAGAAAACGAGAAACAGAAGTCCCATTAGGTAAACCATTCAACGCCGCAATTTATACAGCAGGCCGGGCGGGTTCATAAACAGAGTCGGTTGCGTCATGCGGTGTATTTGGGGCTGTGTGTAAGAGATATAGAGGCCCGTCCCAAACTTAGAACGACTCGGAGCTCTGAACGAGGGCCAAACACCTCAGCACGGGGGAGACGTGACGTGAAACTCACAATATGATGGGGAGGTTGTGCATTTCTTTACGCTTTCGGCGAAAAACGTGTGCTTTTTCATGTTTTCTTCTCTTGTGTTTTTTACACCTTAATGTTGAGCAAAAAAAAAAAAGTCTAAGAAAAGTTGAGCGTTGCTCTAATTTTCTAATTAGTCCTGTCTCCTTAGTAACAGGATACACCCAGGCGTTCTTTTGGTGGTGGAGGTGTGTGGCCGCTGGTTGTGTCCTGCCGGGCGGACGTAGACGTTACGGATCACTGAGATAGCGTCTTCCCACTCTGCTTAATGGAGCTATTACTGGCTGCAGGCCTCTGCTATCTAAACACACACGCGCGCGCACGCGCACGCGACCCCCCCGTGCACGAATTGTCTTCAAAAGCCGCGGGCGCCGAGACGCGCGAACCTTTACGCACGGCTGCTGGCGAGCAGCGGAGAATCAGATCAACTCTGTCAAAGATTCATACTCTTATTTTCTTTTTTTGAAATTGTTTCTGGATGTTTATGTGTGTGTTTGCTTGTATACAAAAATTATGAATAGCCTACGTCTTCACGTTAGTTATTGTCGTTTTCCTGAACAGATAAAGACCCTCTAACTGAGTGTTGACCATCAGAGCTCTCCGTCACCTTGAATAAATAGAATATGTTGATATCGTAATAACGTTCACATTTCAACTACTTTTGTGTGGAATCTTGAAGAGTTTTCATGTCAAGACATGGAAAATAAACCAGGGATATAATTGTGGGGAAATGAATTACATTTTAACCAACCAAGCTATCGAGGAAAAGTCAATTAAGTTGCATTTCTGTGATTAGTGTAAATTGATCATACAGTTGGGGGTCGTGACAAATTGAAAATAATCAGAATTATTAATGAGTTTGTTAGAACCCCACTGGTGTCGAAACTCTCAAATTATAAAACAAAATCAGGCCTTTTGCACATGTTGACAATTTAGTAAAATGTGTTTCGTTAACCAATCTTATTTTCCCTTTTTACTAAAAAAAAACAAACAAACAAAAAAAAAACCTGCAACGGGACGCGCTTTTAAAAAGCTTCTTTCAACTCAAAACGCGTTTCCTCCTCACAGAAAAGTGCAGAATAGATCCTGAACATTGGCTTTAAAACGTGTTTCTCTTCAATTCAGCAAAGTCTCTCTTCCTGCTTCACGTTTCCAAACGCCCTCTGACATATAGTCCATGTGCTTTTACAAGTTTATACATACATATATTTCATTAATAGAACAAACATTCACGGCAATGGAGCCCTCATCCGTTTAATTTATTTTTTCACTCTGAAACTTGATTGAAATTGGAGTTTTCTGGCACTTATTTTTACATTTTTAAATTCCACTTGTTCCTGTTGTGCCGTTGACGGCTGTTTATATTAGAATGGAGTTCTATACAGCCTGAGTAGCATGCTTATATTACTGTGTATGGTTTTTTTTTTTGCTTTTTGTTGCTTGAATGACTAGCTGTTCCTATATCATTGGCTTTCTGATTATATGGAGCCGGGGAACAAAACGCCAACAGGTACACATGGCTTGAATGTGTAACATAAACATTCTAAGTGCGAGCTTTCTTGCTCTTTAACGCTGAGCGTCCTAATAAGGTTTTAGTGTTTCTCTGTTGCTCGCTGACACTCGTTCAGAAACCTTTTGAAAGCCATCAAAAGTGTCCGCAGCCAAAACACAAACACGCGCGCGCGCGCGCACGCAGGTATTGAAGCTGTTGGCTGAGATTATCTCTCTCTCTCTCTCTCTCTCTCTCTCTCTCTCTCTCTCTCTTCATCCAACCATCCAGAGCCGCCTGGCGCCTCTGCTGGGTCCGCAAATGACAGCAGACAAGAGGTGTAGCATTTCCTATTGTTACCTCCGTTCATAACACACACTCACACACACAGAGAGAGAGAGAGAGAGAGAGGGGGGGGGGGGGGTGCCATCAGTGCATGCACACTAAAACGCGCCCTGTTCTCTAAAATCCACTAATAATTAAATAACAGGAAAGTTATAGCCTCCAGACCAAATTGCATCAGAATACACAAACACACGCGCGCCTGCAGCTATTTGGTTTAGTGTGGTTATCTTATATAAAGTTGTAATAAACTCTCAGTATAACTCTCCCCAAAATTTCATTGGAATATTATAGGAGACTATTTAACGGGCATAAGAAAAAATACTGATGTCTATGATCAATTTAATTATCAATACAGTATATTCTTAGGATATACTGGTTATTAATCCAATATTATAAGAATAATATAAAGCGTATTATTAGTAGTAAGACTCAATATGAGGAGTTTCAAGTATCTAAATTTAAACAGTACAGAGGCAAAACAAATGAAATGTCTATTTTAATTTTTTTTTTTAAGTTTTATCTTCTAAGAAAATTACTTTCAGATGCTCCCTATTTACTTTATTACGGTAAACCTCTGCTAAGTTTTCACTGACATTCTAACTGACTTATCTGTGTTTGTGTGAAAGATAAAGGCCCAAACAGAAGCTCCACAAAGGTCACAGTCTTCCTTCCAGCTCTGTCAGCACCAGTAAGATTTGCACAAGCTGGCAAACCACAATCCCAGTCCTCTGCGGGCTTCACTGCGGGGCGTCATACATGATGACTAAACCTCAGAGGCCCCAGTCATGGTCCCTGAGGTTCACACACGCGCAAAATGTTCAGAAAATCCAATATCCACGCTCTTTTTAGCTCCGGGTTTTCCTGCTGAACACAGCTGTCTCCTGCTGCTGCAAACCATGTCGGTGAGTGTGAGTGGAAAAAAAAGAGCTAAAACAGGCTGAAAAGTTCCATAAAGCTGCCGGAGGTAGGGGCACGGTAAAATCAGTGAGTGTATCGTCCTCAAATTTCAAACATGTATGGCGGATTATTGGAGACATATCTAGGCTAAGCTTGGACAGAATCCGTCATTTCAGCAAATGGCCAAAAATGACGTTTTGTTGTATAATTTGGTGGCCTTGTTGTTAAAACGGGTTCCAGGTGACAGAGCTTCAAGGGTTTTAGCCTCTTTAGGAGTTCTTAAAAGTTTGCCCTTTATAAAAAAAAAAAGAAAAATGTAAGGGCACTTGAACTCCAATACAGGAGCTTCTGTTTACTTGCCCTTTCAATCCAATTAATAGGAACATTCTGCCAGTTTTGCCTTGTTTTGATGAAGTTTACAGCTTGGTGAGCTGTTCTCAGTTGGTCAGGGTTGAGTCGCAGCTGCAGATCAGGCCAAACATGATCTGTTCATCCTCCTGGAAACCTTTTGGAAAACCATCCCGAGAGGCCTCCAACGACCCCTGGAGATCCCTGAACCCCGCTTTGGAAACCTTGTCCTAGGAAAAAAAAAAAAAAAAAGGAAAAAAAAACACCCGACCAAAACCAAATGTCCCGCCACTTAACTTTAACGCAAACTGTTATAATTTCTTTCCAATCGCTGCTGCAGAGAGTCGGCCCATCAGACACACGGGGAAGCACAGTGCTCAGCCTGGCGTCATTGGATTTAATGCTTATTTAAAGTAAATGGAGGCCGCCATGTGCCAGTCTAAACACTGCACTGCCTTGTTTGGTCCTTTTTTACGAGGACGCGCTGATGACGATACAGCGTGGATTGGAGAGAGTCGCCGGGGAGTCTACAGGGCCAACCACGCATACATCCATTTGTCTGTTTCCAGCTTCCGTAGACAGAGCTGCACATCAGGATATTTACTACCTGCTGGGTTACACACAGGGACACAGTGGGCCCAGCTCTGTGAGACAGACATTTGATATTACGGTATGAAAATGTGCACACCAACAGCTGAGCCATGATTTATCAGAATTATGATATCATGATGTGGCAGAGAAAACTGTTAAACAGCGTCTGCATTCTTATTGGAAGCTCAAAAAGAAAAGTTGGATTTAAAAAAAAACCCACACAAAATGTGTTATAGTCCCATGGAATCCCCAATTTGTTATTTGCTCAAATATGCCTGACAGGAAGATGAAAACTTTGACAGTAGATTCGTGCCAGTGTGCTAACTTGACAATATTGGTCCCTGAAATACCCTCCCAGTGCACAAAATGTGATATTTTAGGGCCTAGATTGAGCACTATTACAATAGGATTAAAAAAATAATAATAATGATTCAAATAGACAAAGGACAACAGTGGAACTCAAAATGGAGTTCACATTTTAACACTGTTATCGGGGCCCCTGATGGTTGAGGGCCGAAGGCAGCTCTGAACCAGAGCTTAGGCCCAGTTTGTGCTCCTTTTAATTGGAGACAAACAATTTTAGCTGTGTTTTTAAAGCCTGACAGAACGCCATAAAATAGGAAACGCTACTGTAGCTGGATTGATAACGCTGTAAACAGCATAAAAGAGCATCCAACTCATGTTAGTTGGGGGGCCACTGCAGGGCTGGAGGAAGAGAAATGATAGAATCCAATGATGGAGCTTTGTGATCTGAAAGAATTTCATCAGCGTGGTTCCACTTGAGGGTTTCAATGTCCATTCGTGCTCTAAATTAAATCTGTTTCAGAGGCTTGTCCACACTGAATGGAGTCACATTTTTGGGGAGTTTTTGGCATAAATTCTTTGATGAAAAACTGTCAAATATAAAGACAGTGATGTTGACAGCAATGCACCATTTCAGAATAAATGTACTGGTATGTGCAACGGCCTTTAAACCCTACTGCACTTCCATATACTGCACATATTCTCTTATACTTTAAGTCACATGTACACCTGCCTAAAAATGTTGGTAAACTCGGCTGGAGTTGGGTTTAACGTCCACGTCATGACCATAAACTGTTGATCTGCAATTCTTTCTGTGAAACTGACTTCAGCTGTTTAAAAAGGCATTTGAGCTCATGCATTATTACACTTCCAGAGAAGCTTCAGTTTAGGCCCATATGATGTATGCTTCCTTAAAACACACTGACTTCATAGACATCAGCCTCAAAGAATCTTAAATTATGATTAAGCTTTGCAGCTTTTTAAGCAGGACCAAGCGCCGGACCAGTTTAACATATATACATCATTGCCTTTGAGTTAAGAATTAAATAAAACACTACTGTTATTTTTATGTAAAAGGAGGGGAGTTTCTGAGGAACTTCAAGTCGGCATCAAACAATGCTGTGGCTGCTGTAAGGGAAGGGTCAAAACACACTGTGAGAGCGGCATCTTGGCTCTAGCTTCCACTTGGACACCGAGGTCGTGTCCTCAGTGCTATTTCTGGGAATTTGTGGGGGCTTAATGGCATAAAGATGAGTTTATTTTATACACGCACAAACTTTAGATTTTACTGTTTTGAGGGGGGGGGGGTTTAACAAAAGAAAATTACGAGTTGAGGTAGAAGGGGTTTCTCCACCAGAATGAAATATACCTGAAAAAAAGAAGAGTGGGAAAGGCTTTGAGACAACATTTAGGCAAAAATGTGAGCAGATCAAGTATAATTCTGCATTTCACTGAAAAATCTAATGTGAAATATGGTGGGGGGGTTTTTTAATACTTAGAAAGTTTTACTGAGTTTGGTTAAGTTCCATTTACTGATGCTTGTCTGAAAATGTATTAAAAATAAGAGTTCACATAGCACCCTCATTCCCTTTATCTTTTTTTATCTATCCATTTTTTAAGATATGCCCATTCTCGGCTGCTCACTGCTTGAACGCTTGGTAGCTACACATCCTCTAAACTCGTCAAACCCTGTTAAACTCAGACTGTGTGATCTCACTTTCCCGCAGCCCTGCCGTCCAGCAACAGCCGGCGGCTCTCGATGTCTCTCCATCCTCTTTATCGCGGGTGTCGTATTAATAACCGCGCTGGGCCGATAAGAAGCACCCCCCCCCCCCCCGGGGCAATTAAGATTCCTCCAGGAAAACTGCCGAACGTTTTTAGCCCCGGCCTATCTGCTCCTATCAGCTCCCCTTTCCGTTTTCCAGCGGGACCCTTCGCCTCTGCCACCCCGCGCTCCTCCTGACTGCGGGTTTCACTGAACACAAAACAGCCCTGCAATATTCAAACGTAAACAAACATACATCACTTGGATTTCACATGTATTCATCTTATGTCCTGCTATTTAACACGTTGAAACATATTGGGCTGAGGTTTAATGAGCCACTATAAACGTATAGGAACATGCCATTACTGTACAGTTATGATGAGGTTAATACCCTCTTGAGCCCTTAAATTCTCCTTTAAATCTCCCCTTAAATTTAAAAGTTGCACATTATGTGCCTCACCTGCGTTTTTAAACTGGTGCTGAGTGAAGAATGAAATATTCAAAGCTCAGGCAGACTATAAAATGGGAAATGGTGTATATTTTCTGGGGTATATTTTAAACACATTTCCCTGTTCTGACAGTTCTGGTGTCTTTGGAAACTTTGGCAGGTTTTGAAACTTTTAAAGAGTTTCAGCAAACCTCAGCTTTGCCGCACGTCCTTGTGAGGAGCCACCGATGGGAGCGGCCTTCAGAAGACCTATCTCAGCCAACCGAACTCTGCAATTCATTCAGAATGTCGTATAGAACCTACCCAAATCCAACGTCCTGGTTCGGTGGCACAGTCTTCAGCTCTTTTTTATATATACGGCAAAGCCGAGCCAAAACTAACCAGTATTTGTTTTTGCTTAATGGTGGTCAGCGTGAGGTGATGGAAACCCCCACGTTCGGGTTATAAACCACAAGGCAAAGAGGTTCCCAAATGGCTCTATTATCCTTTGACCTGACCGTTGACCTTGACGTGCCACCGTTCTTGCAGCGGGCATGGGTGAGCCTCTCCAAAGATTTACGCACAGTTACGCACGAAGCAGCACGAGGCCCCGATTTACTGGCTGACTGTGGAATGGTATAACACGTTTAAAAACATACCAAAGCAACGTAAAGATGTGGGCCACATGCGTGCAGTCGCAGGGGAGGGATATTAACGTGCGTTAAAAATGCAGTATGGGGACAATCGAGTGGAGGAGCAGCGTGTCAGTAAAACATCTCTGTCCACCATGTTCACAAAAGTCCGAAAACAAACCACTGCGTGAACATGCGTCACGTACGGCCCCACCTCCCCCCACCCTCTCTCTCTCTCTCTCTCTCCCAAATGCCTCCCTTGCAGCCCACACGGACTTTCCATTTCACACACCCCTCCCCCTGACATCAGAGGAGGCAGAGGCGCTCCTTCGCCCCGGTCCAAACTCCATTTACAAAGCCCGACATTATATCTTTCAGAGAGGAGACCTGCGTGGACAAAACCGGGACTAATACCCATGTTTTCGTGCGATTTACGGCGATGAGGGATTCCAGAGGCTTAACGCACCTCCAATTACCAAAGAAGGGGCTATTAAGCTCATTTATTTGTTAGAAAAAGAGTGGAAAAGGAGAAGGGGGGTGCATGTTACTCGGCGGGCTTCATTTCCTCGGTGCTGGAGAGCAGGAGCTGGATGACATGATGCTGCAGAGCCCGCTCACATCCACGCCGTTTTCTGTCAAGGATATCCTCAAGCTGGAGCAGCAGCAGCAGCAGCAGCAGCAGCAGTCCGGGGCCCTGGAGCTCCAGCACCGGGCCCTCACCCGGCAGCAGTCTCCTCCCCAGCAGCAACATTTCCAAACCCCGCCGTCCTGCATGCTCGCCGGGGCCCGCGACAGCCCTTCCTTCTCGGACGGAGAGGACAACCTGGCCTACCTCAGCGCGCTGGCGGTGCGGGAGGAGGACCGCGGGGAGACCAGCCTCTCCCCGGACATGTACGTCCATCCCGGCCTGCAGGGAGCCAAGCCGGAGGCCGCCGAGCTGGACGAGCAGGAGAGCAGTGAGTTGAAGCACAAACTGCTACTGTACAGACCAGACAAAAGGCAACAAAGGACACGTGTGACAGTAACTATAACAGTCATATCAATGACGATGTTTCACAGAGAAAATGTCGAAGCGCCACAGCATGATTTATGAGTGTAAGCACCGGTTTTAAATGTAAAATCGTACATTTTTCAGTGGCTAAAAAATAATGTGCGTGTTTAGCCACAAAAACAACTTCAGGTGTAACCTTAACCCAACTGCTGTCGCGGCAAAATTGTAGAAACGTTCCTTCTGCCACACACCATTTTTTTAGGAGTGTCAATTTAAAATAAAAATCTGAGCATTTGTAATAGCTCTATAGCCGATGTCTAGCCCAGCAAAGCGCCAAACACAATGTGAGCCAACTGGAAAAAAATGCGTTTTGTGTCATTTGGTCTTTCCCCTCCAGTTAATGATGCCAGTATTTTTTTTAATTACGATTTGATCGCTTGGATGATCTTAAAGACGAAACCCCGTTTAATAAAGTAGAAAATGGAGCCAGGCATTCTCCGCGGAACGGGATCTGTCCTCGGAGGTCTGTTCTCGGGCCGCTCCACCTCCCCGACGCCAAACGTTGTCTTAATAAAGAGCTATCAAACGGTGGAAGTCGGTTATCACCGCGGCCAGAGGGCCGGAGATGAATCCAGTAAAGTCTGGAGCTGTCAAACACTCTCTAGTGGTTCGGCTGCGCGCCTGTTATGCGCAGTCTGTTATGATGTGTGGACCGTAAACCAACAATTAGTTTAAAGAGGCTTGTAAAAGCAATGACACCGCGAAGCAGCGCTAATAAACACAGCCAGGCACGTCTTCCTCACATGGCACATTCATTAAGACAGTTAAAGGAATGAGGTTTTAAGCTGCTTACGGCTGTCTAAGTTCAGGGAGTGACTACAATGTAAACTATTTGCCTAAAACTATAATTATCCTTTTTAGATCAGCCTCCCTTGGTGTTTTAAGTTTTACTGTCTCATTGTTAAAGTAACGTCGAGGCTTTTTTGTTGTGCACTCCGGCTAAAAGTTTTAGCAATTTTCTACGGTGGCAGATTTTTTTGGAGTTGACAGGTATTTATTGAAGTTGTGGCTTCTGTTCAAACAAGTGTATTTGGTTGTAGACTGAAAAATGTGCCTTTCTTTTCTTTTCTTTTCTTTTCTTTTCTTTTCTTTTCTTTTCTTTTTTGGTGGGAAATAACATTTCATGATTTGAGTCCAGAGATATTCACACTTCTTATGTGGCTTTCCCACCTGCCCAGAGAGCTGTGGCTTGGTGTCCCGGGATGAGGCAGCAGAGGGCGGACAGGGCGTCTCGGAGCGGCCTGTGCAGAAGCAGAGGAGCCGGCGGAGACCCAGGGTGCTCTTCTCCCAGGCGCAGGTCTTCGAGCTGGAGCGGCGCTTCAAGCAGCAGCGCTACCTGTCCGCCCCAGAGCGGGAGCACCTGGCCACCACCCTCAAACTCACCTCGAACCAGGTGAAGATCTGGTTCCAGAACCGCCGCTACAAGTGCAAACGGCAGCGGCAGGACAAGTCTCTGGAGGCGGCGGGGCAGCACCACCCTCCTCCGCCCCGGCGCGTCGCCGTGCCGGTGCTGGTCCGAGATGGGAAGCCGTGTCTGGGCGGTGCGCAGAGCTACGCCGCTGCTGCTCCGTACGGATCCAACCCGTACAGTTATAACGGATACCCGGCATATACATACAACAGCCCCGCTTACAACACCAACTACAGCTGCACGTACACCAGCATCCCCGCCCTTCCTGCGTCCAGCACCTCCAACGCCTTCATGAACATGAACTTGGGAAACGTGAGCGGCCTCGGCGGCTCTCCACAGGCCCAAACACATCAAGGGACAGCGGTCACATCCTGCCAGGGCTCCCTGCAGGGGATTCGGGCCTGGTAGCCTCGCCAGACGAACAGAACTAGCTTCCCGTTTTTATGGAGCTCTTTCATTTTGGTCAACCCACAGCCTTTTTAGAAGCGTGTGTTAAAACTTGGTCAAAACGCGTCAGAAAACAGTATTGCTTATAGTGTATAATGGATGCGAGTTTGGATTCACCTGCCGGATGAGATGAAATGTCACGCATTTTGTTCCGGCTACTTCGAGTGTGTTGCAGCCGAAATTGGTGCGCGTAACGGCCGGTCGCAGAGTGGCGCCTGAACACTCACCGCTTGGGCGAGATTTCATTTTGTGGTCCAACAGATTTTGGTGCTCCAGTTTGGCACTGGTAGGGCTGAAGCACGGCGGGGAAATTACGCAGAGGTTTGCGCATTTCTCCTTATTTGAACTCAAAAAAAGAAGATTCGGGTTTTTTTTTAATTGTTTGTTTTTGACATGGTATGTTTTTAGGCTACGGAGAGATTGAATTGCTTCCAAGTGTTTTTGGTTGAACAGAGAATTGTTTTAGTCTATTTCACATCTATTCAAATAAATCAGAGAAATGGGAAACGGTGCGTTGGATTTTGTATTCGGGCGAAAAAGATTGAATCCCCTTTTTGGGTGTTACTGTGCTGTTTGAGAAAGACAAGTTGAAATATTTCAGTGGCAAAATACTGCACCGTCACATACCTGAAGCTGTATTTTGTCCCTAAATAATAAAAAGAATAACAATAATCCATATAGTGTTGCTCCCATGTGGGGTCACTGTGCACAAGTGAATCAGATGCACGGAGGCACATTTTGCTCATAAACATATTAAGGGGAGAGCTGCTGGAGGAGGCCAGGCCACAGGAACTCTTTGTCCCGGTGCCAGGCGACGTGAAAGGAGGAAGTTATTCTCCATTTGAGGTCCTTTAAAGGACGCGATTAAGCACCTAAAATACCCCCGAAGAGCGAGCTGCAGCCGGTCAAGGGAGCGGGAATAATAGCTCTTATTGGATTGTCGGACAAAAGGTGTGTGGTAGGCAGAGCCGGGCACTCAGCAAAGACAAAAGCGCACAGGGGCCGTGAGATTGACGTCCTAATATTCCCATTTGAGGGACAGGCAGCGGGTTATTCTGCGCAGAGAAGGGGACACGGAGGAAAAATGTGGTCACTTTTGTTCCCCTTCAGGAGGCCTTTTTTGTTCGCGGAGAAAGGCTCTCCGAGATCCCCAGCCGAGAGGCTTCGAGGGCAGCCGGGCTGGAGGTGATGGCAGCGGGGAGGCGTTTGTGTGAAAGAAGGGGGTATTATTGCTACAAGTTTCACCATTTATCCCAATGAGGGAAATGGACGGGAGAATTTTAAGGGGGCGCCCAGTGAGGAGGAGGGAGCGAGGGTCGTGTCCTGTAGGCTATTATTTCAGTTTAAGGGTGTTATTTCAGGCCCAGACCGATTTTCTTCTCACAGGTAACAGTCTAATCCTGGGAGGAAAAACGGCCGCAGCGATTCTAAATATTTAGAAGGAAATGTAACAAATATCACAGGGAAAGTCGAATTTCAACAGCGATTTCACAGGGTCCGTCAGGAGGCCCTCATTACGCAACGAAGTAAAGTTCTGACAGGGATATTACAGGAATATGGTGCTCGGGTCAGGGAATCAGTGGTTATTTGTTACAAAGGCGCAAACAGAAAGGATCCAAAGCCCAAATGAAGTTTAGTTGGATTTAGTCCTGAAATAATGACTCGACCAGCTGATGAGCAGTTTGTTATTGGGCAACAGTTTGAGTCATTTATCGAGCAAAAATGCCAAACGTTACTGCTTTTCTCTGTTTAATATAATAGTAAAACGAACATGTTTGTCGTTTTTGGACTGTTGGTGGGAGCAAAACTAGTCATTTGAAGACATCAACGTTGGCGTCTGGGAAGTGTGGATTTTGTGGTGAGTATTTTTCAGGGGAAACTAGATTTGAGTAAAAAAATAAATAAATGAGAGACACGTTTTCGAGGTTAGAACCCTACTTTGTTTAAGGTCGCGCGCTGTTATTTAGCCATCACGCACACGTCAGGGCTGACAACTTACACGCAGGAGTCAATTTCCCACAAAACTCGTCTCCAACCTTTGTTTGTTTTTTTCTCGCTTTTGGGACAGAAACCCGCCGAATTATTTGCTGGAATAATTCCCAAGCACGCAAATTATCAGGGAAGTTGTATGAAAATTAGGGGGGGGGGGGGGCAATTGCTGTTTTTCTCTCCGCGCGTAATTGTTCCTCCGGCCTGAGAACAGTTGCTTCCCAAAGCCATTCTTGTATAATTACACCCACACTCATGTCCTAATGTGCGGCAGCAGCTAAGACTGAGAGCAAACAGCAGGTGCCACATTTACTGAAACATCCCACCGAAACCTCGTTTTTTACACTGATTCATACGGGGGGTTTTTTGGGGAAGAAAAAAAAAAAAGTGGAGCACCTCTGATGACTGACGGGAGTGCAGTAGTTCTTCAATATGCTAAGTGATTATTTTTGGACGCAGCGTTGGCTCATGAACGCACATCGTTTAAGATATGGCTTCAAAATAAGTTATTGTTTCCTGGCCCTTTACTCCATAAATGGTTTGCTTTGCGCACGCGTCGTTGCTCTAAATGTAATTTAATTGAATCTGATTGGTTGATCGCTGTCGGCAGCGGTCCGTGCGCCTCTCCGGCTCCTCTCAGTCGGCCGCTCTGCGCTCAGACTGAGATGTGTCAAGTCTGAGCTGTTTAACCAGCGGTTCTCCTGCTTGGGCCAAAACTACGTTAAAGTCCACCGGAGCAGCCTGACTGGCCCCCTCTCCTTAATAATGGGGATTCATTGTGAGGTAAACAGAAAGCTGATAAGCGCGTGCGCCCCGAGGTGCCGCCCGGCCGCGGGACAGAGACGGATGGACGCAAATAAAGACGAGACAGAGAGGCGTCCGGCAGGTAAACACCTACCTGCTCACGATAAAGCGATAACAACAAGAGGAAGAAGAAGAAGAAGAAGAAGAAGAAGAATTACCATGCTGGCTCAGTAATAAAGTGTAATCGTTAACATTTAGCTGTATTATGGGGACATGGCTTCTTTTGATTTTGAGGTCTGCCGGGGGGGTAGAACAATAGCAAACCCATTACAGCCTCCATTTCAAACCAAAGCAATATCTAAAGCGTTCCACAACTTCAAACATTCACTCAAACAGTTGGGAAACACAATTTCCCGACAGCGTTGCCGGTATCTATTTAGCAGGGCCTTCCTGTCATTCTGTCCGTCCCCTGAACTGTAATTCCATCAGCAATCTCTAAATCAGATCTTTAACTTAAGCTTCCGGACCTTCTGGTGACGTGTAACTGGCCCTTTAACTTGTATACAGGGGCCCCCTTCTATTACTGTTTCTATTACAGCTTCTATTACAGTTTCTACCAGCGCTACCCAGTACTGAAAGAGGTATTCCCGAGTTCTTACTCAAATGTCAGAGTACCACATTGTTAAAAAAAAGGGGGGGGAAAAAGGCCATTACAAGAAAATTCCTGCGTTCAAAATCTTTACTTAAGTTCACAAGTATTATCAGCAAAGTCACCCCTGTCAGAGTAATATTATCATATATTGTGCTATTGGACTGTAGCTGTCGAGGTGGAGCTAATTCTAACTCCCTTTATGTACCGTGGCAGTTTCATCTATCACAATGTGCCGTATTTTACAAGTGGTCCCACATTTTGTCTGTAAAAGTTTATTCTGCAGTGTATCTATTTATAAAAAAAGTACTATTTTGTCCTCTGAACTCAGTCTAAAGTAGCAGAAAATGGGAACTGAAAAGTACCTGGGCAAATGTAGTCTGTTTTCTACACGAGAGGCTGTGCTTCTGCACTAAAACCATCGTTTGTGCTGCTAATGCTCCTTCTGTGATAATTGCGCCAATCCCTCCTGAACAGACGGCTGGGGGCCTTTAGGGCCACTGATTCTTACTCACACGCATGGACTTGCATCACAGCTTTTATTATTTGCTCCATCTCCATTGCGCCATAGCTCGCCGAGCTGTTTACACTAACCACAGCTGCTCTCCGAACACACACGCGCACACACTCACACACACACCGTGTCGGCGCCCAGTGTCGGCGTGTGCACGCGGGTGCGCGCGCGTGTGTGTGTGTGTTTACTACGTCGGAATTCTTGAACTCTGATTTGTCGAATCTCTCCTCTGCCAGTTTCCCCACAACGACGTGAGCTGCCACCGCGGTTTGGGGAAGTGCGCGGTGTCCAGTATCACACACAAAAACCACTCTGGTGTTAGAGTGTGTGTGTGTGTGTGTGTGTGTGTGTGTGCGTGTGCGTGTGCGCGTGTGCGGCCCTGATTTGGATGAGCACCTCTACCGGCCCAGTTTTTGTTGCGAGAAAATCGGTGCTTCGCATCTCCACGCAGAGGGTGGCTCCAGATGTTTGTGAGCAATTCAAAGTATTAAACTGTTGGTTTAATAGTACAACATGCAAAAAGCCACATGTGCGCAACTAAATCCCTACCCACGTCAGTTAGTGAGCTGGCTCCCGGGTTTGCACACACCTCACACACACCCCTGGGGGTTAGATCCAGCCCCGCAGATATTCCCGTGGGGAATAGTTTACCAGTAGTACTACGCTGACTCCAAGCCGCAGAGGGCAAGCACGCGATGGCTTCGTTGTGAAAACGGCCAACAACGGGGGGGGGGAGCCAATGGAGTGTTTTCTAATCAAACGTGGCTGAGCTTCTAGAAAGGCCGAGCTGAGATTCAGCATCGTTGTTTCTTGCCCCATGACTGGGGGACGCACGTCTCCCTAACCCCTCGCGTCTCTCCCCACGCGGTTGGGCTTTAGTAGAGTTTCAAATGGCGCTTTGTGTCACATCGCTGGGATGGCGCACTGAAACAACAAACAAAAAAGTGGCCAGATCCACAACTTCTCCTAACATGGTTCAAAGTGGCAGAGTTTGGAATTGTTCCCTCACTCCCTTTTTTTTTTAAGAAACTAAATATTATTTACGACTAAAATCTGTAAATTCCTCATGTCAAACGTTTGATTTTGGAGAAAAGGTGCTTTGTGATTCCCATGTGAACATTCTCTCGTGTGTGTTTTAAGGTTAAAAGTCAGAAAATCAGCTCTTACCACAGCAAGCCTCGTGTTTCCGGGGAGCCAAAGGGGTCATCCCGGCCTTGCCTGAACTGGACGCAGTAGGAATGAAACATAAGACATTACAGGCCGAAACAACCAGACTTGGATTCTTGTTAGGCTGTTAAAGAGCCATAAATCCCTTTTAGCTCTGATCAGACTTTTGCATGAGTGCACGACGGTAGTAAAACACCCAGCATTGTAGAGGATTCAGTGGAAAATTCCCAAAAGATATCAGTCATGTGTTTGCCTATATACCAGGCGTGTTTGCAGCGTGTGGAGGTGCCACACTTAATTAAACCCTCTCAGTGCTAACACGGGAACTAAACCCGGTCCATCACTAACAGGGAGAGCGGAGGTTCCGTGGATGGCCTAAAACCAGTGATGTGTGTTCCCCATTTCAGACAAATTCAGTGCTTTCCTAAAGGTGTCACCCCGATATGTGAAGTGGGCTCCACGCGTGGGCTTCACGCCGGTGCCGCGCGGTGTCTCCGCGTCTGACGTCGCGCCACACGTTCACCTTCAGGTCCTGCATCTTCACCTAGTCCCTTTCAACCTGCGATGTGAAGATACATCTGCTCGAAAATGTTCATCATGTCTCAAAAGAAGTGCTTTACTCCAACGTGGGTACTAACGCTTTGGTTTAATGGCACTCAGTGTCTTAACAGAAAATACTCAAGTACTCTATTGAGTCTCCATTTAAAAAAATAAATAAATATATATATATATATATATATTAGTGTGTTAACGTTTCTCGTCTCCCTCAGAGTCTTTTGTATCCCTATCAGTTTGGAGGGTGTCACACTGGCTCCCCATGATTGGTCATCGGGGAGCTGCCCTCCGCCTATCAGAGGACGCGTCGACGAGCCGCTCGGGCTGAGGCGCTGAGCACTGACAGGCCCGGGCACGCTGCGTCCCCCCCCCATCAACACGGGTATTACACTCCTGCTACTAATACACGTAGCCCTGCTAATAATCCTACGAGGACCATGGTTACTTCAACTGCAGCTCTCACTACCTACTATTCATGGCCGGATCAGCTGCTAGAGGGCCCTGGGGCAAAAATGAGCTGCCGGCCCCCTATCAAGCCCCCTCTCCTGCAATATGTAAAAGAAACAAAGGCAAGGTTATATGATGGAATAATGCCTGGCCGCAGATTTGCTGCCTGGTGATTTCAATCAGCAAAACTTAGTTTAGGGTTATGCCCGCAGCACAAAAGCGACCTGGGGACCCTGCTCCGGGTTAGGTTATTGAGGCGGGACTGGTCCTAAATCAGCTCTACGTTCAAACAACGCATTTTTGGCCTCAAGGAACCGGCGGACTCGCTTGCGCGGTCGAAGCGATCCCACGCAGGTTGCTCGTGTCAAGGCTCCACCTGGGTGACCTTTGACGCGTGCATTTGCCGCGCTGACCAAAGGCAAGGCCGCCTTGCCAGAGCTGATCGACGGGGGGGAGGCAGAGCACGGGGAATGGAGGAAGCTGTTGCGCCATCCACTTTCATTCAAAGAGCGTAAAGCGCTCTCCCGGAAGAGGGATGGCCCGCGGACATTTATGAGACAGGAGCCTCATAACACCGCTAATAAGCTACAATAGCCTCCTCCGTCGTGGACCATCCCAGCTCTCCGTGCCCGTCAAATGGCAGCGCTGACAGGAGTGTCAGAGGTCAGCACCGTTGAGCTCTTTGCCAAAACCTTGCGCGGACTTCCTTCGCCTTCGCCCCCCCCCCCCCCCACACACTGTTACCCGGGCAAATCGGAAAGCCACTTTTATGTCAAAACTCTGCCAAATATCACTGAGAAACTGTGTGCTGATATCTGCGGATCGCAGCATGTGGGAGTTTGGCTCTTCAGTGAGATATCCACCAATTGAGAATTTGACACCCGCAAGCTTGAGCGTAAAGTGCTCCCCGGAGACTGCGCAATGTCTCCTTGGCCAGCTCACACGTAATGCTCACTGGCGTCAGCGCAGTAGATTTTTGCAATGGACGTGGATGTTTGGAAATGCCTTTTTTAACTGGCTTCCCGTGTCCCGGGATGGGAGACGAGCGGAAGGCCAGCCAAGACGACGGCTTCGGCTCGTCCATCAAGCCCCAGATATCTAAATATTTACCCTGCGATCCACATTTATCCATTCGCCGGTGCAGCTTTCTGGGTCAAAAACGTTATGTTTCTGGGAAGATACATGAGTATACCGTGTTTATCCAATGCTACCCACAGAGATTTATCCTGAACTGTCAGGCTCTACAATAACACACATAAATTGCGGTGCGCGCCTCTCACAAAAAAAAAAAAAAAAAAAAAAAAAAAAAAATCATTAGAATCATTAGGCTGGGTCCTGCACCAGCTGGGGGCATCTGGGCAGGAGACATGAATGAGTAACGCCTTGGCTTCCAACCAGCAGCTGATAGCCAAGGTGCTCTTGAGCAGGGCACTTTAGAACAGAGCTGATGAAGCCGATTTAACCAACAGCACGGGCTTATGGTTCTTACCAGGGAGGCTAGATGTGCTGCGTGGAAAAGATGCATGTCAGCTAATCTCAACTGAACACGTTGCAGGAATTTAAACATTTTGCAGGAATTTAAACCCCGCTTTTAGAACCCAGGCATTTTTAGGAGGAAATAATTGGGCCCTCATCCATGGCCAGGGTGTGGCACAAAAATTCCAACACCAGGCACTCAAGTGGGTGGTTAAGAATAAAAAGCCTTTAGCAAATATGGGCTAAAATGTCCATTTAATGCACTCTTGAGGTGGCGGTGCATGCTCAGTTTTGTGTTTTGCGTATTTTTATAAGCACTAGCTCATTTTGATCAATGGGCTAAAGCCAGCCAGTGGAGCGCGTGGATCTTTAATGCCACACCACATCCACATTCCTTACACCGTGACTTCCCTTTCAAAGTTCAATGTACTTTTCTGGTGATCAGGGGTATCTTTTTACATCAAATAGACTGCTTTTTGGTTCCGTGGCAAGTTCTCCTCGCAGGAGTCCTGTCACAGCGTTTTTTACTTGCGTGACAGGCGGCGTCCAGGCTGGCCCAGACTGAACAACATCTCAGCAATTAATGGATGGTTTGCAATGCGATTTTTGTACAGAACGTCGTGGTCCCAAGAGGACTGATCCTGGTGACTTTGGTGATCCTATGACTTCTCTTCTAGCTCCACCATGAGGTTGACATTCATTGTATTCAGTGCTAATAATAATTTAAAAAAAAACAAACAGCACACATCAGTTGTAGGGCAAAAAAGTAATGTCTTTTCCCCCGAGAGTGCCGCTAGAAGAAAGACCAAAGTCAAAAGGGTTTATCCTCTGGAGAGTCAGAGAGAGCAACTGAGCCATTTGATATGTGTAGGCCTACATATGAAACTATTTTGGCCTGATGCTGGCAGATAGAGAAAGGTCCCTGGGATTACTGGGATTCGGCCTCTGGGGATCATGAATATATATATTCCACATTTCATACAGATGTGGACAGTAATTGGCGGGATAGTTTGCTCGGGAGCCAGGTGTTGGACAGTCCGCAAGTCTCTTTTTAAGCGGACGTTGTTTATGGAGTGTAATATTTCCCCGCACGGGAAAACACATTCATCCGCCTCTGTGGGGTTTCAGGGTGTGGTCCTCTGGAGGGGCCCAGCTGGCACGTGGGGCCTCTCACGCGGGCGAACTGCAACATTGCTTAACTGAATTGTGATTAATGCTGTTTACACGGATCCTTACAGTCACCTGAAGGTGCTGGCGTCCCCTGCAGGTGGAGCGTCACCGATGGGGAGACGCGTGTGGGCTTCAAATCGCTCCTTCTTCTGCCGGCCTTCCCCAGCTAAACATGGGGGTGGTTGTTAGAGGGATGTGGAGACTGTCTTTGCGTTTCATCCACGTCCACACGCCTGACGTTGACCTTGGCTCTGAGCAGACCTGCTGCCATGCGCCCTCCAGGCGAACGCGCCAAGACCTTCCTGCCCCACTAAACCGGCGCTGGAAGAGAACAACGGAGGGGAGAAGAGGGCTGGCACTGGGGGGGCACATGAAAGGCAACATTATAGCTTGTAGGCCGGAGGGAATGACAACAAACACGGGGGCCTCGAGTGAAACCGGATGTGGCGCAGAGGGAAGGTGGAGGTGCTGCTTTCTGTCAGGCCGCTTGCGTCTCTCTGTGGAGGCCTGTCTGTCAGCTTTCAACCAGGCAAAGTGGAAGATCAATCTCCACAGAACCCCCCCCCCCCCACAGAAGACCTGAGAGGACACAAGATAATTATTTTGTCATCTCAAACCACAAACCTCTGCTGCCCTGCCACCGCGTTGGACTGCAGTTATAATACGCGCCATCCTAGCTTTTGTTTCTGAAATTTGGGGGAGACCAGCGACAGTCGGAACAGGGGGCGGTGGTGACGCCTTGAATTCCTCCAATCAGAAACAACCTAGAGGGATGACACTCACTGTGCTCGCGCTCAGTTAGTTGCCCTCCACTCTTTGCCCCAGAAAGGGGAGCCACATCTGAAACTTCCTGACGGAGTTACCTACAAAAGGTTGTTTTTGAGGGAAGCAAAGTTACTTTATTTCCCGATGTACTTTTTTTGGATGCTGTTATAAGATCAAATGTCTGCGTTCAAGACTGGATTCAGACTAGGCCTACCGAGCCCCAACTGAGTACATCAAACGGGTTTTGTTACAGAGACAAAACTAACGATTATTTTTTTATTATTATTCATTAACTGATCAGTTATTTTCATCCATTAATGATTAGTCACTTGGTCTATAAAATTAAAATGGCCAATGTTACAAGTTCAGAGCTTCTTTGTGTGTGTGTGTGTGTGTGTGTGCGCGCGCGTAAACAGAAGTCCACACGATATTCAATTTAAAATGATATAAAACAGAACTGAGCGACCTCACGTCGAAGAAACCGGAAGCAGCGCGAACCTTCTGCCAACCTATTAATCAAGGTATTGTTTCAGCATTACAAATTAATAATATTAATAATGATCTCCTCACCTCTGACCTTCCGTAGCTTCCATCAAGAGGTTTCCTGCATTGAGCAAAACACATTAACTACTGCTGCGAGTTACTACTGTCCATAGGATCAGTTACTGGAAATGTTTAGTCCAGTGTTTTGTGTTTTTTACAACCTGGGTCTTAGCTATCTTAATGGACCTGGCAGTGTTTGTGGCCAGCGGGGGTTGTCCCGGGGTTAGCGACCCCTGCTGGTTGGTTGGGACACCTGCATAATACCTGAGCTGGCCACGCTTACACGTGTTTATCTGTGCGAGGGTCTGATTCTACACGATATTCATCACCAAGGCTATGTACGGAACCTCAACACTCTTTTAGCCTGTCAAAAATGGAGAGAAGAGTTTATTTACAGGTTATAAATAAATTGGAAGCTAACCGTGATAAAATCAGCTGGGAATTTTGAAAAAAGCTGCAACAAGAACTAGAGGACTCTCAGGGGAAGTAAATCTGATAAAAAAAAAAAGTTCTGATAAACATCCAGCTGCAGCCACATGTCTCACCCCACTTATATGAAAAGTTCAACCAAATCTGAAGATCTGGACTTGAGTCTGCAAAACGAAAAGCGTCGCTCAGGCAGACAGAAAGGGAGGAGAGGAAAAGTAAAACGAGTAGACAAGGTTTGACGTTCTGTCAGCGCTTGAAGAGCCAGCACCAAGAGAAGGCCCTGCTTCTGCGAGGAGCTGCCTTAGCAAGTTTATTTACAATTCACAAAATACAGGTGTCGCTCTCAAACAGTGTTCAAGCATTTCACATTAGTGTCGTCATCTGACAAACCACCAGTTCCTCTCGGTCTTTGGTTTTCCTTTGTTGCTACCTTCCAAGGTGAGGAGTTTGGGCGCTTTCTACAAAAACCTGAATTTGTTTTACAGCGCGTTCTCAATAAAACTCCTACAGTTTCATATTTGTGTAATGCGACATACAGGTTATCGTCAAAATGTAGCTGGTTAGAGAGTTTAGGCTTATGTATATTTGTTCATATATTTATTATTATGTACAATTTCATCCTGTTTTATGGCTTCAAAACACAATATTACATCTCTGTCTGAGGACCTCTTTGTAGTAGTTGTGCGTTGGATGCGTGGCAGCTAACTGAAGGCATGTGTAGAAGTAATGTTACTTTATTCTACGTCTGAGTTACTTCGCCAAACAATGATAAAGAAGTTGCTACTCAGTGCTAGGACACGGTTTTTAAAACTAAATAAAACTACACAAAAAAAAAAAAGAGTGATCGTCTTCGGTGAATACTCTTTCCTGTTTTGTTCTGTCTGTAATAAAAGACTCGTGTTCCCAAATTCTACATCCTATGAAACATGAATGAAACATCCTTCATTCATACGAAATATGAAAAGTTCCAGTTTTACAGGAGTGTCGACATCTCATCAACCAAATAGACTCCGATTTTTAAAAAGACGTCGCGATTTTTAAAAAGACGTCGCGTTATTTTAGATGCAGTGAATGTGGCGTCTTCCATATGATGGAGATTTTGTTTTAGAACAAACATCTAATTCAAACGTTAGCGGCGTGAGTCTGCGGGCCTCCGTAACCGTTAGCGGCGTGAGTCTGCGGGCCTCCGTAACCGGTAACGCCGAGGCCGCTCTGGTGGCTCCGTCCGGAGGCGATCGGCAGCCTCCAGGTGTGCGCGGAGACAGCAGCTGGTGCAAAGACACTGTAATGCCATCGAGTTTTTCAACTTGCCCTTCAATGCCATCGAGTTTTTCACCTTGCCCTTCAAAGAAATCTGACTGTGGTCTGGCGCTGACCTGGAGCTTTACTTTATGTTAGCCGGGTTGCTTGTGAGGTCAGCTTTACTTTAGGTGGGTAGCTCAGTCAGGCTGCGTCGAGGTCAACACCCGGTGGGTAGCTCAGTCAGGCTGCGTCGAGATCAAACCCGGTCAGTCACTGCTGAGCTCTTTGTAACACACACACACACACACACACACACACTTGAGTATTTTCAATCCAAAACTAATTCTGACTTTCTAACAAAGTGAATAATTTACAGGCTGTGTGTCGTGCCCACACGACAGAAGAGTTGAGTAATTTCGTGTAATTCCTAGTTTCGTTTCCTCTGAATACCCGTGCTGGTGTACATTAGCACTCTACTCAAACTAATTTGATATTGCTGATTCTGTAACCTCCTGCAGGTTTTCCTGTTTAGTACAGCGGTTGAGCTGTGCGTGCGCCCCGCCCCCCCCCCCTTGCGACCAGAAGGTATTATTATTATTATTTCTTTCCAGAAGTGCAACATGTGCAGAGGGGTATTAACCCAGTTTACAGCGCAGTTCTTAAATACGTGGATGGGGAAACATTTGTGTTTTGGCTCTGTGCTCAAACACACTGGACTATTAGGTTAGAGTGCTGACGTTCAGGGTATTTCAGCATATTCCCATCAGCCCTTTTTATCCTTTTAGGGGGTATGTATAAAGAATGCTACAGTTTCTACACAGTTCATTGGAAGTGAATGTAAACATTCTCCAATTAAAGCTCAAAGTCAGCACTTTAACCTCAGTCATAGCTGGGTTTTTTAATCCAATGTACTTGAGTTTAGGGCCAAAACGGTCTAAACACTAACAAACTGCACTGTAGGTGGTTGAGGGAAGTGAGCATTTCTCTTACTATGCCCTCAATAAATAATTTACTTTTTGAAAGCTAATAGAGGGACTTTGTCAAGATGAACACTAAAATAGTTAAAGCATCACAATTTAGCGGGGCTAGTTTAGAGTACCGGGACTTCCTGTCTGCAGTTTCAAGGCCCTTTTCTTCCAGATGGGTATCGCTGGACATTCTGTCAACAACACATCCGACAATGAAGTACTCAAGACAAGCTGTCTCCTAACAGTTGTTCGTGTCCTCACCTGCCAAGAACTAGATCAGACCGAGCTTTAAAAAGGAGCAGTGTGTAACAGGTTTAGTGGCATCACGCGGGTCGCCTCACCCTCCCCTCCCCTTCCAAGCGCGTACGAGAAACTGCGGTGGCCGCGAAAAACGGAGAAACGGCCCAATCTAGAGCCGGTGTTTGGTTTGTCCGTTCTGGGCGACTGTAGAAACGTGGCGGTGCAACACGGCGGCCTCCGTGGACGGGGACCCGCTCCCTGTGTAGATATAAAGGGCTCATTCTAAGGTAATGAAAACACAACGATTCTTAGGCGACTGATTATACACTGATGAAAACATACTTCTGAATATTATCGCCATATTCAGCCCACTTAATCTTACACACTGAACCTTTATAGCCGGTCTCTGTAAACAAAATAAAAGTTGACTTTTTGCTCAGAGAATCTAAAATTCTGGAGCTTTTCAAACCTTCAGATGTTCAGAACTCAATACCGACAGCAGCGATCGGTACGGTGCATTAAACCTTTCTGTTGCCGATACCCCCAGCCCACTGCCAGGGGTCTATTTGTCTCCGTCACGATCTCCACGCAGCCGCCTCTCATGCTGGCGCTTGGTGATGATGTATTTGAAGAACTCATAGACGGACCAGCTGATGGCTGTGGAGGGCATCTGGTAGATGACGCGGGCTTGGACACCTTTGAAGAAGGCCGGCGCGCCTCCCATCCTGTACACTGTCCGAAAAGCCTCGCCCAGGCCGGAGATGTGGCGGCTGCCGGGGGCTGAGGCGGTGGCTGCTCCCACCGCTCCAGCTGCGGTCGCCGCCTCGGCCTGGATCGCGTGGATGGCCTGAGCCTCCTGAGTGTTGAGGAGGGTCTTGCAGACGTCGAGGGGCGTGGTGACAGCGGCGGCCAGGGCTCCAGCCAGCGCGCCCGACACAACGTGAGACGAAGGGTTGTACTGTCTGTGGGGGTTGAGGAGCTCCTGGAGGTACTCGTAGGTCATGAAGTGGAGCGCCTGGAAGGGCACGTTCATGGTCAGCTGGGTGGTGTAACTGCGGTAGAAAGCGGCCGCGCCCTCGTGCCTCAACAAAGACCCCATACAGTCAAGAACGCCACGGTAAGGGGAGTTGAACATCTGCATTCGCTGTTTCACAACTGAAGGAGAAAAAGAGGGGGAGGAGAGGGAATGAAGGAGGAAAAAAATTATTTTATTATTTACATGATTCCACAATCAGACATGGAACTGAAAACAAGAACTGGGAGGGAAACAGGAAGAAAAGAAGGCGTACAACCAAACTTTCTGTCTCAAAAACACGTTGTTTCCTTAATGCAGTCAGTGGCAATAATATACAAATACATATATAGAAATAAGCATTTCAAAGCGTTTATGTCGCTCATAGACTGATTTGTTGGTTGCAGAAACTTTTGGGCTTCCAGGTCACAGCTCTCCAGTAACACAGCCGAGTCTGTAGCTCCACCAAGTGTCCTGATGGCAGAATAGCACCATCAGAGGGATTGGCTACAACGGGCTTGGAAGGAGGTTGAGCGCTTCTCTGGAAACACCCAACAGTACAGCTTCACTATGCAGAACGTACCACGCATGAGTGTGTGTGAATGTGTGTGTGCTGACGTGCTTTACCTTCGGCCGGGTTCATGATGGCGTCGTGCAGCACTGTGGCCATGCAGCCCGCCACTCCTGCAGGACAGAAGGGAACGAAGTGAGGAAGAGGAAGTTAAAGCTTCAACCACGCGGCGAGGTTTCCTCCCTCCTCACCAGACTGACACTTATATTTTAAGCATATGGCTTTAAGTCAGCTGTTAAAACATTATTTGCATTTTAGCAACACTGAACTACACATATAACGCGTATGGAAATAGTAAGAAAATTCTACCGTCTGGTTGGTATTTTCTTTCTATTCAATAGGTCAAAATTGTGGTATTTTAGAAAAGTTACAGTAAGTTTGAGCCTCGTGAATAAAAGTGTCTGCGTGTCTGTTGGCGGGCATCGTACCATTAGCAAAGTGGCTGTTAGCTCCCGGGTGGATGGCGTCACTGAGCGAGAACTTGATCTTCTCGTAGCAGGCAAAGTAGAGCGCGTGGGCAGGCCCCGCCCCCACCGCCAGCACATTCACACCTCTGATTGGCCGCCACACACCCTCAGTGCGCACAATCTGCCGCAGGGCGTCCATCACGTTCCGGTAGCGCGCTCCCGGCTCGGGGTGCAGGCTCTGCATGCGAGTCTGGGGGTCGGAGGAACAAACGCAGGACACATGAACTAGATATCAATCCAAATTATTTTCAATGACAGTCGGCAAGGCTCGCGGTCACAATTGCCAAACTGTACACAAACTAGGGAACTCTTTTTTTTTTTTTTTTAAATAGGTATCTGAAGTTCTTACAAAGAAACAATGAACTTACAATGAGAACTGAACAATTTGCATTTCCAGCATCATCGAAACAAAAATCGGGGGTTCAAAGGTCAGGATGTCAACTGTATTGATAATACTACTACTACATAAATAAAACAACCAGATGACTGATCTTATAAGAGCGAAGTACAAAAAAAAACAGAAGACAAAAAAAAGATCTACTTTTTTTACTGTGTTGTGACACAAGTAGAATCTTTGAATTAAACACTAACCAGTTTTAATGGCAAGATATTGTGAAATAAAGAAAAAACAATAAGTAATATTTGACTGCTGTGCTTCTGCACACTTGCAGATCTTAAAGAAAAGGTGCGTAGATAAGCACAAATCGACAGGAGAGGATCTTGCACTTTGGCAAATTTAAAAGCGTTCCACTTTGAAGCACGAGCAGTGCTGGACTCCTGTCCTGAGACAAATATAACTCTCCTATTAAACACTGAGACTAAACAAGCTTGAGGTACAACAGGCAGCAGTTTCGCCACTGCGTCCAAAATTCGAGTGTGTGTGTGTGTGTGTGTTCGTGTCCCTGCAGTGTCGACGTCTCACTACTGAGACTCGAAATCACGCCAACTTCTGCCCATGTTCATTTCAATTGTTAACGGCTGTGCCTCGACTTCAAACTCAGACCGCAAACGACTGCATTCGACTCGCCGACCACGGATGTGCTGCAGCCAGGAAGTGGCGCAAACGAAAACCCTCAGCCTACCCGGTGCATTGCTCAGATAAGCAGCACTGTGTGCACGGCCGCTGTCTGTGTGCATTGGTGAGGAAAAAGACTAGAATACGGGAGGTAATGAAAATGCCAAAGCTCCACACCAAGATGGCACAATCCTCCGACTTCTCAACGCATGCGATAAGTGAATCGCCCCTGCCTACGCCCTCCCCTCGGGGATAAACATTTGCTGCAGGGGAGGGGGCACGGCTGCCTCCTGGGGACATTCCCGCTCCCTGCTTCTTGGAAATGGTAACTCGCATGGAATGCACTCAGTCATCCACAGTGTAGTTTTTCCTTTTGTTTGGTTTAGGAGCGCGGGGCGACGAGACCCAAGACTGAGAGAGCCGGAGAGTTCGATCACAAACAGAATCAGGCGTCAGTGAACAAAACAACAACAACAAAAACAACGCAGAGGGTTTTGTGTTCATGCCACAACCCCCTTTATGGCAACGGAGTGGCTAAATGAGCCCTCTATGGTAGACAACTACAACACCGGGAGGAAAATTAATAAAGCAAAGCCGACAGAAACAACCCGCTGAAATGAGAAGGAACCTGAGCATCTTGATGTGTACCTTATTTGGACACTGGGGAAGTACAGTAGTAACGCAAACAAGACAACTGGTGCTATTTTAAAGCCACGCTTGTCAAGAGATAAAAATCATGAGGACCTCCGTCATTCAAACAACAACGTCGTCATCGCATACAAAGACCATCAAGATGGAGTCACTGACTCCCTCATGTGACATATATAGTGTTATGTATTACTAATTGCTGAGAGGAAGCGAAACAGGGCATGTTAAATATATGTATCCCATCACACTTTAACTACAGCGTGTGAAAGACACTATGGTAGCTAGTATCCAGTAAGTGAAACAGATTTCATTCCTTGGGTCACTGGCATTACAAGGACAGCGCGAATGTTATATATTTATTTTTGTGCCACGTCTTGTTCATCCTTCGCTTTAACATGACTCCCGCTGATGTCTCCCCAGTCACTGCAGCTGGACATTACAGGCTTGTTTTCCTTTAAAAGTGCAAGACAACTATGGTTCTCTTTCTTTTTGTACAGTAGGAGAAAATCATTTCCACGTGGCAAGATAATCAAATC